>OX411307.1:27591217-28005443 GCA_948150685.1 Rhaphigaster nebulosa | reverse complement strand
GACATTTTAAGACTTTTTTCAATATAAATAATTAATTAGTAATTAAATTATTTTTTACTAATTTATTTAGAAAGGAATTTGCTTGTTTAAAATATAAATATAATTTTACATAATCGAGACCATTCAGTAATTGCGATGTTTCATTTGTCAAAGGTTGGCAGTTCCAATAAAATAATTGTCACCTAGCTTTTGAAATAATCTATATATAATTTTGCAAAATGGGTCCAATTCTGACTTTTTTATTAGGAGAGGAAGAAGAAGATGAAGAAATAATGTTAACTCGATCTAATGTTAACAGTACGTTCAAAACTCGGAAAAGTGAAGGGTTTTATGCTACGCTAATTACTTGCCATTTGCGGAGTGATGAGGAGAAATTCAGAAACTTTTATTTTTTGTCAAGTCTAGTGCAAAGTGATATAATAGGAAAAGCTACCAATCGAGATGCTACTAAGCTGTGCAAGCTCCAATCGAAGCTGAAGAAAAACTGGCTGTCACTTTAAGGTAAATCAAACAATAAATCCGTCCCCACCACACATAACTGGCAAACGTAAATATGTGAAATATCTAATGAAATAGCTACTTTTCAAGAGAACGAAAAAGAGCTTTATTTTTTACTTGTAACTTAAGCATTGCGTATATATATATATATATATATATATATATATATATATATATATATATATATATATATATATATATATATATATATATATATATTGTTTTTGTTTTTTTATCTCTCGGCCTCTTTAACTTCTCAAAGTTCTAGATTTGTATTTATAACATTTCCTTTTGAAAATTTGTAAATTCTGGAGAATCATTAAAAGTAAGGAATCCCCAAAATGCGATTTTTCACATTCATTAGTTGTGTCACGTAGGTGGCGACGATTTATTTGTTAATATTTCTTTACATTTCTATTGAATAAGATAAAATCCTGGAAAGAAAAATGGTTGATAAATAAACGACTCTGTTCTTAAACAATTTGTTTATTTTTTTCAAACAAGTTTTAATAAAAAAATTTAAAGAAACATATATAATAAAATTACTACTACATTACTCAAACGGAAGTATACATTACTAAATTAAATAGTTTTGTTATTTTTGTGAACAAACACACTTCTCTTAAATTATCTTTATTATTTTTCTAACATTAATATTTTTTTACCTACAAACAATTGATATTCAAATTACATGAATAATTAAAAAATATGTACAGTGTTGATGTTGTATTGTTGAATTTTAGAATAAAAGAAAGGAAGACCCAGAAGATAAAAGAGAATTTCGAAACGTTGGTTATTTGTGGGTAAAAAAATATTAATGTTAGAAAAATAATAAAGGTAATGTAAGGGAAGTGTGTTTGTTCAGAAAAATAATAAAGAAACGTTATTTTAATAAAGGACAAATTTGAATTAATAACTAATAAAAAAGTTTATTTACAATCATTATTTTTATATAATTATCATAGACTTTCAGATTGCTCTTCACAAATAATTACTGTTTCTGAAGAATTAATGTTCTTATTTAGATAATTATATAAAAATAATGATTGTAAATAAACTTTTTTATTAATTATTAATTCAAATTTGTCCTTTATTAAAATAAGTTTCTTTATTATTTTTCTGAACAAACCCACTTCCCTTACATTATCTTTATTATTTATATATATATATATATATATATATATATATATATATATATATATATATATATATATATATATATATATATAAATATGTATATATTACAGCAACTTATATATACGCTGCAGCAACTTCAATCGTTGTTCACCCCTTTTAAATCCCAGGGTTTTTCCCCAAAATTTTAACTCGGGACGAAGATGTTCTACATGGTGAGTCACTAGAAAAGGAAACAATATTTCCATAGAACCACCTTCATCAGACGTTACTTCTCTAGCGTTTGTGGAGTTCTCTTCAGGAACACTACAGAAAGATGGCCGTTCCATTTTAGTATATCTCAAAAACACGAGCCTATCAAACAACGCCCATTTTTTTTATGAACGTTGGGCAGCAGGACCTGTTGGCAAATTTTTACACTGGTTTTCTGAAACAGAAATAAATATTTTTTATATCATCATAATTACTATAACGATTATGATTTGTGCATCATACATTAATTATAATTATTGTTTTTGTTACAGGTTCATGGCTACAGGAGTAATTGCTGTTTGCATAATCTCCTCAGAGATGAGTATTTGGAAAAGCGGAGAAAACCTTTCTACGATCTAACCGATGATGCAAGTTTACCGAAGAACATCGCTCCAATGCTTCGAATAGGAGGATTCTCACAAGCAAAAACTTTTGAAGTACGAGAAGAATTCAAAAATTGGTTCATGAACCAACAAATAAACGATTAAAGGAAAGAAAATGACTGATACTTTGTTGATACGAACAGAGAATATATAAATATATATATATATATATATATATATATATATATATATATATATATATATATATATATATATATATATATATGTTCTGTGTTCTTATCAATGTAAGTCCAATTACAATTACAATTTCCTAATAAACCACTATAATTGTAATTATGGTCTACAATTATTATTACAGTGGTTCATCACGTAATTTGATTCATGCAACTCCATATTACAGTAATTGCTAAGAAATTGTCATTGTAATTGGAATTACGAGGGGTAAAATCCTCCACGTGGTACCTCTCGGGAAACGCCTGTTACAGGTAGGCTAAAGGAAGCGGTAAGCATGGCGGTATAAGCAAAACAGTATGCAGGAAATGGCATTCCGAGAGTAGACGGGACTCTTAGTCGTGGTGAAGGCAACCCGTCTAGGAGTGGGAGTCAAGCTCGAAATCAAGCTCCCTGGTCCTCCAGGTTGGGGGTGATGCAGTGGGCCATCTCCTAACTCATCATTAAAAACATTAAACTGCTAAAACGAAATAATGCGCGAAAACGGACAATTAATACAGGTGTTAGAACATCCTGGGGCTAGCGGCTAAGCTATCCAGTCTGCCCTCAGAACTTACGAAATTTGGTATGGACATTGAGAGAAAACAATAAAATCAAAATAATGTTTCTTTATTTTTTGCAGTTTACTATGATTAATTGGAATCAATCCAATAGTTTCAGACTCGAGGAAGAAGCAGAACCCCTACTACTTCACTTTAGCTCTTGAAACCTGGCAGAATCATAAGGTCTCAATGTACCATACATGGAATGCCTTTGATGCATTAAAACCCTATAACTGACCGACGGGATAATACATATTTAGCATTGCTTATGTATAGAAATTATTCTTTTATTCTCTGAAACAAATAATAACAGGTTTGATACACTTGGCTACTATCGACATTCCATATACAGATCTTTTACCCACCATCGTGTTTCAAAAGGTAAGTGAAGTAATACTATAATCTATTTAAGGATTTTATAAGCAATGTTATAAAATATAATTTTATCAAGTAATAATAATAAGCATTGTGATATGGTAGGTAAATAACAGTGACAATTACATAGACAATTTTTTATATTTACGTACAAAAATTAATATTGAAAAATCTCCAGGATAGTTACAATTTATATTACCTTTATATAAATTCATATTACACATATTAATTATGCATAAGTAATATGTATAAAATATTATCATTGTGTTTAGTTGTCAACTTGATAACATTTTTTTCCATGTTGCCCATCTATTTGGACCTCATTTCACATTATTATAACGGTTATATTTATATTTCATTCACCTTATTTATATTTCTATTGTTATCTATCCATATAACAATAAAATTGGAAGTAATCATGAGGAAAAAAATTCTGAAAAAAACTTGGTTTAAAAGAGTCCATACAACAAATGCAACGCATCTAAATTATTGAAAACAGATTATAACCACTTATCGCAATAATAGCGGTAATTATGTACTTAGTACCGTTTGTTGTACTTTGGCTATTGTTATAGTGTCAAAGAAACCAACAAATATACTTACCATCTTTATTCAAAGCCTCCCCTATGTTTTTCCATACATTATTTTTTATTAGCACATTCCTATAGTCCTTATGCTTGTGGTCATAAAGTACCTGAACTGTTTAACGAACTCTACTAGACGTTCGTCGTCATAATCGCTGAATCCTTCTTTATTAAACGACATTGTTTTAAATAGCAAGCGGGAACTGTCGCGTCTGAGGCAGTATGACTTCTTCTAGAACGGTCAGGGAAGCGGCAGTACCAGCGAAATATGTCCCTACCTATTCAGTCAAAGTAGTAGTAAACTGCCCGCAAACTTTGCCGGCCGCAACCGCGGGCAGTACTTACGAAAGTCTACTTTAAAGCAATAATAATTTAAATGAGGATAAGAGCCCGACCTTAAGTGAAAAGTATCTTTCGGGGAATTTTTACATCTTTTGAATGAGCATAGCGAGCGAAAGTCGACAGCTGTGATCTAATAAAACCGTGATAATTACGGTAAGGCCCCGAACTCAACTGAAAAGAATTCGTTGGGATTTGGTTTATCTTTTGAGAGAGCGTAGTGAGCGGAAGTCAACAGACAGCACTAATAATTTTAAATAATATCTAATTAAAGCATTTATATTTTCAAAGATTACGAATGCTACAATTGAATACAAAGCAGTTAGTTAGCAAAAATTTCTCAAAGAGTGCTAGTGCGGCGACCTTCGGGTCAGGTCGGATCTGGCACTGATAAAGTGACAGCATTCTAAAGTTGTAGAACTACGTGACAGATTATTCACTATTAAAAATCATAAAGCAAGGTAAAATAAGAAATATTAATAGTTAATCAGAGGTGGTATCGATATTATTTACAAAAATAATTTGATTTTAGGTAAGGATCACAAGAATACACCTGTCTGGTCTTTCGCAAACCCTGGCTTAATAAAGCTCAATCAAACGAATCTAGCGATAAACACCACGAAGTTTCCAATAACTGATAATGGTACCCATCCCACTACAAACAAGGGATCAACAAAACCATCAAATGGTGAGCAACAATACTTCATTGCTATTCATAGTAAATAATTACACATACAAAAATATATATAAAGTAGGGATTGATAAATTATTTGCCACTTCTATAAATTTGTTTTATTGAAAACTAGTTTCTTATGTTATACATTCATCCTCAGTTCTAAAAACACAAAAAAAATTCAAAAGTAAGCGATTCAAAATATAGTTTGGTATTATTATACATATTAAATTAGATGTAATATAAATCAGTATTATAAAAAACAGTAATATATAAAAACATTTATGAATAATGAATTTAATTCATAGATTGAAAGATAAGAAATCAAATACACGTTGGTACTCACCAAGGTTTAAATGGATTATATCAAACAGAAAAGTTTGTACTGGTTTCTTCTTGCATTGAACTAACAATGAACGAAAGGTAGGTAAGAAGTTTATAGGTAACGGTTTAAGAATCAGGGTTTTTCCAGTAATGCCGGTGAGTAATTGTTTTTTCTGTTATAGATGGGAATAAATTTACGATTGGACTATTGAAGATATTTATTTGGTCATTTATGCAAAAATCTGGATTGGTTTTGAAGGATTTTATTATTTCAAGTGCTTCAAATATATTAAATTTGATGATATTTTCAACGTGATGTATTAATTCAACTTCTGAGTCTTTGATGAATTTATGAATTTTTTGTGTGTTTTTAGAACTGAGGATGAATGTATAACATTCTAAACTAGTTTTCAATAAAACAAATTTATAGAAGTGGCAAATAATTTATCAATCCCTAATTAGATTGATCCATTTATACCATCATGCGGATGTCAACTAAATATATAAATGCTAAATATGTATTATTAGATAAAAAACACTAATTTAGCAACACTAATGACAACACCCTCAAAACTTTTTTATTTCAAAAATTGAAAGACCATAAGCCAAAAATTTCTGAAATTAGAAATGCTGTCCGTAGAGAAAAAACCCAAGATTTCCCTGGATTCCAAAGGCACTTTAAAATTTAGCAGTACGAATCATTTTTGGGATATTCCTTAATATAATCATTATTTGGGATATATATATATATTTTATCATGAACTCATATAATATACTTAATATGATAGTACCAACTTCATTAGTATCTAATCAGTTTGAAATTGAGATTTGGTAAAAAAATATATTGTTTTCATACGTAAGAAAATGTTCTACTCTGCTACTAATCGATAAATGAAAAAAAGTAAAATTTTCAATTTAGAAATCAAATATGAATATAAATTGAATTCCCTATTTTACAATAAATGTCTTTCGCACTTTTTATTTTTTTTTAATCATGATGTTACTTACTCATAAGTTTTATTAACCTCTATTTGAAATTGTATTATTATTAACTATTTGATAACACTACAATTAATTGACGTCCGCATGATGGTATAGAAGGATTAATCTAATTAGGGATTGATAAATTATTTGCCACTTTTATAATTTTTTTTTTTTTATTGAAAAGTAGTTTCGAATGTTATACATTCATCTTCAGTTCTAAAACACACAAAAATTCAAAAATAAGCAATTCAAAATACAGTTTGGTATTATTATACATATTAAATGAGATGTAATAAAAATCAGTATTATAAAACATTTATGAATTATGAATTTAATAAAGACAAGAAATGAAATACATGTTGGTACTCACCAATGTTAAAATGGATTATGTCAAACAGAAAAGTTTGTACGGGTTGTTCTCGCACTGAACTAGCAATGAAAGAAAGATGGGGTGCTAATAGGTAAACGGTTTACTCTCCGAAATTACTTAAAAAACCACGACCCTTAAACAGCTGAACTCTCTCTTTGAAGGCCTCGCGGAATCTCTCTCTTAGGAAAGAGATGCACTTCTCTTAAATTCCCCTCTAACTAATTTATTATTTACAAATGAATAAAACCTTATTGTGACTATTGTTTGCCCCGGAGTTCATATTTATTTTACATTTCCTATAATTTTTGATGATGAATAATGACGAGGAATCTTATGAATTTTCTAAAGAAATTGTAACAATAAGTCCAATTACTTTGCTGAGTGTCCGGTCGTAATGTGATGCGCCAAGTGGCGCATGGCCCAGATTTACTACTAGGCCCTCTAGGCCCGGGCTCTAGCGGCGCATAATCCGGGGGGGGGGGCACAGCTGAAAAAATATGTTTTAATTGACAAGGAGAATGTTTATGATATAACAGTATAGTTTTCATAATATACGAAAGTGGATTGTGCGCAGTATGCCCTTGCGGATATATGTGAGGAACCTACCAAAGGAATCTAAGGGACAGAGGGTTAAAAGGATGGTAGTAGAATTGATAAAAATAAAATATTCTTAAATTCTTATTATATTTCTAGAATAGATTACAGGGTGGAAGGTGAATGAAAGAAAAAGGTGTTGTTTATACTTCGCTCTGGTGCCTAATTCTTGTCAGTTAGGATGGAAAATATGGAATGGTTTTAGAATTTGTATGGTAATTTTTCAGGAATAAAATAAAACAGGAATGCGTACAGAGCGGATAATGGAGAGTGTTAGAATTTAATCTACCGGTATTCAAAACTTGCTGTTTAAGCACTCTCCACTTATAAACGATATATCTAGTGCAATTCCATAACGGACTTTATCGCCGCACAGTTTGTATCAGTTCAATGATGTGTTATGGTGAATGATTTTTCTTTTGAATATTTGGAGGTTTTTGAGGAGGAAAGGAATACACAGTACCGGCTAGGATACCTAGACATAATGCAATAAAACATACCTAATGCAATACAAACACGAGCAATGCCAATTAGTAAATACCAACTGATGTTAACTGTGTACCATCTGCCCTATTGCATTATAATTTTAGTTTTATTTTTTTTAAAGAAAGAGATAAACTGTATTATTATCAAATATAAAAAGCTTGTTTTATTATGACCATTAATGACAACTGAAAGAACTGAGAATTATCTTTTATTTTAGCCCCTTGCACAACGTTCAATCAAATATTTATCATCCCTACGCACACAAAACGTCAAAAAAATGGAAGAATCTCTATTTTTCGAGAATGGTTAGTCCAATCGAAATGCAGATAGTTTCATTCGATTCAGGGTGCAAAAATACAATAGAATTGAAACTAAATTTGAAAATTGTATCATTTTGTTTTATAATAATATTGACAACTTAAGTACACTCGTTCGTGGCTGTACGGGAACATTTCCTTGTAATATGAATCCGATAGCACTTATAGTCTTTGTTCCTGCTCTCTTATGCCTCCTCCGAAAAAAATTCAATAGGCAATACTGATGCTTCTATAATCTCGGCGAAATGGATTAATATTTTGTGGACCGTTGAAGGAATGTAGTACCACGGGTACATTTCTATTGCCAACTTCGCCGTTTCTGTCGCATATGAAATTAAATTTCTCCGAGTCAATTGATAAGTTGCTATTAATCATCTCCAATATTACTCATAATCAGGTTTTCGCGAACTTGAGTTATTTCGGCTGTCAAAGAAGGATTTCGAAAGAATACTCTCGATGTATTTCCAGCATTACTGGAACCGCATCTCTGCTTTACGAAATCAACGAAATCCCTAATTCAGAACAGAACCGTTTTCGCATTCGTTCCTTTGCTGTTTCTTTTATTGAGAGAGTAGTTTTACTAGTCCTCCAACTCTGGAATTCTAGATTATAGCCAAGGTGAAGAATATACTCCATAAATTGTATTCTCCCATAAAGTGGAGAAATGTCCAACTGAATTGTTTCTTCTTTGCGAAACTATTGGTATATCATTCATCTTAGATGGACGATCACCACAAACGAAGCAGTTGCTTGATGCAGTTGTGTTGATAACATACTGCGCTACTATTTTGTCCAGCATTGTAAAATGTAAAACGTGCCTCACTGTGATGGTACTATTGTCGTGCAGTAGGATCGTTGGTCGCAAGTTATTTATTTCATTTTGCACACTTTCTTTTTCAGATCTTATTTATTCAGCGGTTTCTTTAAGAAATTGAAACCTTATTGATCTAGATGAGGGTCGAGGGTTAACCCATATTTCTTCATCTTGATTTTCAACAAGAGTAATTTTCAGTGGCACAATTTGTTATATAAATATAATCTCCTTGTTAACCCAAATGTTACATGTGTTTATTTGATTTTCAATCTATATTTTTTCATTACCAATTGGTATATGAACCTAAATAATACTATTTCAATTGTACTTGTTATTGAATTATAAACATAACAAATGGCGACGAGGAGGGTGAAGAAGACCATGCTACGTTGTTTCGGTAAGTAGATACATTCATTTATTAAATTCATAAAACAAGTCATGTCAGAGGACTTGGTGGCGTTGTTAGTAAAAGCTCTTCAGCTTTTTCCTTCAGCCAGCAACAGCACCAGTTAAGCAGCCTATACCTCCAGAGATCCATGGTCTAACATTACAACTCTTTGACGAAAGGCAGGAACCGTTTAGCTCTTATAAAATGTCTTTAACCTTAAAAATCTTACAGAGAAAGAGCCTGGGACAGATGAGCCAAAAGTACAGATACTACTAAACTGTCTTAGCCCGAAGAACTTTATTACACTCACAGCACCTCGTCGGCCGGCCGAGAGTACCTACCAGGAACATTTTGACCTCCTGGTCGGTCACTTATGTCCTACACCAAGTGAGATAGCAGAGCAACATAGATTTGTACTCAGAGTCCAGTAAGAAGATGAGTCAGTAGCTAATTATGTCGAAAGCCTTAGAAATATTCCAAATACTTGTAACTTTGTTTGTCCAGACTGTAAAAGTTCAATAACAAATACACGCCTTCTATCACAGTTTGTTTGCGGGATCTTGGACAATGATATCCGAGAGCGTATCCTCCAAAAAGGGTCTGCAATCACATTCGATGAGGCCGTTCAACTTGCGCTTACAATCGAGTCAGCGAAATTAGACAGCAGACAAATGCAGCCATCTACTAGTGTTTCAATGCACTAGGTAAGTTGATAGGACTCTATTTTCGGTGCGAAGCAGAGAGCATAGAGGTCCAAAGTGTGAGGCGAAGAATAAAAGATGCAATAAATGCAGAAAACTTGGACATCTAGTCAAGGTTTGTCTGGGCAACTCTCCAGGAAAAGGTAAGCGGCAGGTGAGACAACTCAATTACCGCTCAACCTCATCATCATCAGACTGTTCTCATGCCAGTGATATCTACAATATCAAACAGGTAGGAGACCTAGCCAGTGATAGAATGATGGTGAATCAGGTCGACGCTACTGGAGCTTGATACAGGGGCCGCTGTTTAAAATATGTCCCTCAACACTTTCCTGAGACTTTTACCCAACAAGAAGCTTGAACCGTAAATATACGAAAGAAATTATAAGGCCTATTGGTGTCTGCAAGGTGACCATTAACTATGGGAACTATAAGTCTAAGGATGATCTTTACGTTTTATCACTTTGAGTTGACGCTATCATGGAATAGAGTGGATTAGATCGATGAACATCTCCTGAGCTGAGATTAGGTGTATTAGAGCTTACCTGGGGCCCTATTTCATAATAAAGCTAATAGTATTAGTTCACAAATAAAAGTGTACAAACTACAAAGTACAAATACTAACACTTTTTGTTTCATAATAGGGACGAATATTAGTGATTTCTACAAGTGAAATAGTACAAGTTAGCATGTGGGAAGGTTCTTTCTTAGAAGGTTTATAAAGTAAACAACCCTCAAGATCAACAAGCTTTTTAGCTCTCAATACGATTTCTGTTTTAAAAGAATAAAAAGCCAATCCAACACTATTTGACTAATATTAAATCATTGAGAGCCTATGTACATACGCACTCAAACCAATAACGCACTTGCCTACCTCAACTTTTTTAAATCTTTTATATTTGATTTGTCATATTTTTATGCAATAAGTGAATTGATTTTTATTTAATTTAATTATTTGTATTCATATTTTAACGAAGTAAAAGTATCATTCGACAAGAATAATCGGTACTTGAATGCTGTCTGTCATTCTGTAATACCTTCGTAGCTATAATCCCTTGCTTTTATTTATTTATCACTATCACGTTAAACGATTAATTATTACTTTTTTATTCCGATTCATTGCAGTCATGTCAACTTCCTCACTATTTTGTTAACAACAATACATCGCAAGGAACCGAATTTCAGTTTTTACGGAATTCCGATTTACGTAGATAGTGACAAAGTTTTGTACCGTCTTAATGTCCACAACCAAGTTTTTAGTTTATTTTGCAAATATAGTTAAATTGTTTACGTATTCATAAAAAATTAAATAAATAATTACTGATCTCCCTTCCCCCCACCAACCAAAATCTAGGAATTAATATTGTTACAAACCTATAACTTAAAACACTATTTGATAATTTTTGAAGCCTATAGAACGTATTAGTAGGACTTTTGGCCATGAATTTGGGTGTTTTTGAGCCACGGAACACAGAACGTAAAATCAAAATCATCAAGAAGCACAGGGTCTGATATTTAACTCAGAGCTCAGAAATTTCTTTAACTTAAACAAATATCTAAAACAAATAATAGACACATTTCAGAACGAAAAAGGATCACGATTTCATTTCTCGTTTTCGGCCCAAATAATCCTTGTAATAAAATGCTGTAAAAATAACTTTATTATTTTTTATTAAAAACAATATTATCTAATGAGCTAGCAATGGGTTCAATTTTATGAAAATTGAAGTTTATATTTATTGTGACAAATATAGTTATTCAATACGTAATAATTAAGAGATGCACTTCTCTTAAATTCCCCTCTAACTAATTTATTATTTACAAATGAACAAAACCTTATTGTAACTATTGTTTGCCCCGGAGTTCATATTTATTTTACATTTCCTATAATTTTTGATGATGAATAATGGCGAGGAATTTTATGAATTTTCTAAAGAAATTGTACAATAAGTCCAATTACTTTGCTGAGTGTCCGATCGTAATGTGATGCGCCAAGTGGCGCCTGGCCCAGATTTACTACTAGGCCCTTTAGGTCCGGCTCTAGCGGCGTATAATCCGGGGGGGGAGCGCAGCTGAAAAAATATTTTTTTAATTGACAAGGTGAATGTTTATGATGAGTTTATAAACGGTCAAGAACAGTGAAATATCTTGAACGAAATACGAAATTTGATAGCAAGTTAGAATTTTTCGCAAGAATTTTTCGTTTCGTTTATTATTAGGAAAAACGATAATAAAAGGTAAAATTCCAGCAGGTAAAAATCTCCCCCTTCCTGAAATCAAGATTTCAGTAGTAGTAGATGGCGATGAAGCCTTCAGGTTACAAAAGCATATTCTTAAACCATATAGTCGTTCAGTTGCCCAAAAACATAGATCAAAATCTATTTTCAACTTCAGACTATCACGAGGACACTGGGTTTCAGAAAATGCTGTCGGGCTTTTATGTAAGGTGTTTCGGGTTTTAGTCTATTATACTTCTGTAAACCCCGAACATGTGACAACATAGTCATTACTTCTTGCTGTTTGCATAATCTCCTCAGAGATGAGTATTTGGAAAAGCGGAGAAAACCTTTCTACGATCTAACCGATGATGCAAGTTTGCCGAAGAACATCGCTCCAATGCTTGGAATAGGAGGATTCTCACAAGCAAAAGGTTTTGAAGTACGAGAAGGATTCAAATTGGTTCATGAACCAACAAATAAACGATTAAAGGAAAGAAAATGACTGATACTTCGTTGATACGAACAGAGAATATACATATGTTCTGTGTTCTTATGAATGAATGTAAGTCCAATTACAATTACAATTTCCTAATGAACCACTATAATTGTAATTATGGTCTACAATTATTATTACAGTGGTTCATCAAGTAAATTGATTCATGCAACTCCATACTACAGTAATTACTAAGTAATTGTCATTGTAATTGGAATTACGAGGGGTAAAATCCTCCACGTGGTACCTCTCGGGAAACGCCTGTTACAGGTAGGCTAAAGGAAGCGGTAAGCATGGCGGTATAAGCAAAACAGTATGCAGGAAATGGCATTCCGAGAGTAGACGGGACTCTTAGTCGTGGTGAAGGCAACCCGTCTAGGAGTGGGAGTCAAGCTCGAAATCAAGCTCCCTGGTCCTCCAGGTTGGGGGTGATGCAGTGGGCCATCTCCTAACTCATCATTAAAAACATTAAACTGCTAAAACGAAATAATGCGCGAAAACGGACAATTAATACAGGTGTTAGAACATCCTGGGGCTAGCGGCTAAGCTATCCAGTCTGCCCTCAGAACTTACGAAATTTGGTATGGACATTGAGAGAAAACAATAAAATCAAAATAATGTTTCTTTATTTTTTGCAGTTTACTATGATTAATTGGAATCAATCCAATAGTTTCAGACTCGAGGAAGAAACAGAGCCCCTACTACTTCACTTTAGCTCTTGAAACCTGGCAGAATCATAAGGTCTCAATGTACCATACATGGAATGCCTTTGATGCATTAAAACCCTATAACTGACCGACGGTATAATACATGTTTAGCATTGCTTATGTATAGAAATTATTCTTTTATTCCCTGAAACAAATAATAACAGGTTTGATACACTTGGCTACTTTCGACATTCCATATACAGATCTTTTACCCACCATCGTGTTTCAAAAGTTAAGTGAAGTAGTACTATAATCTATTTAAGGATTTTATAAGCAATGTTATAAAATATAATTTTATCAAGTAATAATAATAAGCATTGTGATATGGTAGGTAAATAACAGTGAAAGCACCTACATGATTGATGTTGTAGCCAGTTATTGAGAGGATAATTTCCAAAAGTTACATAATCCATTTTGTGAAATTTTATATGAAACGCTAAAATTTCTCCTTAATTTGTTATTAGACCAATTTACCTCATTCTTTTTGCATAAAAATGTAGAATTGTTTTTTTTACGATTGTTATAACATCTATTGCAGTTTCCGTGATTTGATTACAGTAATATATGAGATTTTGAAATGTCTTTAAACAAACTTATAAAAATAAGTTAAACAATTATTTATCATTAAATTACATAGACAATTTTTTATATTTACGTACAAAAATTAATATTGAAAAATCTCCAGGATAGTTACAATTTATATTACCTTTATATAAATTCATATTACACATATTAATTATGCATAAGTAATATGTATAAAATATTATCATTGTGTTTAGTTGTCAACTTGATAACATTTTTTTCCATTTTGCCCATCTATTTGGACCTTATTTCACCCTATCATAACTGTTTGATATTTATTTATATTTCTATTGTTAACTATTCATATAAAAATAAAATTGGAAGTAATCATGAGGAAAAAATTTCTGAAGCCTTCCGTCTATAATATTATTAGTCTTGTAGTCTTTATTTATTACGATTCCGTTTCATAATGAAAAAGTACAAACTACAAGCATTAAAATCGAAAATATAAGCCAAATATTGGATGGTACAAGAGATTCTGTTTCATAAACAGTGGCTAATAATTCAAATCTTTGTTATATACTAGCGTTTACTTGTATTATTTATACAAGTCTCAGTTCTCTTGTAATATTAATACAAGTCTCATTTCTCTAGTGCCATTTTTTTTAACTGCTTTTTCGCACTTCCTTTGAAATTAGATTCTGTCCCTTGTTACGGTCCACTGCTTAAAGATGTTTCACAGCTACCAAATTGAATTTTATTTGAATTTGAATAATTAATAAAGATAGAATTAATGAAGGTTATCTAATAAGGGAAACTAAATGCCTTGAAACTAAGTTTGAATTTTATTTAAATGGTATTACTCATTGTTACTTTCCCTTACCTATATACGAAGTATATAGTAAGGAGAGGTATTGCGATCGTGAAAATTTTCGAATTCGAGTTTTCGACGGAAATACACGTTTTAAGATCCCCTGAGTCCAAATGACCAAGTCTCACAAAATAGTCTGTGTGTCTGTATGTATGTGATCAGTCTAGCTCAAAAACAAAAAGTTGTACGATACTGAAATTACGTATTTAAGGTTGGCACATGCATGTGAGGTTACAGCAACTTTTTCTAAACCGAAAGACTAACCGGAAGTACTACTTTATATAATCGATTTTACACTTATTTACAATTTTCTCGGAAACGGTTCAAACGATTTTGATGAAATATGCCTAAAGTATTCTTCATAATGACCTTTAACTTTTCATATATGTGGTACATCACCGAGGAATTGCAGGGAAAAAAAGTTATGATGAAAAGAATATTTTATTTACGCATAACTTCAAAAGAGTGAAATTTATGGTAAATTATCTATAAAATTGTATGAAAGGTAATTAAAGCATCTAAAAAACAAAAAAAGAATCATCAAAATCGGACCGGTATTAGCAAAGATACAGAGCATCGGACTAACCGGAAATGGTAATAATATCATGGATATTACAATTGTTTACAATTTTCTCGAAAACGGCTCTAACGATTTTGATGAAACTTGCCTAACGTCTTCTCCTTACAGCCCTTTAACTTTTCACGTATATAGATAGATAGATAGATAGATAAAAGAACTTTATTCTGGGACTAGGTCCCTTAAGAATAACATGAAGGAACCAATAAAACAGTAATATTATCTGGCCATAAGACTATAGAATATAGAACAATTAATTTTTACAATATCTTCTGTAAAATAAATAAGCAAATAAATAGGGTTTTTTATCGAAAAAATATAATTGATTTGAGCAAAACAAAACAAAGAGAAAAAACAAGAAAAAAGTAAAAACAAAACAAAAAAAAACAACAGAGAAAATGAAAAATACAAAAATAATGAATGGATTAGCGAAGTTTGTACATTATCCAAATCTATTATCCACTTCTGATCCAGATGTCATTCCTAAACTGAAATTTCGCAATTAGAGAGCATCATTTTGTAGAGAAAGAAGGTGTTGAAAAAGGAGGGATTTGAATGAGGATAGAGAAGAAGCATGTCGGATATTAGAAGGAAAGGAATTCCAAAGGGTAGAGGAGCGGGCGAGGAAGGAGCGTTCGAATGTTTTGGTTCTGTGGGAGGGAGTATGGAGGTCAGAAAGGCGAGATCTTGTTTCCAGTGCGTGGACCGAGGATTTGAATTGTAGGAGGCTGTAGATGTAGGAAGGATGGTGGGTGGTGATGGTTTGGTATAGAAAAGATCCGAGGAAATATTGTCTACGGTTGCAGGGGAAGAGCCACTCCAACTCGCCGTATAGGTGGGACACATGGGCCCGTCTCGAGGTGCCGAAGACAAATCTTAAAAAGCAGTTCATGATCCGCTTCAATCTGTCCTCGAGCACATTCGAGAGGCCTCCGTATACCACACATTCGTAGTCAAAGTGGGGAAAGATAATAGAAGACACAAGGAGTTTGCGGGTAGGTTGTGGGAGAAGAAGACGAGAACGATGGAATAATTTAAGGGTACTTATTGACCGTCGGGAAATTTGGGCAATGTGGGGTTTCCAGGAAAGGGTTTGGTCGATAGTAATACCCAAGTTTTTGATTGAGGAGCTGAACGTGACGGGGTGATCATTTAGGATTAAAGTAGGAAAGGTGTCATTGGATCTGAGGAGGGAATTGGAACCTATGACAATGGCCTGAGTTTTCATAGCGTTTAAACTTAATCTGTTCAGGTTTGCCCAGGCACTGATTCTATCTAGGTCTTCCTGGATACTGGCAAACGCTACTAATAGCTCAGAAGGAGGAAAGGATAAATAGATTTGGAAGTCGTCGGCGTATAAGTGGTGGGAACAGTGGTGGATTGAATTAGGAAGGTCATTTATATAGGTATTGAAAAGCAGTGGGGAAATACTCGAACCTTGGGCTACTCCTGAGGACAAGGTAAGAAAGGAAGATAGGGGTTGATTAGGAATGGTAACTGCTTGAGTCCGATCGGAAAGGAAAGATTTGAACCATTGGATAGAGCTGTTGGAAAAGGATAGTGATTTTAATTTGGTAAAAAGGATAGAATGGTCCAGGGAATCAAAAGCTTTAGAAAAGTCAAGGAGTATTAATACAGTTAATTTTTTTCGGTCCATAGCAGTATGTATGTCAGTTGTGATTTTGACTAGAGCGGACTGTGTGGAGAAACTGGGACGGAAGCCGGATTGGAGAGGATCAAGTAGTTTGGACTTTTCAAGGAAGTTTGATATTTGTGATTGGACTATTCTTTCTAGAGGTTTGGAAAGGTTAGAGAGGATGGAGATTGGGCGATAGTCTTTAGGAGATATAGGATTGAAGATTTTGTTAATAGGATGGACTAAGGCTTTTTTCCACGAGGTAGGAAATACTGAGTTCTGGAGTGAGAAATTATAAATGAAGAGAAGAACTGGAAGGATTTCGGGGAGACATAATTTTAACAATTTAACAGGTATTCCATCAGGCCCAGTGGAATTGGTATGAGATTTCATTATGGATGAAATAAGATCGCTAGGGGAGATGTAGGAAAAATAAAAATTATCAGGGTTGAATGATGGAACTAAGGAAACGCAGGAAGGAGGAGTTGGAGGAGTGTTAGAGGAGGCTGATAAAAAGTATGAATTTAATTCATCGGGTGGAACTGGGAAGACTGGTGAGGGAGAGGATTTACAAAGGGAGAGTTTGCGAAGGAGTTGCCATTTTGATTTAGCATTGGGAGCAGAGGAGAGGGCTTCATGATAGTGATTGGATTTCGCTCTCCTAACAGTTGCCTGTGTCAAATTGCGGAGTACCCTAAACGCTTGGTAGTCGTCTGCTAGCCTAGTGCGTCTAAAGCGTCTACGGGCTGCCTCACGCCTTCTTTGCATATCTTTAATTTGTTGACACATCCAAGGAGCAGGCGGCCGACGGAAAGTAGAGGTTTTGAGTGGGGCATGGGTATCAAGGATGTGGATGAGATTAGAGGTGAGGTTATCGACCATGGAATCAATGGAAGAACAGGAATATATTTCATTCCACTGCAGCGTTTCAAGGTCAGGTAAAATATTTTCATGTGTGAGGGCGTCTAGGTTACGGAAAGTTATGGTTTTAGGGAGGATCGTAGGAGTTTCGATATTGTAGGATATTTGGATTAAGTCGTGAGAGGACAGAAATGGGACAGGTAGTTGAGAAAAGGAAAGGAGATTACGTTCTGAATCGATGACATGCAGATCCAACCAGGTGTCGGACCGGCAAGTGTGATGGGTGGGAGAAAATGGGACGATGGAGAGATGGAGGGAGAAAAAGAGATTTTCAAGGTAGAGTCTGTCGTTGGAATCAGATAGGAGATTGGTATTAAAATCACCGGAAATTATTATATTGTTGTAGAGAGGAACATAATTGTAGAGAGTTGATTCAAAGGATGAGTCGAAAGGAACCAGAGGAGGGCGATATACCACAGTGTGTAGGAGAGGATGTGCATTGGAGGAAATTTCAACGACAAGGAATTCAATATGAGGATGATCGGATGGGGATGAGGTATCTAGGATTCGGAATTTCAGGCTGTTATGAACATAAAGACCGACACCTCCACCAGTCCGGCCCATCCGGTCATGGCGGATAAAGGAATAATTAGGTAGGGAAACAGAAGAGGTATATAGTATATATATAGTATATCAACGAGAAAATGGAGGGAAAAAAGTTATGATGAAAAGAATATTTTATTTGCGCATAACTTAAAAAGCATGCATTTTATAGTAATTTATGAATAGAATTGTATTAAAGATAATTAAATTATCTAAAAAACAAAAACAGAATTATCAAAATCGGTCCAGTATTAGCAAGGATACAGCGTATTTTATGAGGAGCACAAGACCCTAGATGGATAACCGATCGCATCTGAAAGGAGACGGATGCGACCGAACCTTCTCCCACCAATCTGTTATAAACAATATACTCTGTAATTTTGCAACTTGACGAAGTTAAAATATATAGGTAGTGTACAGAATTGTTGTACTAAAATTGTTTAAAAAACTGTTTTATTGTACTGAAGTGGGAGATGATGTGAAGAAGTGAATGCTGCTGAGTTTATTTCAAGCATTGTTTATATGAAATTTTTAAAATTATATTAAAAAGATAATTATTATAGGACGTTAAGGGAAAGTTGTGTGATGCGCGCACCGCACCAGATTTTTTTAATAAAAAATTCAATACATTTTTGTTAATAGGTATAATTTACATTAAAACATCAATCAATAATTAACATATTAATTAATAATTAAATATTGATTAATAATAAAATTTGAATTAGTAATTAATAAAAATGTTCTGATAAAAAAATCGTATTAGTAGCCACCTCTTTTAAGAATTTACTAGAATATTATTTTTTATATTGTCTTAAATAGTATTTATTTTCTTTTAAGAAAAAAAGTTTTTTTTTTTAATATACTTTAATATCTACCTTTCCAGGTAAGGTAACCAACAAGATAAATAATGTGAATATAATATAATTTTAGGTAGTTTAAAAAAATAATTATGAAAATTCAAAATAGCAAGGATAAAATAAAAATTTATTGAAACATAAGTAAGCCATATATAAACCACACATGTTTTACTACCTTAATTGCAATTTACATATTTATACTGATATAAAAATTTTGTTGTAGTGGAAATTAGACATACCCATTAATACAAAAAATCCTTAAACTTAATACTCATGGACAATAATGAACCACAACATTGATATTTCGCTCTCTTAATACAAAAAAATGTTCTTCAACACTTAGGTATATGTATATGTATATCAGTCTTAGAGTTTCTCTGGTCCTGTCAAGTGCTCAGTTGCCTCTCTCTATATTATTGTTCTATTTCAAAGTTATTCACCTACTTTCCGGTAGAAAATTTACGTAGTTATTGAATGTTCTCATGTGTGAACTATTAATGCTCTATTTAAGTGATAATTATTAGAAAAAGTGATAAAACATTAAGAAAATTATTACTTAAGGATTACTTCGTCAGTTGAAGCAGTGGGGGACAGTTTGTTTGGCAAGCTTAATCCTCTAAGTCGCTGTATAAATATTCAGGTTTATATTATTATTATTATTATTAATTTCATACGCCCTTTAAAGTTTCTTATTTACTAAAATGGTTAGTTGTAAAATTTGTAATAAGTCAGCTGGCCGAGATGACAAAGCGAGATTAGCCTGCGTCATCTTTCAAAATTTTTTTCATATAAAATGCGTTAAAGCTGAATCTACAGACTTTGACAGCTCGAAAAACTGGACGTGTGCCGATTGCGAAACTGCATCACGGATACCGCCTACCAAAGAAAGCAGTTCAATGATTGACCTATTAAGGGCTCTCACGGAGGAGGTAAAAGAAATGAAGACGAAGCTTCAGCCGATAGATGAGCTGAAAGAAATAAAACAAACGCTTCAGAAGCAGTCAGAGCTTTCCTACGAAAATATGGAAAAATTAGAAAAAATAGAAACACTTTTAGAGGAACAAAAATGCCTAGTGGAAAAATTAACCTTTGAAAACAACTTCTTAAAATCGAAAATTTCAGATCTAGAGGGCCGTCTAAATCACGCTGAGCAAAATCAACTTAGAAATACAATAGAAATAAGAGGTATCCCGGAGAAGTCGGGAGAAACTATTGTAGGCACAATACTCAGCGTCGGTGCAGGCCTGGGCGTCAAATTGAGCCCGGAGGATTTGGACCACGTCGTACGGCTCAGGCCCAAACAAGAAGGCACCCCTGGCCCTATAATCGCACGGTTTATGAGACAGACCATGAGAGACGAGCTCGTGCGACAGAAAAAAACCAAAAGGGACTTCTCTACTCGTCACCTAGGCTGGACTGATAACGAGTCGCATCGCGTCTACGTCAGTGAAGCGATGACCCCCACTAACAAGCACCTTTACTGGCTGGCGAGACAGAAAAAGGTGACATCGAAAATTAAATATGTTTGGTTCAGTGGAGGAAGAGTCAGGTGCAGGCAATCCGATGGCCACCCGGCGGTGATTATAGGTAAGCCTAGCGACTTGGACGTCTTCAACTGACCCTGGTATGCGCGTCACCTTCTCAATGATACAAATATTTTATTTTTCTATATCGAAATAATTCTATTTTTTTATATTGAAGACATTTTAATAGTTTACTTACATTGAAGATATTTTATTTTTTAAATTAAAGATGCTTTATTTTTACATATGGAGGATATTTTACTTTTTCATATTGAAGATATTTTATTTATTTTTATTTACTACATGTATTGTTACTTTATTGTCACAGATGAAATGCTATTTTTGGTTTGCTTATAGTCTTTTTCTATTTACTTTTTCTTTTTTTAATCAATGTTATTCATATTTTTTCTTTTCATATAATTTAATTTTCGTTAAAAATTTATTTTTATATTTAATTCATATTAGAATTCCATTAGTATCTTTGTTTCAATTGTTAATATTCATATAATTGTTGTTAAATTATATATATATAATTGTTAATATTCACATTCAATCAAATCTTAAAATTGAATACTGCATAAAAAGTTGTTATATCCTATTCCTCAACCTCGATCCATTTTCCTGCTATTCCACTCCTCCACACCCACAGTTTTGACTAATATCCTGAATTCCTGTCACGTTAATGCACAATCCCTAATTGCCCACTATGATGAATTTCAACAATATTTCCTAGATAATTTTTATCACATAATAGCTGTATCAGAAACCTGGCTAAAACCTTATATCCCTTCCTCCCAAGTATCCCTTCCTAATTACTCTTTCCTACGACATGATAGACCTGATCGCACGGGATTCTACTTCTATCCATTTCTCCTTCCTTTCCTCACCTAGAATACATGTTTGTCGAAATTTCAAGCATCTGTTATATGCCATTGTTTACCGACCTCCTCGTGTCCCATTCGACAACACCTTCGAGTCCTCCCTTGTCCAACTGGTTTCTACCTATTCCAATATCATTATCTCTGGTGATTTTAACATTAATATGCTATCAGAATCCAGTGATAAATCCTATCTTACGGACCTAATGTTTTCCCTCAATCTTTACCTCGTTCCCTATTCTCCTACCCACCACACACAATTTTCTGATACCTGGTTAGACCTTCACATTTCTGATTCTTCCATGAAAATCCTCTCTTCTTCCCAGCATCCTGTTCCTTTTCTTTCATCACACGATCTTATCCAGATTTCATACGACCTACCCGTCAAATCCTTTACTCCAAAAGT
Source organism: Rhaphigaster nebulosa (assembly GCA_948150685.1). Classification (NCBI taxonomy): domain Eukaryota; kingdom Metazoa; phylum Arthropoda; class Insecta; order Hemiptera; family Pentatomidae; genus Rhaphigaster; species Rhaphigaster nebulosa. Next base: position 27,983,340 of record OX411307.1, on the reverse strand, counting down.
TGTTTCATATCGTAGTTTAGACCTCCTTTCATATGAATCCCTTCAACCTGACCTGGATACTTTTCGCTGGGACATCATATATTCCTATAATTCTATAGATCCCATGGTTTCCACCCTTACCTCAAACCTACAATCCGTATTAGACATTCATGCTCCCCTTAAAACCCGAACCTTACGCCGTCCTACTGCTCCTTGGCTAACCCCAGAAATAAAGCTAATGATAAGAAGAAGAGAAGCAGCAAGACGCAAATTTCGTCGCACTCGTTTTTCAGCTGATTTTGCGTCTTTCAAACAGCTTCGCAACGAAACCCAATCCGCAGTCCGACGTGCCAAATCCCTCTATATCCATTCTGCCCTTTCCAATGCTCCTGATTCCAAATCCAAATGGAAAATCCTTCGAAAACTATCCGTACCAGAATCCAATAACCTGAGTTCTTTCCCAGTTACCCCAGATGATCTCAATGACCATTTCTTATCCTCTGCTTCTAGCCCTTCACCTACTGCTGATATTGAACATCATAGCTTCAACCTAGAAAACTTCTTTTTCTCCCACGTCTCATATGACGAATTACTTTCCACTATCCTAAAATCCCACACCAATGATTATGGTCCTGACGATATCCCAGTAAAGCTAATAAAATCCTGCCTCCCAATCCTTATACCCCATCTCTATCATATTTACAACTTTTCTCTACAAAATTCCATATTCCCCTCTTTTTGGAAAATTGCTCTAGTCCGACCATTAAATAAAATTACAAATCCCGCCTCACCCCATGATTTCCGTCGTATTTCTCTCTCTAACCTCTCAAAACCACTGGAGCGCCTTGTACAAATTCAACTTTCAAACTTCCTAGAAGAACGTTCCCTCATTAACCCTCTCCAATCTGGCTTTCGACCTTGTTACTCAACACAGTCCGCTCTCCTGAAAATAACCCACGACCTCCAAACCGCCATTGAACACCAAAACCTAACTATCCTCATCCTTTTAGATTTCTCCAAAGCTTTTGACACAGTTGACCATAACATCCTCCTTAACAAATTGCAAAGTCTACCTTTATCCAACAGTGTTTTGCGCTGGTTCCAATCCTTCCTCTTAGATCGGTCGCAGTATGTAGTCGTTCCAGGACAACCTCCATCCAAGACACGATCCCTCTCCTCTGGTGTCCCTCAGGGCTCCTCATTGTCTCCTACTCTGTTTGCTATTTATATTAATGACCTTCCCCTTCTTAGCCGTCACTCCCAATACCATATCTATGCAGACGATTTCCAAATATACCTGTCCTTCCCGCCTTCCGAACTATTATTAGCCACCAAAAGACTTCAAGAGGACTTGAATCGAATAAGTCACTGGGCTGTTGCCAACAAGCTGAAGTTGAATACAGAGAAGACAAAGGCAATTGTAATAGGTTCCCATCACCTCCTTAAAACTGTTCCTCATATCCCAAACTTGTTCCTAAATAATAATCCCATTAAATTCTATCCAACCATAAAAAACCTTGGAATCACCTTTGACCAAACTCTTTCCTGGAAAAATCATGTTTCCGATATTTTCCGTCGTACTTTTTACACTTTAAAGCGACTAAATTACCTCCGTCACCTATTTCCACTTGAGACCCGTAGACTCCTAGTTACTTCCTTAATATTCCCCCACTTTGATTACTGTTGTGCGGTGTACGGAGGCGTCTCTGGGGACCTCGAGGCAAAAATAAAACGTTTGATAAATTGCTTTGTACGATTCATCTTCGGGATCCCGAGGGACGCCTCTGTCTCCCGATATTACGAAGAGTTGAAGTGGCTTTATCCTTCCTATCGTCGTAAGTATATCCTTGCATCTTTCCTCTACCAAGTTATCCAATCCCGCCGTCCATCCTATATTTTCGATCTCCTCCAATTCAAATCCTCTGTTCATTCTCGTCATACCCGTTCTCGGCCTTCAGATTTATATACAGCGGCCCACCGATCCGCAGCTTTCGACAGATCTTTTCTTGTCCGATCCTCATCCTTATGGAATTCCATTCCTCCTTCCATTCGTCGCTCCAATACTCTTATCACCTTCAAATCCCGCTTGTTCAATCACTTATTTTCTATCCAGTTCCAAAAAACATTGTAAATAGATTTTCTATTATGTCAATCAACATTTGTGAATATGTTCCTTCATTTATAATTTTGTCATATCTTATTAACATACGAATTTCGTGTGGTTTTTGTTTTAAGACATAATCAATTAGAGTATTAATACCTATTTCATATGCTAGTAGTTATTGCATTATGACTTGTTATAATTTTCATTTGTATTCATTTATTGACTATTCTTTATTTTTATTTTTTTTTTTTTTTTTAATTATCTGTTAACGCATATGTTCCTATATCAACAACTCTAAGGCTCTGAAGCCCACCTATGTATCAAGTATATAGTCAAGACAAGTTACATTGGCTGTAATTGTTATTCTAAAGGGACTTGTCCCAGAATAAATAAAGAGTTTATTATTATTATTATTATTATTATATATATATATATATATATATATATATATATATATATATATATATATATATATATACACACACACACACACACACACACACACACACACACAGTTATACATAGCTATAAATTATAGTTATACATAGAGTATACCTTTATATAATTATAATGGGATTATATAGCACACTGAGGATATGAATGGGTGCAAGTTGATAAGCGATATTATATATGTGTATACATATATATATAATATGTATGCATATCTGATATTATATGTGTGTATACATCTGAGCCAGTAAGAATTAAAGTAAATACGGTTGAATACCTTATTTTATCTGATGCCTTTACTACTGCGGTATAGTTAAGTCTTAATTCGCATAATCCTGTCATCGAATTTTTTTGGACCAACTGTGACTTTTGCTCAGAATGACAAAAACTAGTTCTCAACAAAGTTTCAAAGCATTTGATTGAAATCACTTTTCCTATAAACTACTGTGGGGTGCTTTACGATTGTAAAATTAACAGCAACTGATTCATTTACCATCGTCAATCTTCTGATGTTAGGCCTCCAAACATCCCTTATGCAGCTCCATTCTTTATTTATTATTCGGCACAACTCCGATAGATTTGGCATATTCGCCAACTTCCTTCCACAGCCGCATTTTGTCTGTTTTGATGAGCTTATCATTGAACACACCACATAATATCTTTTTATTTTCTAATATACGTGATAGAACACCCAAGCGCGTTTTCTATTTCCTGCCCTCTTAATCATTTTAGAATCTAATGGACTAATGTTGAATGTATAAGAATATATTAACACAGGCGTACCTAACTCATTTTATTCAATAATAACAAAATCATCAACAATAATTGTATCGAATACACAGACAAATTTTTTATATTAACTGACTTTTTTTTAAAACTCATTAATATTCTTTAATGAATAAATCCTTTGTTTTATTATGCATCTTTGTATAGGTATATGTATGCTTAACTTGAGATAAATTAAAAATTTAATTTATAAATTAAAATGCATAAAAAAAAAATGTCGTGTCGTCGGAACACAGTTTGAGGCCTTTATATTAAAAAAATCAGAATATTTCATATTACAAGGACCGACCGGCCAATGCGGGGAGGAAGATCTTAACCAAATTTAATTCGTGGCCCTCCAAAAGTTATAAACATTTACAAAACTGTAAATTAAAAAAAAAAATTGAATAAAATATGGTAATAATTATCTAATGACAATGAGTAATCTGCAACATCTAAAAATAAACCTTCCCAAATTCTAACCTCTACTTTTGTACTTCCTAACTTGTATTAAAGGCCTTATACTATTACAGTAGTCGTCCTCATTATGAAAAAAAAAATATTAGTTCTTGTAATTTGTACTCTTGTATTCATTAACATGTACTGTCTATTATCTTTATTATAATGTAAGGAATCAGTGGGCCAATTGTTACTCAACAAACATAAGGAAAATCAGCCGTATTATAAAACAAATTTATAATAATTAATTGTTACAATTATAATTACAAATTGTTCGTAGAAGCAGAATAATGAATGACATTTTTGTGACGAAGAATCGATAAAGCCTAGATCTAGCCTCTGTAAATAACAGAAAGTGATGCTTACTGTGTCCTTAAAGTGTGTTGATTCCAGTAAATATATACTTTATTAGTAGTTATGTTTATTACATTTTGATTAAACCACTGATTCCACTAAATATACATTTTCTTAGTAGTTATGTTAATTACATTTTGATCAAACAACGACCTCCTCAAAACAGTGTTTTTGATATTCATATGCATAACCTTCACTTGGGCTGAGAGATATTTGTCATTTATCTCCTAGAAGAATATGTTAAGTCCTCAAGTGAATTTTCAGGTTATTTTACATTGTCATTTTACTGCCACTATGCCAGATAATGAGTAAGTTCTTTGGAAAATTTATCATAAAAACTTTTTTATGAAAGCTCTTCCTAGAACTTTTTCTTGAAACTTTTTGTACAAGTTCTGTATTATAAAAGCTCTCCATAAAGTTTTTTAGTGAGAACCTAGTAAATGTTATTAAATTAAAAGTTCTCACTATTAAAGTCCTCACTTAAATATGGGTAATATTGATAGAATTGTGTCTTGAGCATCTATTTGACAGGTTGTTTGTGGTTATCTCCATATTTCATTCAAATGATCTCTGAAAAATAAGCTTATAAAAAAAAGATGTGCCCCACAGGTATGTGAAAACTTATTTGTGAGACCTTATATTTAAAATTTCCCAGTAGGAACTTTTATTATTATAATTTTTATTAAAAATATTTTGGCAAGAACTTAACAGAAGATTTATAAAAAAAACTTCTAATGATATAAGTTCCTAAGGTATTTTTTATCAGAAGTTTCTTTTGTGTAGAAATTTTATGTTAGTATTTTAATTATAAAAGTTCTTGTAAAACAGTTACACTGAAACCTTTTGAAAATGTTCAATAACTGTTTCATGCCCTGATTATAGAATGCTTTTGTTATGAGACACTTAAATCAAAGTAATAATGGAAGATCTCAGAGTACTTGGATTTACTATTGATAAATGAATTGTTAATTGATAATAATAAAGTTATTTAAATTCTGTAGCACATTGCCAATACCACTTTTAAACATATGATAGAAATCAAACAAGTATACTGGGCCGAGAATCTGATAAATAAATTTAATACTATAAAAATTAAAAAATGATTATAAAGACTTAAAAGAAAATTATTTGTAGGAAGTATGTAATAGAAATCTAAATAATTCAGAATAATTGTAATTAATTTGTCGATAAGATAAAACATGAATATGATAGTACTTATACATGCATATGATATGACATTATATGCATGAATATGATAGCTAAAATCAATTTTTGAAATAAATGTGTTTGATGATGATGATGGCTTAATGTTGAAATAAAGCACTCAAGTCTCTCATAAACACTATAATTAATCATCCTAAAACTGAATAATAAGTAGAACATGGGAGTAGGTAAAAATTAACATGATGCTAACTCTTATGTCAGAACAAGTGTTGTGGAAATGCCAATAACCTATAGATTATTTGATGGATAAATTCGGTATTAGAAAACTAAAATCAATTTAAAAATTATACAGATTATAACGTTACATAGGTGATCAATTATTTTAGTTATTATACCATTAAAAATAACATATACCAAATTGGTCATTTACATTACATAATATATACATAATTGATTAACAAAATATAGATATTTATAACATTATAGATATGTTTGCATGTATATAAGCTTATAGTGTTTTGTGCTATCAATAATGGACATTGTTGTTATCTTGGAAAGTGGTTCCATTGATAACTAAGAAATTTGGTATCACAAGGAGAAAATTTCAATTTTGAGGATGTGATCATAGATGAAGACATCATTCAAATAATAAACTGAAATATAGATACTCAAAAAACCAATACTGAATAAAATTATTAAAAAAGTTAGACTAAATATGATAAAATACTATACATAGAGACAAATAGCATAATAGAAAATGTAAAATTAAATAATGTACAAGGGCATAGTAATAACTATAATGCAGTGTTAGAACTTTATAAAAACTGATATAAGAAAACAGAATTGTTAATCTGACAGAAAAAGAGATTCCTAAAAATATATTAAATTTGCTATCACTGGGAGATAATTTCAGTTTTGAGGGTGTAAGCATAGATAATGACATGATTCAATTAATAAACGGAAATATAAATACAAGTGAAAAACATAAATAAAATCAAATGGAATACATAAAATTTAAATAAACAAATTAATATAGATTTAAACAATTTATGAATTTTATGAAAAAGGATATCATAAACATTGTAAATTATAATAATTATATATTACAAATTAGGGGTTTGAAAACAAATTAGGGATGTTGGAAACATCGATTTTTTTATAGAAACATATAGTAATATCGATATTAAAATTTGAGTATTAAAAACTGATATCTTTTCCAAAAAAAAAAATTAAATAAACAATCGCTATATTTGAAAACTATCGTTACGATATATAGTTAGGTATAACAGATCCAGCCTCATTCTAAAGACGCTGACACATCTTTTCCTACATATAAATGCCGTGGGAAAGAGGAAGTTTCTCTGTATCGCTGTCGATGTTCCCGTCCATATAATCTTAGATAGTTAATTCTAGATTATTAGCCAATGTAGTCAATCGTGTCATTTCCATTATCATTGTTTGTACTTCACAATAAACCTTTTTAAAAACCCTTTTGAGACTTCGACTTATTTAACTGGCGCCCAAATAGGAACTTGAGGGCTTTATTTGAAGATATTTGTAACTTTGCGGAGCTTAGAGTCAATACTGGCATCAAGCAGCATAATTACTTCTCCAAGTCTTGAGGAAGATTGCCACTGAGTATTCAAGAATATCAAGCATTCTCCACGACAACGAGGTATCTTTCAAACTAAGCAGACTTTCCAGTCATATCTCAAGTCAAGAAAACGTTAAGTCTATTGAGGAATCGAGAGGTCAAGGATTTCTTCACTGAAGACAACATTGTAATGGTAATTATAAGTTTATTTTAATTTGTTTGTATCTATGTCATTACAAGACAGACAACCAACTTAGAAAATTAAATTCAAAATTTACTCTAGAACATATTGATCAATTATTAGAAGACGATACAATGGCTTTAGAAATTAAAGATCACGATTTTAAACTCATTCCGGAATACGATGGTAACCCCTTACAATTAGTAGACTTTGTAAGAAATACTAAATTCATCTATGATTTATATTGTAAAGATAACAATCCAAATAAAGATATTAATCATACAAAACTAGTCTTAACGGTATTAACTAAATTAAGAGGGAAAGCTAAAATCGCGACCTATGATAAAGAATTTACAGAAATAAATGATATTTTGGACTTTCATAAAAGAAAATATCAAGATACGCGGACAAGAGAGCAACTTATCGCAGAAATTCTTAATTTACGATCACATCATAATGAAAATCGGCATGATTATCTAGAACGTCTTGGTCAGCGCCGTTGTGACCTTTACGCACGCGTATATGCAGATATTAATATCACTGAAAAAAAAATCAGAAATGGAAAGGTATGATAAACAAATTTCTCATCACGCAGTTCATAATTTACATCCGACATTAACAGATTTTATCTATCATATAAAATTCGAAACTATTGAAGATATTGACGAAATAATAAAAAACAACGCTGCACACATTGTTCAAAGACTTTATGGAAATAAAAAAAATCATCATCATATCACAGTAACCGCAGTATTCAAATTATAAAGGAAAAAATTTTGATCCAAATTATAAAAAGAAATTTGAGAAACCAAGATACGAACAACCTCGATACGAGAAACCAAGAAATGAACAACCTCGATACGAGAAACCATATCAAAATCAATATAATTATCAAAAACAATATGAAAATAATTATCAAAAATCTATTTACAACCAACAATGGGACCCGCAATCCCAACATAAATTCTTTAATAAACCTCCATCTAATTGGAAAAATAATCAACAACAAAATCGTCAACAAACCCCTGTTGAAAAGAATGATTCTAATACGGTATCGATGAGAACAGTATCAGATAGAGTTCATAACATTGAAAATGAAAAAGATGAACAAATAAAAATACTAACAGAAAGATTAAATGCGTTAGAAGCGAAACAGAATCATTTTTTAGAACCAGGTCCAAGCAACAACAAACCACCAGACAAAATATAGAAGTTCATGAATTAAAATTAAATGATGCAAATAATGACTTCAAAGAATTAATCGATAATAAAGGCAATAAATGGCTAATTGATACTGGAGCTACCAAAAACTATATTCATCCGATTGCGATAAAAACCCCTACAGGTCGCGCAGAAGGTTCACGAAGTGTGATAATAAAGCTGCTTCCACTGAAGCAAGGAATTAATCAAGAAGTGAAATTTCTAGTTTTTCCATTTAGTAAGCGATTTAACATACTCTTAGGATTCGAAACTATGAAAGCTCTACGTATACATATTGACTTAGATAAAGAGGAATTAATATTTCGAGAATATAAATATAAATTAGAGAATAATTTATTTTATATTGAAGAAAAGAATGAAATAAAAAGTTTATTAAGACATGAACATATAAAGCCCGAAATAAAAGAAAAATTAATAAATTTATAAGTCAAAACGGGGATATTATAAAAACAAATGAAGAAAAATTAAAAGCAACTGGATTACTAAACCATAAAATAATAACTACCAATGAAAACCCAATTTACACAAGGACTTATTGGTATCCTGAACAATTTAAAAATCAAATACACGAAGAAGTAGAAAAACTATTACACGGAAATATTATTAGACCAAGTAAGTCGCCCTAGGGTTGTTCCCAAAAAAATGGACGCATCAGGTTTAAAAAAAGTAAGAATGGTAATAGACTATCGAAAATTAAATCAGGCAACAATAAAAGACAAATTTCCGCTTCCAAATATCGAAGATCTACTAAATCGATTAAAGGATGCAAAAATATTTTCAACAATTGATCTCACTTCTGGCTTTCATCAGATTGCATAGCTAAAACAGCCTTCTCCACAGAGAATGGACACCACGAATTCTTAATAATGCCATTCGGCCTATGCAACTCTCCGCCAACATTCCAAAGAGCCATGACAATGATGATAGAGAATATTCCTAATGCAATGATTTATATTGTTGATATCATAGTTAATTCAAAAACAGAAGACGAACATGTAAAAGATCTGGAAAGAATATTCCAAAAAAAAAGCATAATTTGTCAATATAACTCGACAAAACAGAATTAAAATTTCTAGGATATATTGTCACTCCAGATGGTTTGAGAACAGATCAAAGAAAAATTGATGCAATTTTAAAATTTCCTATACCCCATGATGAAAAGTCAACAAGACAATTTTTAGGTATGGCAGGGTACTAGAGAAAGTTCATAAAAGGGAATGCAAAAATAACAAAATCTATTAGTCAATAATTAAAAACAAAAATTTATAAAACTGAAGAAATAAAAAAGGCTTGCAAAACATTTATTGAATTAATGGTTAACACACCAATATTAGCTTATCCAGACTGGAACAAGAAATTTATACTAACTACAGATGCAAGTAACCAAGCAATCGGAGCTGTATTGTCACAAAAAGATGACAACGATGTTGAACATCCTATAGCATTCGCTTCGCGGGTATTACAAAATGCGGAATTGAATTATAGCACTATTGAAAAGGAACTACTAGCAGTAGTTTGGGCAACCCAACACTTTAAACCCCATCTTTATGGAACTAAATTTCTTTTACAAACCGAACATAAACCATTAACATGGATCTTTTCAATGAAGAACCAAAATACAAGAATAATGAAATGGATATGGAAATTTCAGGAGTTCGAATTTGACATAAAACATGTCCAGGGAAAGACGAATTACGTAGCCGATGCACTTTCACGAAATCACTATGATCTACATCATTTAGAAGAGAACATGGATATCGAAGAACAACTGCAAGATACAGCAGATGAAACAACACCAGAATATGAAACATTTATTGAACAATTAGAATTACCAACAGTAGAACCAATAGAAGATAATACTGAAGAAGATTTAGAAACCGTACATTCACAAGAATCAAGTATGGATATGTGAAAAAGATAAAAGTTTAAATGTAGAGAAATATCAAATTATTATATCCCGAGGAACAGATAAATTAGAATTCACGAAACCATTCAAGAAACATAGGTACACTGTAAATTGTACTGAAAAGGAAAAATTAAATGATTATTTGTCACAAATATTAACACCAGAAACAACTTATGGAATATACTGCTCTTCAAACAGAATATTCCACAGTAAAATTAAAAAGATATTTTTTGTTATGCAAAGATATTGAGAATATAAAAGATCAAGAAGAGCTTGTAGAAAATTATCTTATAGAGAAGACACAACATAGAGAAATAAACGAATCTTATGAAAAATTAAAAAGACAATATTATTTCCCAAACATGAGAGATAAAATAAGCGAATACATCAACCAATGTCCTACATGCAGAACAACAAAATGTGATCGAAAACCGATCAAAACCGAATTTGAACAAACTCCTACTCCAGAATGACCATTCCAGGAACTTATGACAGATGTTTTAAAATATGAAAGTAAAATAATTTTTACTGCAATCGATACTTTCTCCAAACGCCTATTTGCACAAGTAATGACAACTAATAATGCTACAAACATATGTAATAGTATAAAGGAATATCTACTCTATTATCCAACCCCGCTACAAATAACGCTAGATCAAGGAACAGAAATGAAAAATAAACTAGTCCAACAATTTTGTGAGAAAAATAATATTTTATTACACTATACGTCAAGTAATCATTCTAACTCATTAGGAATTTTGAACAAAGCACATGCTACTCTGGCAGAGATGCTAAGAATAATATCAAATGAAAGGAAGAACTATCTATTTGAGCAGAAACTAAAACTAGCTATTACAGCATTCAATAGACACCGAAATGACACCGAAATTGACACCGAATGAAATAACATTTGGAAATATATCGAATTCACAAGATAAAGATATTGATCTAACAGAAATGTATGTACAAAAATATCGCAAAGATTTGAAACTTATACATGATATTATACATTCTAAAATAATAAACAGAAAAGGAAAAGAGAACGGAAAAGCTAAACAAAAATAGAGAAGAACCACCAATACTAAACGATACGGAATATCATAAAAATACGCAATCAAGAATTAAAAACCGTAATAAATTTAGAAAAGCTAATGTAGTTGTAAAAGGTAAAAGAACATTAAATGCACACGTTGATAATATAAAAAGACCACCCAAAGTAAAGAAGAAACACTTTGTTGCAGACGATGCTTCGATTCAAAACGATGCTTCTGATCCTGAAGTCAATGATTCTGCATCTGACGATAGTCCAGACGATCAAAGTAACTGATTTAACTAATTCTCCAGGAATATTGCACTATTCTGTAAATAATATAAAAGTTATAAACCAATATTATGAAACCTATCATTTCTTTAACATTAGTTTACTAAAAAAAGAATTGACAAATATTGAAACTCATTTTAAATATTTTAAAAATCAAAGAGCTTATCCTATACTAAACGATTTAATTAATGATATATCAGGACAAATAAAATTGCTTCAATATAAAACCCATACAAGACAAAAACGAGGTATTTTCAATGGTATCGGACACATTATAAGTTACGTCACGGGTAACATGGATGCTAGTGACAAAGAACACTATGATAAAATCATAAGCAACGTTGAAGAAAATAATTATAAAATAGAACATAACATTGAAACATCAGTTAAAATTAATAAACAAATAATTGAAGATTATAAAAATGAAATTAAAACTATTAATTAAAACTTTAATAATAATATGAAAAATTTTGATATATTAAAACTCGATGAAGAAGCTTATAATCTATTTTTACATGTCTCGCATTTACTAACAAGAATAAAAGATTCAACACTCATTTGAATTTTGTAAATTAGGAATCGTACACACTAATTTAATGATAAAAGTCATAAATGATCTACCAATAAATGTAACGTTAGTATCCAATAATACTGAAGTATTATGGTCAAACAGCAAAATATTCTGTTCTGTACATAAAAAGATTTTACACACATTCATAAGAGTACCAGTGCATGAAGATGATTATCAGGGATATTTAGTAGTGACAGTACCTAAAATAAAGAATAATCAAACATGGGAAATTGACTTAGCCAATGACTTATACATTAAGAAAAATATGGTTATTTATAAGGCAAATTGTATATTTATAGATGATTATTATTGTAAAGATTTAATTAAAATCAATGACACTTGTATATATTCAATATTGCAAGAGGATAATTTAAGTAAATGTAATCAAAAACTTAGTGATAAGAATAATATAAGATACGTAGATATGTTAAAACAATACATTATTGTTAATATAAGTAAACTAGTAGATTGTAACAATAATAATGTATTCTTACCTAGGGTTAGTTTAATTGATATTCACGAAAAAGATTGTTTTTCACAATTGAATAAAATACATACTCATAATTATAACAACATTCCACAAACATTTTATGATATCCAACTATTTAATGTTTCTTCCTTGGAAGTACAGAATATGACAATACCGTCATTAGACCGATTAAGTTTTATTCAAGATATACCAACTGAATATTATTATATTATTTGTATAATTGCTATTATTATTATCTGTATAATCATTATTGTATTTGTAAGATTGTCTACATTAACTCCCGCTCCTATACAAACCATTGTAACCCCCCACTGCTCCTATTGCAGAAAATTCTCATAAGGTTTTATTAAGTAAATTGTATAATACTTCATTTTAATTGTTACCAGGAGTTAAAAATCTTAAAGCAGGGAGAAGTTAGGGAGAAGTTAATTCTAAAGACGCTGACACAGGGAAAGAGTAAGTCTCTCTCTGTCTCTTTGTATCGCTGTAGATGTTCCCGTCCACATTATCTTAGATAGTTAATTCTAGATTATTAGCCAATGTAGTCAATAGTGTCATTTCCATTATCATTGTTTGTACTTCATAATAAATCTTTTTAAAAACCCTTTTGAGACTTCGACTTATTTAACTATATATATATATATATATATATATATATATATATATATATATATATATATATATGTACAATTTCGTTTCATAACAGCAAAGTACAAAAGTACAAACTATATATATATATATATATATATATATATAGTTTGTACTTTTGTACTTTGCTGTTATGAAACGAAATTGTACAAAGTACAAGACTAATAGTATTACTTTGTCCTTTATTATGAAATAGGGCCCTGGTAGGAATACTGAATCATTAGAACAAGTGCTAATCTTTGTAATGTTAAAGGTAATATACATTTTTAAATATTCGGTATAAAGAATATTGGTTTGGCATTGTTTTAATGTAACACTGTTATAAGAAGAATTATTGATAGTATTTTTAAAACATAAATCATTAGCGTTTTTTAAGTATTGACAATAATATCCTGAAGAGTACATACATTTACTATAATATAATTCATTACTCTTCTTAATAACTAGTTGATTCTTAATTTCTAATTCTTTATATAAATTGTTAATTAACTGCAGTCCAGGGATTACTGAATATCCTGTATAATCGTTTTCATGAATTGGTAACTTTACAAATACATGAAATGTTGTATTTTAATATGAACAATAAATTTTAGTATTGTCCCAAATGACATTAGTTTTAAATGAAATCAATTTAATTTCCTTTGGCGTGTCTTTAATAACGTCTATTAACAATTTTTTTTTTTTTAATTCCTAAAGATTCTGTCATATTTAAATTGACTGAATATTTCCCATTATCTATTCCCGTTGGTGTTGAGATAGAAAAAGGTCGTTCAGTTGTTTTTAAATTATATTGTTCAATTATTCTGGGATAAACATAATTTTTAGAAGCTCCTGCGTATATTAACCAAATTTTATGCGTAAGGTCCTTTAATCCGGGAAGTTTAGATGTGCCAGGCAATTGATAAATAGGATTTATTGTTCTAGTCCCTCCTCGTATGTTTGTATCGGTGGCGGATCGTTGTCGTTCCTAGCCAAGTCTAAAAAATTATCAAAGCGTATTGTTAGATTGTTGAATTCCTTCTCTTAAATGTTGGTGCTCTTGTCTTAATTGTAAAAGTTTATCGTTTTCCATTTGATGTGCTTTTGCCGGACACGGTTCTCATTGAAACTGCTTCAGGTTTTTCAGTTTTTTAAAAGTGGTGTTGCGGTCTAAACTGTCCTGAGTTAGGTTTGTTAAAATATTGTTGTTGAGCTTGCGGATTCCATTGTTGGTTATATATCGGTTTTTGATAATTATTTTGAGTTGATAATTGTTATAAGGACGTTGATATTCTTGTCGCGGTTGGAAATATTGATTATTATATTGTGGATTTTTATATTGAGTAAACTGTCTTTTGTCCGTTTTATGTTGTGGTTGTTGTTGTCTAGGTTTAAATTGTTGCTTTTGCGGCTTTTGATTATTAAAGTTTTGTTTTTCTTTCCGAACTCCATATAATTGATATACGACTGTAGAAAATGTATTTTAAGTATTGTATGTATTAAGTGAATTGTTAATATCTTCCAGAATTTTATAGATTATATGCGTAAATTGTCTAGTGAGTACTGGATGTAAGTTAAATACTGCAGTGGCAGCAATTGTTTTATTATATATTGTTAAATTATCACTTTCATCTTCTGTATAAAGTTTAGTTACTAAGTCTCTACGTTTTACTATAAGTCTGTTAATATAGTCTACTAGATGTTCGTTATGATAACCTTTTGTATCTAAAATTTCTTTAAGAATAAGTTCTGTACTTCTAGAATCATAAAATTGTTTCTCAAGATAATCTATAATCTAAAAGCTGTTTTACATTTTCAAATTGTTTGTCATAACACAAATCTTCTGGTTCACCAATCAGTTTAGTTTGAACTTGTATTAAAATAGATTTTTCATTAATTAATCTATAAGCATTGTTACTCTGGCAAAATTCTTCTACTAAATATTCTAAGTTAGAAATGTATTTAATAAGTTTTTGTGGATTTCCATCATAAATGAAAACTATTTTAAATTCACTAGGACTGATTCTAACGTTTGGGTTCATTGTAAATTCGGAATTTGTTAAATCAGAAATGTTTCTAATTCTATTTAATCTATCACTAAGAGACATATTGTTATAAATTGATGTAAAATCTTAAATAAACTAATGTTAAATTCTAAGCTGTTGTATTTTTCTCCTAAGAGGTCCTTGATAAGTCTTATTCAGGATGAGATGTATTCAATAATTCTTGACTTGAGTTAGATCTAGAAAGACCAGCTAGATTCCTTTATTTCTTTTATTATGTGCGTAAATTGGCCGTATATAACTATTTACAATTTGGGAAGCCAAGAAGTTAGCTGTTGTACTTGGAATGGGCCCGAGAAAAAGAGGGGCAGTGTGGAAATTGCTACGTGCATTTTCAATGTAAATATAGATATATATATTTTTTACATCTTTATTTTTGTATGTACCATCAGTTTGTTTTATGAAACACAATATATATATGTAGAAAGAACTATACCTGACTTGTGGCACAAATCAATAATTATACCTATAACTAAGACCAAAGATCTCCATAAGAAATTAAAAATTATAATAAGGAAATGAATTTACGATTAAAAATAATTAATATATGTTCTACATTAACTTATCTTTCAACATCTATATATTTACAATCTAAATAATAAAAAAAGAATGCATCTTTGGATTTAGGATAGGGTTAAAAATCTATGCAACGTGTGCACATTAACAATCAGATTCATTGAAATATGCTGATTTCTCATAACATTGGTAAATGTTAAAATAACATAATACTGATCTAATACATTTTTTATATCGACTAATCACTTTGATATGATATTAATGCTGTTTAGATAGGATTTACTAAAAAGAGAAGGTAAAAGCATAGTCCTCTTTAATTTTACATCATTGCTTACAAGAATTGATAAAATGTAGAAGAAATACTGTAGAACTAAAGACTCACAAAAGTAAGAAGGCTTCTTAAAAATAATTTCCACTGCTACTTCGTCTTTTTCACCTGTTCTGTTTGACACGTGGTAATGGTGATTGCAGAGCCCAATGAGGTTTTGATTATTTATGATTGATGTTACCTATGAAGTAATCTGTGAACTATGCTAAGAGATGATATAGATTAATGAACTATTTACTGATACACACTAAATCGGGAATGATTTGTTTGAAGACAAGGTTGTTGAGGCATTTTTAAGGATTTTTTTATTATCATTGTGAGAAATTAAGTCATCACTTGCTTTTTGATTTCAAAATAAATTGACTCCTGAAAAAAACAATAACACACTCTGTATAATAAATCATTAAACGAACCTCACCATCCGAAATGAGGTGGATCGTGTTTTTCCAATAAGTTATTAGGAAAATCGCAGAATGATTGGAGATATGCAATGTGTTCAATGAAATACATGTGTGTCTTATAAAGTTTGAAATTAGTAAGTCATTGGATCGTTACTTATCCAAATTTATTTATATTAATTTATTATAATTTATATAATTCATTAAAAAGAGGGTGATCTTATTGGTTCTAAAATATTAAAACTGAATTTCCTTTCTAAGGCCTTTTTGTAATTGGGCACAACCCCAGCGATCTCCCAGTTCTTCGATATCCTGATTTTATACCATAACATAGCCTTGTCTTTGTCTTTTCCAAGGAGTAACTTCGTTCCAAAGTTTGTCGAGCTTTAGGAGGCAGTGACATCATTCTCATATCCTCTTTTGATTCTTGCCTCTAATACTTCATAAACCTCTTCTCTTCTCTTCGAAAATAATCAATTATAGATTTATCATTTTTCCTGGCTTGTGTATTCACGGTCACCTTACACGGAAAGAGGGTGTTAGCGATTCTCAATTCATTTGCAACACAAGAGCTGTTATGTATTGAAAATACTGGGATTGAAGGAAATAATTAAGATTCATAATAGTAATTAAATAAGGAATAAATTAAAGAGATGCCACACGGGTCAGAAATATCAATATTAACCAGTTTCTTTTTCGGACAAAGGAATATGCACAAAGTCGGGCGTTATACCTGGAAGGCGGGGGGGGGGGGGGGGGGAGGGGAGGTGCAGTTCAAGACCGCCAATAGGCCGCTTAAGAAAGTAAAAGCACCATAAAACTAGAGATAGGCCAGGTCGACACGGTGTAATAAAATCTGCCGCCCAAGGTTACAGAGAAAGGAGATCAAACATCTTCGAAGTCCTTATAGCGTCAGCCAATAAGATGTCCCAAAAGGAGAGTGGGGACAAAATTCATCTTTTCAAGAAGAAGTAGGAGAAACAGTATAAGAGATAGAGGAAAGAAGAGTTCAGGACAGTTTTGGGGAGAAAGTGGAAGAGTGAGGAGTTCTGAGGAAAGAGTTGAAGAGGAGAGTTCTTGAGAGCTGCCAGAAGACCGAGGTTCGCAGAGGGTACAGTGGAGCAGTCCATCGAGAGATGAAGTTCGAGCTAGAGGCTACGATTGGAGAAAGAAACCTAGACCATCGAGCCCCGGCAACTATAAGATAACTTCTAACTATAAGATAAGTGCTAGTCCTTTGATTCATAGTATATATCAATGTATAATATTATGTGGCATCCGGATAATATTTTAAATAAGCAAGAGTTCTCCCAGTATTCTCAAATACATATGTTACAGTCCGTAGATTTTTACAATGAGAGTAATTTAGATTAGAAATAAGTAAACCAATAGTTATTTAATAACGTAACGTAAATAAAGTAAGATCTGTAACAAAATCTACCATTCTATTTACCCTGCATGCCATCATCTAGTTAATTAAGTGAAATGGTGAACACGACACCCTTGGAAAGGTTCTTCAATGGTATTTATAATATCCCAAGCTATTGACCATAGCAAGGGGGTCTGCAGTCTCTAGACCTTTTGTTAAAATATAGTTTGATTGATCGGTTCCCTTCTGGAACCGATGCAAATAGAGATTAAATTCAGTAAATTGAGTAAATGTGGTTTCTGGAACCCCCACCTGCCTTAGAAAAGCAGTTTGCCAGAAACATAGCAGAGCTCAGGATTCTTTCTCCTTTAGTGTTGAGGTTGCTTTTTCCTTTTCTCCTCACGACTCCATCCCGTCTTTCCTTCTCAAAGCCTACCCTTCCATATGTATTTCCAAAAAGCTTTGGAGTACCTTCACAGCCGTCAATTTAACTTTGCAGGTTGTTGAATCGTCGTTTTTCATCTGGTATAGCATTATCATTGGGACCGTAAGCTACTATCAGCAAATGGATTATATCATCTTCCAGGATATCAAGAACCACTAGTCGATCATTAAAAATTTTGAAAGTTCTGATTGACGAGAATAGAACATTATGGTTTAAGAATCCCACTCACACTTTCATAGTACTGAAAAGTATAGTCTTATATTTTAACTTCACCCTAGCCAGGGTGTTTTTGGTAAACAGAAGAATCTACTCCACTTACGTTCAAGGTAGCAAATTGTAAAAAACGTTTATAACGCCACGTCGAATTCCTTAAAATCAGTACAGTTCTATTCATTCTGTTGCTCGTAATAATTAATGTCTTAAAGGGACAATCCACTGTCCCTGAGCCAGATGAAGGGGTTGCTTCGTGCACCAGGAAAAGACCTTTGGCAAATTCAGAAAGGAACATATAGGATGGGTCCTATCTATAAGGCAAGTAGATATTGATTCCATCCTGGATGTGAGGAGTCTCTGTCGCAAGACAAGAAACGTCAGAAGGACTGGCAACCACACCTCCAGAGGGTTAGAGGCGACGCAGGAAATACGTCAGAGACGCAGTTAATGCCTTCTACTCTTTATATTGGTCTTAGATGGAGCGCTGAGAAGAGTTAAACCTAGATTGCGGCACTTTCAACTCGGGTATAAGAACTTGCAGCCTACTCAAAAGAGTAGTGTAGACACAATGCTCACATTTTCCGACGGCCTCATCATCTGCCAATGAATGGAACCTGCAACAAAATTTAAACGTCATCTAAGAAGAGTTTTCCAGCATCAACATGGATTTTAACCCATGTAACAAACGGAAAATAACAGAATGCACGAGATCAGGAAGAAAATACCGCATAGTAATGAGAATCTTGTGGTTGAAAGAGCAAATCATGGAGTAGGTCCAGGATTTTTGCGCCTGGTTAAATGGAAACGGCTATATTGACGGTGAAGTGTAAAAGAGACTAGAGGCTGTTGGATGAATGAAACCACTCGATCCGAAGAGTATGTCACAACAAAAAAACGTGATCAAGTAGACGAAGACGTCCATCAACAGGTCAAAGTTTCTGCCCATTCTCTTCAGTCATGGGCCTTCATCTCAAAACACTAGAGCCAGATCCAGGCAGTAGAAATGTGGTACCTGATAAAAATGGAAGGGGTGACCAGAAGAGATAGGATCAACAACACCACTCTCAGGTCAAACCTCCAGGTACAGTCGGTAGAAACCACTCTAGAGGAGAATAATATAAGATGGTTTAGACACGTCATCAGAGGTGAATCTAAGAAGAAGGAATGCGATGCGAGATGCGATCGAGGAAGACTCGGATCACCCGGGAGGGTATAGGGCTATATGGATTGCCAAACATTTGTGTAACTACTATTCCATACATTGCAGGCAATTTTTAACTATTAGTGCTTAGGGAATTATATGACATACTGATTACGAGCTAGGGGAAATAAATAGCATCTAGGACAAAAGCAATTGATTTTTGAAAACTGAATAATAGTTCATGCAATTTCTTTTATAATAAAGCATTAAAAAAGTAAATAAATAATTATAATTATTAAATAATGTTTGAGTTATTTATATATTTATTTATATATATATATATATATATATATATATATATATATATATATATATATAACATAAACCATAGCTCTATAAAGTACAGTTCTTAAGAATACATAATATGATAGCAGCACCGAAATAATGTATTATTGTTTACGTTTATTGGAATTATCTATTTCAGTATTAGGGGTGGTAGAAGAAGAATTAATGACAGGAGGTAGTTTGATTGTGATATTAATGCTCTTTTGTTAAAACGATTTTTCTGCTAATGTTTCGAAACTTTTTAAACAATTAGTTTTCTGGGTTTTATTGATACCTGAAATTTAAAATAACAATGTTCAAATTTCGATGCAACCACAGTGATTATCTTTATTGTATCAATTATGTCTCCAAATGCCAATCACTTAAACACAGCTTAATATAGTGTTATCAAATAGTTAATAATAATCCAATTTCAAATAGAGGTTAATAAAACTTATGAGCAAGTAACACATGATTAAAAAAAAAAAAGTGCAAAAGAAATTTATAGGGAATTCAATTTATATCCATATATCATTAGTAAATTGAAAATTTTACTTTTTTACATTTATCGATTAGTAGCAGAGTAACATTATCTAAAAATAGATTAGTAGAATTTTCTTACGTATGAAAAACATATTTTTTTTACCAAATCTCAATTCCAAACTGATTAGATACTAAGGAAGTTGGTACTGAAATATTAAGTGCATTATATGAGCTCATGATAAAAAAAAAATATATGTATCTATAGAATATCTCTAAAATGATTCGTACTGCTACATTTTAAAATGCCTTTGGAATCGAGAGAAATTTTGGTTTTAGATGGTGTTCTTTCTCTACTGACTGCATTTCTAATTTCAGAAATTTTTGGCTTATGGTCTTTCATTTTTCAAATAAAAAAGTTTTGAGGGTCTTGTTGTTTATTGATTTGCTTTGGTTAAACTTTAATTCTGGAAAAATGGTTGGTAATGATTGTGATAAAATTGATTTTATTGCTATCAAAATTGTGTTACTTATAAGAGCAAAAGCTTAGTTGTATAAAAAAAACCATCCGAAATATGTAGGCGTAATGCTAAATAAAAACTTCAATTCTAATTCTTATTATTATTCCATTACTTGCTTCAATTTGAGTATTCCGAACCATTTTGAAATGGTTCGGACATTCGGAAAAAAAAATATTAATTTAGTATCCTAACTCTATTAAAATGTTTTATAACTTTATTTAATTATTTAATTAATATTTACTAAAGCGAAATATTGTAATAGAGTATCATAAACAGACACAGAGAAAGACAGAAGTTTATTGATTTAATACACCTCATGGCACATTAGGATGTATGGTATTATAGCAATAAAGTATTGTTACTCACCCTTTGTTAGTTTTGACAATACCTTGTTTGAAGTGGGATGGGTTCGATTACGAAATATAAATAACTTGTTGGTGTTTATCAGTGTTTTCATTTGATTGTGTTTTCTAAAAAAATGGCCTACAACAGATCAGATGGATCTATTTCTATGGTCCATACCTGAAATAAAATGATTTGTCATCAAATACAGGTGTAAACTAAGATTAATCAAAATTATTTCCAATTTTATATTGTCCTGGAATTTTAAATTATTAATAATAATAATAACGAGAAATCTAAACTTAGTGCTGCTAAATGAGTGCTTTTTATCTAATAATACATATCGTCGTATCCAATACTTTTTGATTGCAGACAGCAAGACAACATTCGGGCAAGACTAATCATGGGACTTGGCCAGAAACAGAACAGAGACTGATACCAACAATTTTAAAAGGATTTCATGGAATTTATTAAAAAATTAGACTTTAAACAACTCACTGAAGATTGTAGGAAGGCAGTTTAATTCAGACAGTTTGGCAAATCTTGTTGTGCTTTATCAATTTACTTTAATAATTTTATTTATTTATTTATACATTCACTATGTACTTATATTTATGTTTAGTTATAAATATATATATATATATATATATATATATATATATATATATATATATATATATGTGTGTGTGTGTATATATGTGTGTGTATATGCCTGTATATATTTATGTATTTTTCTTTTTTATTGCAACTTATTTGCTTTTTATTATTTTCATTTTTTCTTTTATATGACCTAATTTAATTTAAAACATTACTAAGTAATATAAACATGTAACTTGTATTACGTGCAGTGTGCCTATTTTAATAGGCATGGGACATGTAACAATAATTAATGAACTCTCCTTCTTTGCGGTTACCATATAAGGACATTATAAAAAAAAAAAAAAAATGTTTACATAACATTTAAGTTGGGACTTACATTAGTATAGCCACTAATTCCAAACTAGCATTATAAACATTGTAAATAGTATTTATAGAGGATTAGAATCTGAATAAAGTCAGTGTTTAACCAGCCTTCATGTGAATACTTTACTCTTTTTTTTTATGTTTTGCGTGGCTAAGCTCTTAAGTTATATATATATATATATATATATATATATATATATATATATATATATATATATATAATATTATTAATATTATTAATAGAACATTAATTATGTTCTAGCAATAATTTTTGTTTCTTTTTTGGAGTATTTGCTCTATTTAATTATTATGGATTTTGTTTTTTCAAAAATATATCACTAAAAAAAGTGAACGTAAGGAGTTCGTCACCTACTTGAGAAATCTTGTTATTCTAAATTTAATTTTTCTATTATTAAACATTTAAACATTAAACAGACAAAAGTCTGTATTCTACGCACTCCCTTAACCTTCAAAGCATGAGAAAGGTTGTTTGTTAGGTGTTGAAAAACAAATTTCAACTGCTTTGATGAAATATTATCAAGTTATATTTCAATATGCAGATGGTTTAGAACAGCAAAAAAGGGCAATTATATATTCTTTTTTTTCATTGAAATTATTAATTGAACATGTTCCGTTCAATCATCTTAAATGATTGCCCTTTCAGCAATGAGATCGATTTATTGCTTTGATACAGCTGAGGACTCATTACAATGGATAGTGTTATTTAATATGTATAGTAGTCAAGCATTGTAATCCACCTTGCGTTGGTTTTGATGATTCATTCGTTGTTGTGAGACGGGTGGGATTAGTAGATGTCGGTAACTTCGTGATGTTTGTTAGTGGTTTCGTATGATTATGTTTTCCGAAATCGCGGACTAAAAAGGCCCCATTATACTATTATATTTTGCAGTAACTGAAATGAAATTATTTGTGTTAATGATATCGATGTAACCTCTGATCATCAATATTTCCTATCTTACTTGGACTTTTATTATTATTATTTATAAAGACAATCCACGACAAGGTGATGTCTGCCTACGCTCAACTATGTCGACTATCCATGATTGACCTATGTCATTTCATACTGCACTGCACTGCCAATATAGTAGGCAGATAAGGTAAAAAAAATATGTAAAAAATAAATAGAATTTAAAAAAATAATAATAATTATAATAAATAAAAGTAAATCAAATAAAATAATATATACATATATATATATATATATATATATATATATATATATATATATATATATATATATATATATATATATATATATATACTTAAAATATAAATAAATAAAAATAATAATAACGAATAAAAGAAAATTAAGAAGAGACCTTAAAATAAAACTTATATACATGAATAATTATATTGGTAACAAGAGAAATATATAAGAAACTCAGGATTGTATATCTTTAATTTTAAATCGATTCGTCGATTTTTTTTAAATAATCGAATATTTCGGTGATATGTGGACTATTGTCATTTAGTAAAGTTGCCAAATGATATGGGAGACCGGTATCAATCAACTGTCTACAGTCAGTTAATAAGTGTTTTACAGTCATAGGTACGTTACACTGGGCACATATTCCATGGAAAACATCAACTCAAAATAGCAGACGAGAAGAAGCAGTAAGAATTGATGTTTTGCAAAGAAGTACTGTGTCTTTAAGCTCTCTTAGTTTGTTTTCTGCCGTGTTTATCCATTTTATTTGCCATTTGTTAATTACTTACTATATCACTAGTGAATACATATCATTATGAGGGATACCTAAACAATCAGATGGAGGAATCAATGATGTAGCTTTTGCCGCTTCGTCGGTTTTGCAATAGCCAGGTATATCGTTTTGTCCTGGAATCCACACAAATAAGAATCTACGATTTTTCCAGTTTAGCTTGTACAGCAGGTGAAGTATGAGGACTATAAAGGGATGAGGTTGTTCACATATTTCTTAGCATTAACAGAGAACGCTTTAACTCTTCCCATGATATGCCTCCTTTAGCCCCAGGTATATTGCTGTCAATTCTGCAGTGAGTGAATGACTAGTTTGCGCCATGGTGTCATCAACTATTGCTGCGGCTCCTACACCATTGTAACTTTTGGATCCGTCTGTGAATATCACAGTGTGTTCTCTGTATCTATCCAAAATATCATGAAACATTTGTTTAGTAAATCTATTATGCCTTGATTGGTGATTGGTGTAACTTATACTAACAGTGGAAATGTGCCAAGGTTGGGTTTTTAGGTACAAATGTTGGAAAATTTGCGGAATTGTAAAGTTTAGATCAGTAAATAAGAGTTTAGTTTGTACATTGAAAGGTTTTGGTGATCTTTTCCTGGATAAATAATTGTGAAAAACGGGTTTTCGACTGATATATTAGAGCATTCTGATTCGAGAAGACCTTTCAGTTTTGTAGTTTGTTATAACATTAACATATAACGGTGGTTCTCCAGTTTCACCTGGAGAACGCACCCGTTGCTAAACGGATTCTGGTATAGTGTACTCTACCTAATAATTTTAGTGCTGTGGATGAGGCGGAGGAATACGGTATACATCCGTAGTCGAGTTGAGATCGCACGTATGCTCTATAAAGCATAAATAAGGTTTTCTTATCAGCTTCCCATTTTATACTATTAAGAACTTTTAGTAGGTTCAATAATTTTAAGCATTTGTCAAAAAGATACTTGATGTGAGGGATCCAGGTTAGTTTTTGGTCTAATATCATTCCTAAGAATTTAATAGATGTGACGTTTGATATTGCCCTGCAATTTAATTTTAATTTTAGTGTGGATATATTTCTTTTCCTATGAAATACTGTTACCTTTGTTTTTTCAGCAGATATTTTGAAACCGGTTTTACTTTGCCATATATCTAAATCATCCATGATGGATTGCAATCGATCAGTTGCTTCTTGAATTGATTTAGTGGTTAGATGTCATTCACGAATAAAAGAGTTTTAGCAGGTTCGGATATGTAATTAGTGATCGCATCAATGGCTATTTTAAAAAGTCATGGGTTGAGAACACATCCCTGCGGTAGTCCATTTATTTGAGTCTGTTTATGAGAAAAGGATGTTACAATTCGTACTTGAAATTGGCGGTATGATAGAAAATTCAGAATAAACTGAGTGAAATATCACTGAATACCCCAAGCCAACCAATTTATCAATTATTAGTCTCTTCCATACCGTGTCAAAAGCCTTTTAAATGTCGATGGATACTGCTGCTGTTATCGAATTGGATATGAATGAATCAGAGACATCTTGTTGGATTTTTAACATACGGTGAATGGTAGGTACTATGATGTACCCTAAATCCGCAATACCTATCCGAAATAAGTTTATTATGTTCTATGAACCAGTTTAATCTCTTATTAAGGACCCTTTCCATAAGTTTGCAAATGCAGCATTTCAGGGCAATTGGTCGATACCGAAGGAAGGATTTTGTCTTTATAAGCCTTAAGAATAGGGACGATTATTGCTGTTCTCCAAATACCCGGAAACCTTCCGCTTGTATAGATATCATTCATAATGGTTAACAGCATACATTTGCTTGATGATGGGAGGTTCTTTAGAAAATCGTAGAATTAACAAAGCCAATGCGTGCGAGTCTTAAGCAATACTTTATTAAACAAAATACAGAATTACTTGATATAAAATAGTGAGCTACTGACAGTGTTAACTACAGATAGACTATACTACAGATATTACTACTAAAGCTACCATAGTGAGAGTGTATTGTCTTACAATCTCCTATACTCTTCTTACATTCTGATTGATCTGTCCATTTCAGATAGGCTTTTATACATACAAAAAGGGAGGAGATGTTAGGAGTATAACATTTGTTTAACCCTGACAAGTAGGAAGCAAAACAGTAACTTCTTGGGTTATAAACCCAGTTTAATAACTAATACTTCCTGGGTCAATTTCATGTATTAACTCCTCCCAAATGAAAAAAGTGAATTCTCTTGAGCTTTTTTTTTTTTTTTATACTGACTAATACACCACAACTTATTTTCAAAGTTTCAGTCAAAATTGTTTACATTTTCTAGAATATAATAAAATATAATTACAAATGGTAATGAGTATATATTCCAAGTTTTATTTTATGAGAAAACGTTACGCCCAATTCTTTTTATGTAATTAATAATTATTTTTAACTAACAGATTAATGATTTAATTACACTTATAACTCTGATTATAAATAATAACGCATTATTATTATAACATGAAATTATAATTTTTATACCTATTGTTTTTAATAAAAATAATAATAATGTAAATATAGTAATAATTTTATTATAAGGGTACCTAACACTTAAACATTTTACTTATCAATAATTATAAACATAAATAATTTCATCTAACTAAATTATTTTCCATTTTTGATATGCTTATGTTTCATTAATAGATCCTAATAAAATTTGATTAACTGTGAGATTACGATGTAGACATTTCTTTATTTACATTATATGATATTTTAATAATCTAATGTAATTACTTATTTATTTATCCAACCTTATAAAATGGCACTAATCCTTAAATATTTAAGTGGCAAATCCCATTTTTAAATTTTTCTTATTTTATTCCCCTATATATTTGTTTCTTTTATTATTATCTCGAATGGGTCTCTCCTAAGGACCACGATGTTCAACTTTTCCGCTTGGAGAGGGACTTGATGTATGTCCATAGAAAGCCAGACGCCTCTTCCTGGTCACGTCTGTGATTTTTTCAGTATAACTATATAGCTCATGGTTTGGTCGTCTTCTGTACTCTCCATCTACTTGGTTGATCCTAGTATCTTTCTCAGAATTTTCCTCTCCTGGACCTCTAATTTGTCCAACAATCCTTTCCTATTCAGCATCAGACACTCTGCAGCGTATAGGGCTTCTGGGCGGATAACTGTCTGGTAGTGTCTCAATTTGGTGTTACGAGAAAGACACTTCTTGTTATAAATGTTCTTGGTCAATTGATATGCCAGCTCTAATTTGTTAATCGGGGTTGTTAGTGCTACCCTTTCTGACAGATTTGGTTCTAGCCATTCTCCTAGATATTTATATATATTGACTTTCTCAATTTGGCCCTGTTCCGACTGTAGTTTGCTAGGAGTATCACTGATGTTGGTGAGGTATTTTGTCTTTTCTAGTGACACCTGTAATCCTACCTTTGCAGCCTGGTGTTTAAGTGCATCGAGCATTTGTTTCTTTTATATATTATCAACTCCAACATTTTTAATCAATATTAATTTAGCTATAAAATGGAGATGTGATTATAAATATAAATTAAATATTAAAGAATATTATGTAAGAGAATAATTGAATCAGATAATAGGTCACGAAAAGAAACTGATCAACAAATACTGTATAAGCAAAATACATCACGGTCCTAATAATTATTCTTGGCTTGTAATATCTTTTAATTATTTCTAGAAATGCCTTCTGTCTTTGATTGATTGTCTAATGTGTTTGATCTTTTCTTACTTTGCTTATTTAGTGTTTAAGATTCAACAAAATATTTATTGTTTTGTGTGTTTACGTTTTCTTCTTCCTTCTTTAAAATAGAAATATTTTCTATTTCCTCCTTCAGACAATATTTATTTTCTTCCATTAATTTCATCCATAGCATTAAATTCTTATATTGAAATTTCTTTAATTTTCTCGTGACTCTAAAAAATCATTTAATTTTCTTTTTAAAATGATTATTATGATAATTTAATTTTTGAATTGATTTTTCTTTTATCATCAAAAATATATTCGATTTAGTTTAATAAATTATCAATATTTTAAAAATTAGAAATTCTTTTAATATATTCTGCTCCTTTGGTGAGGCGGGCAAGTACTTCATTTCATAATCTACATTAATTTAATTCTTTATATGAATTATTCCAATTTCAGAATTCATTTCTTAATTGTCTCACGACGTTTATAAAATTATCTAATTCACCATAAAAAAATGGAATACTATTAAGAATGCCATATTCCTTAAATACTTCTAATTATTCATAAATTATATATTATTTAAATATTACAATTAATTATTTGCTTACTTATTAATTAATCTTAATTCTATTCAAATAGAATTGCAAATAGAATGGAAAAAACGGAGCAAATAGCTCGTTTTTTCAAAACTTTAAACCTTTAAATAATTCAATTACAATGAGTTTATCAACTTAAATCAATGATTTATCAGCTTTATATTACTTCAATTGTAATAAACCTTTTCAAAATTTAATTTATAAATTATATCTTATTTACATTGCTTTTCAATAACATTAAATCTTTTATGATATCAAATAGCAAATTAACATAAATCAACAATTTTACATTACTTCAATTGTAATAAATCTTATCACAATTTAATTTATAAATTATATCTTATTCACATTGATTTTCAATAACATTAAATCTTTTACGGTATCATATAGCAAATTAACATAAATCAACAATTTTATATTACTTCAATGATAATAAATCTTACCACAATTTAATTTATAAATTATATCTTATTCACATTGCTTTTAAATCTTTTACGACATCATACAGCAAATTTACATTAATCAACAACTTTATATTAGTTCAATTGTAATAAATCTTATCACAATTTAATTTATAATTCACTCACAATAAATTATAAATCACAATAAATGCCTCATTTAGCAAATTACCTGTACAATCTGTTATCTTCTTCTGGACACCTGAGATCAGTGGATCCAGCAGAGATGTAGACAAATACCTGAGATGTCAATACCTGACAGATCAGTGGGTCTGTCCAAAGTGAAGAACTTGAAGCGAGGGTATCTTAGATAAGTGGGCCGGCTTGCAAATAAAACCTCAGAGCAGTGGAGAATTTGCAAGTTCTTCAAAGTTCTTCTGAAACAGCGATCAGAGCTACAGGTGAGATGTAGGGGGATGCTGTGCCGTTCGAGCGCCAATTAACAAAGTCGATGCGGCATGCATGCCTTAAAAAATACTTTATTAAACAAAATACAGAATTACTTGATATAAAATAGTGAGCAGCTGACAGTATTAACTACAGATAGACTATACTACAGATATTACTACTAAAGCTACCATAGTGAGAGTGTATTGTCTTACAATCTCCTACATCTTACTCTATGTTACATTCTATCTTACACTCTAATTGATCTGTCGATTTCAAATAGGCTTTATACGTGCAAAAAAGGAGGTGATGTTGGGAGTATAATATTTGTTTAACGCTGAAAAGTAGGAAGTAAAACAATAACTTCCTGGGTTATAAACCCTATTTAATAACTAATACTTCCTGGGTCAATGCCATGTTTTAACTGTAGGAAATATTATTGGGACCAGGAGATCAGGATTTAGATTTATTTAAGCCGATATTTAATTTACTATAAGTTATTGGTGTATTTAAGGGATGTGATACTTCATTAATAAATATTATTATTGTGTATGTCTTATGTCGGTAATATGGATTCAATTTCTATTTTGTGCTTTCTAAAATCTGAATTGTAATGATTATCGTCTGAGATTTTAGAGATGGTTAGGACCAATATATCTGCAATTTTTGGGTGATCAGTAACAACACCCAATTCTGTATTTAATCCTGTTTTGGTTGATAATCGTTTGTGTTATAGCATGTTAACTTTTGCCCATATCTCACCAGTTGGCGTATTATGATTTAATGAATAAATTACAATTTATATATATATATATATATATATATATATATATATATATATATATATATATATATATATATACAATTCTCCGCTGTGATCCATTCTAAGGCTCGAGACTGTTTTGCCTTGCGCATTTACCCTTAAAATGTATTCCTTTAGGTGATTTTCAGGCTCCGATTTATGTTTCATTAAGTAAACAACACCAAAATGGGAATATTCATCAACTATAGACAGATCAAATCGCTCACCGTTAATGGTGAAGTGGTTGGAAGGCCCCCAAACGTCACAATGTAGTAACTCACCAACACGGCGTGATCTAGGAGTCTTCGATTCTTTAAAAGGTTGACGCCTTGCTCTCCCTTTTTCACTGGTGTTGCACATATCTTCGCTGAAAGGCAAACCCATGAGTTGCAAACCACGCCGGTTAATGGAACCTAGCCTCAGGTGCCACATAATGCCATTACTGGAATCTTCTTTACTGCTGAAATAACATGAAAAACCTTAACATAATTTAAAATTACTAAGAAAAAGATTACCTCCTATATGTATGGTATTTGTCTGTCTTGCACACAAATCTCTCACAAAATTGCCTCTTCTTCCTTCTCTGGAGCATCTTTGTCTAAAAAATGTTAATTTCGGGCAGCGGTTCCTAAAATGCTGAGTTGAGCCACATTCATAACAAACACCTTTAGATATTCTAGAGTTAAAGAATGTTGTTTCTTAGTTACTTTCAGTTGGAGCCATGTCAACCTGTTTCATTTTCATCTCTGCGTCCAGTAGTCTGCTTTTAACGAACTCTAAAGTTATATCTGAATTGATAGTTTCCAAAACTTCAACGACATAGTCAAAAGTACTTGGTAACGCCAAGAGAAGGTTACAAATTTTATCATCGGCATCCATTTTCGATCCCATCGATTCTAATTCTCGAACTATCGAATCGAATTTCATGAAGTGAGTCTACAGATCAGCCAAATCACATTTGAAAGTTAATAGAGCTTTCCTGATAGCTAATTTTGTCATCACACTCTTTTGTTCAAAAATATTTTCGAGAGATAACATCATCTGATGAGATGTCTCAACATATTCAATAAAGCAATCACTCAAACACTTCACAATTACAAAACGTGCAACTACATCTTGCTTTTTCATGTCTTTATCCATTTCAGATAACTTTTTTTTGACACTTACAACGTATAGCGCTTGTTTTTCTTCTAAGATTTATTTTACACGGTACTTCCAATTAGAGAAGTTCACGCCATCCAATTGTGGAAACCCTTCCTTGTTCACGGATGAGGAATCAGCCATTTCGTCTGATTTTTCACACTCTTAGGGAGCTAACAGTTCGAAAAATTAATTAACCTGATAGAATTAGTGAACTTTAACTGGGGTAAACAAATATAAAATAGGGGCGTCATTTGAACACACGTATATTTCCCATTACAGCACATTACAACACAGCGAGACCAGTGCCCACACAATATGCACAGCCTGCGTATATTATATAGACACATTTAATAATTATTATTTCTGACATGAAAAAGCTTTACTTGCCTCTTACAAAGTTTCATATCAAATAGGTGTAAAAAACCTCACATATCGGTGAAGAGTTTATTCTGCCAGCAGCAAATGAGATTGCAGATACTATGTTTCAGAGATAATTTTGCCAAACAATTACAGTCCATACCTCTGTCAAATGATGCTGTTGCCCGTCGAATTGGCGATATATATATATATATATATATATATATATATATATATATATATATATATATATATATATATATACTTTCCTTTTCAGAAAGTTGAGTGACAATTTGTTTTCTGTTCAACTTCATGACGCAACAGATAGCAATTAAGATGCTCATTCAATTGCATATGTTCGTTTTTGTTATGGTATGTCAACAGTAGAAGACCTACTGTTCTGTAAACCAATAGAACTCGAGTAAATAGCACTTGCATTATTTGGTATCTTAAATGATTTTCTAAACGAGGCAAATATAGAGTGAAAAAAATGCGTCGGAATATGGACCGATGGTATTAGTACAATATCTGAAAGATTCCTAAGTGTCACAAGCATTTGTGAAACAAAAATCTCCAGAATGTATCTGGACACATTGCCTGATCCACAGAGGAGCTCTGGCATCCAAAGAAATAAGTCCTGGTTTGAATATTGTGCTAACGACGGTGGTAACCGTAGTAAATTATATAAAAATGAGACCCCTAAAATCAAGAACGTTTACTGCACTTTGTACAGACATGGTTGCAGCATATTTAGCGTCACTATTTTATTGCGAGGCAAGATGGTTATAACGGGGGAGATCTTTGCAACGTGTTGCAAAATTAAGAGATGATATCTCCACTTTTCTAGAAGAGGAAAACCGACCGGAAGCCAAGATATTTCGAGAGGGTTTATTTCTGATGAAATTATGCTACTAGGTCGACATATTAGAGAAATTAAATATCTTGAATCTTCAACTCCAAGAAATATATACACATTTGTTCGATACGAGTGATAAAGTTAATGCATTTTTTAGAAAAATTGAATTGTTGAGCAGAAATGTAAACCGGATTTTTTGCTGTGGCAGCTTTAAAGACAAAATATAGATCTCAGTTAAATATAGAAAAAGAGCTTAGAGTGGCAATTTCTAATATTAAATCTTTATTTGAAAAACTTTGATCTTCAAGACAGGCCCAAGAGAGTCACTAATAAGTATTAATCTTATTTTCAATTTAATTTTCATAAGTTAATAATTAAATACATTGTGCAATACCTATTTATATCAGTGTAAAGTGTATTTTATTGTTTATTATGTCAGAATGTTTTCTGAAAAATAAATATATTTTTTCTCGATATTCTCGCGTCCCCCCTTTAGTTATATAAGGTCTCCCTAGGGAGGCGCGTCCCCCATGTTGAGAACCACTGGATTACTGAGTTCATATTCTGTGCATTTAACTCATAAAAAGGACCATTCCTGAGCCCACTAAATTTCGTGGTTCAATTTTAATTCCAAATAATTACTAAATTAATTGCGTTCTGTTTCAATATTTCGTTTAGGTACATGCATAAGTTAATATTTTAAAATTCGGATATCCTATTCACCATTTTAGTGTGAATTTTTACACCTCTATTTAAAAAAACTCTTTTTATTCAAACTTTGAGGGACGTTGCTGTTTGCATCAGATTTAAACGAAAAAAAGAAAGCCAATATCTCCTTTCCCACACTGTTATACAATAATTTAAGTGCGAAAAATCCTTTGTTATTAACAGAAAAGTGATTTGTTATTAATACTCAGATATAACAAAAAAAAAAAAAGAATTATTTTTACCCACCTTTTATTGGTGTCGCTGACTTATTCGTTGTAGTGAAATGGATGCGTTTACCAGGTATAGAAAACTTCTTGATTTTTATTAGCTTTTCGGTTAGGTTTTGTACTCTAAAACTAAAGTCCTAAAATAGGAAATTTCGCTGGGTGCTATTCAGATTTACATATTATTTGTGATCAATGTCGGTGTAACTTATCATTATTCTTAGTATAATGATAGATATCAATAACTTTTCGGAAATTGTATGATGCATGTGTTTGAACAGTAATATAGGACGACAGATATACTCTCTCGTGACATTGTGGAGATCATTCCTTCATGTTTGCAAACTGTTTAATTTTGGTTATCCCATCCATTGATTTACCGGGGTCGGTAATTATTATGAATAACACACAGCCACATCTAAAAAATTTGAGTAATAAGCTTAGGGAGCCTCAAAACTTGGCTGACAGAGGTTTCCAAAATCATGGTTACGCCTCTGAATATACTTTATTAGATGTTCCATAATATTTAGATACAGTGAGTGACCTGCCGATATACTTATTTTGGCTCAAATTGAATTTTCTGTTATAACTAGCACCGCTTTTGCATTGCTTTCCGTGTTTTACGGTTGAATTTCTATCATGACCTGAAACATTAAATCCTTACATTTAATCGAATTAAATCAGCTTACCTTTTCAGATATGATTAGTAGTCAACGATTAAAAAGAAAAAAAAAATGATATTTCTTTAAAATACTCCGGCACTGGTTATAGTATCTCTTTTAGAGTAATTAAAAAAATAAAAATAAATAATGAAGCATAATATTTATATAACTATCAAGAAACGATTAACTGCAATATGTACTTCATTTCTTTTTGATTTTGAAATGCACAAGTCTACAGTTCAAAAAAATTATGAAGAATTTAGTGTAATATACTATTTGTAATATAAATCGTTCGTAAATAATTCGTGTAACTCGTAACGGATGGTTTTTCAGTTATATTTAAAATAGAACATATTTTAGAAACTTTATATTTGCGTCAGATCAGATCGTATGGTTCTTCCTAAGAATTACAAATAAAAATAATAAAATGCAGATACAGTGACCTGCCGATATACTTACTTCGATTTGATCCCAATTCAATTCTGACGTCATTACTTGTTTCCCTTTTCCATCGCTTTCCGCGTTTTACGGTTGAATTTCTATCATGACCTAAAACATTAAATCGTTATTTTTAATCGAATTAGATCAGCTTATCTTTTCAGATATGCTTAGTAGTCATATTTTTGTCAAAGATGTAAAAGAAAAAATTAAATGATATTTCATTTATTTATTTCGGCATTGGTTTTAGTCGAGGTTTGAATTTGAGAATTAATTTTTTTGCTATATCAAAATATTATGTTTGCTTGAATACAAAATCAAGCGTCATTAACTGATTATTTTTTTCAGTTAAAACATGCAATGAGCAGTTTATTACTTTCTACTTTTTTATGCAGTAACAAGGAGAATGGACAGTGTGCCCGTCGCTTTTTTTAGTAATTCTGCATTAAATATAGGTAGACCCGTTTCCAACCGTTTTCTCTTAAGGGCCAAAGGAGTTGAGAAAAAAAAGATAGAACAATCTGAAACTGTTTTATTTTATATCTTAAGTTTGAAAAACGATTTCGACAAGATTTATATTTATGATATCTACCCAGTAATAGATAACTCATTTGAAAATATTTTGATTTTTGTCTAATATGCGGCGCTCGTGGTAATATTTGTCTATGAATCGCTTTATCCAACTCCCAATTTACAATCGTATTGTATTATATTTCAAGTTTTGTACCAAATCATACCTTTAGAAAATAGACATATTCAAGAAGAAGTTGTTTGGGGGGTGCTATTAGCAAAGCTTATTTTAACGTGTGCCGAGGTTTCAGCCTAAGCTGCAAGCCTTCATCAGGATGTCGAAGGAACATTTGAAAGACCAGGCCTGAGGCAGTCAGCAAAGCTTTAAAAGAAATATCTGCCCCTGCTTCGATAGTCGGATGGGTCTGATTTGTGTTAAAGAACAGAACAATAGAACAATAGTCTTCTCAAGAGGGCACCAGACTAGAGTCGCAGGCCATCACAGGATGCCCTCAAGGGAGTTGCATCTCTCCGCTTCTCTGGTGCCTTGTAATGGATAATTTATTAAGAAGACTTGAGGATGCTGGATTTTCTGCCCAGGCATTCGCAGCTGATGGTGTGATCCTCATAACAGGGAAGTCTGTTTCCATCTTCATTTGAGCGCATGCGATATTGTTCAAACTTGGTGTAATGAAATGGGGATCTCGGTAATCCAACAAAGACTGAGTTGATCCTCTTTACTAAGAAACAATAGCTGGTTCCTTTAGGATTCCCAACTTCTTTGAAAAACAGGTCCATTTAAGTCAACATGTCAAATACCTCGATATTATTTTGGATTCCAAACTTAACTGTGGCCCCATTTGATTGAAATCAAATGGAAAGTGATAGGCATGTGAGCTGCGCTATAGGCACCTGGAGTTTCAAACCTAGTGTAATGCACTGGATATACACAGCAATTATAAGGCCTACAATTTAATACAGAAGCATAGTGTGGTGGACAGTCCTAAATAGGGCCATCCACGTTCCTGGAGTCCTCTAGGATAACTTCCGCACTGGTAAAAGAGTGTAAACAGGCATTGGAGTAACTTGTCTGCTCCAAGAGTTTGAAATTAGTATGGGTTCCTGGACTAGGAAAGTCGCTGAGAACCCTATCTTGAACCTTCGTTAGGCATCTCGAAATAACATCAGCGGAAGAAGGTTCACGACTGGACATAGAGAATAGCATGTAAGGAGTGGAGGGAGTGCGTAGGCCTTAGACAGGCTAAGTTATTAATTAGAAAACCCTCTCCTTCTAGAACCAAGTGACTGCTGGGCCTCAACATAAAGGAACTCGGACTGCTAACAGAGTATTCACAGGTCATTGCAAGCTTAGAAGACACCTAAAGATCTTTGGAGTAGTAGGGTACGCGTTCTGCCACTTCTGTGGGCAGGCACCAGAGACTGCTCTACACTGCATAGGTGACTGCAACAGATCTGCGTCATTAAAATATAGACTGTTTGGATCCCACAAAATCCGAGTACAAGAGGCTTCCTCTATTGAATGGACGTCCCTTCTGAACATCACCAGGAAAACCAGAAGGCTCGACACCGAAGATAAATAGGTTTTCTCTATTGGTTACCACCCCCGGTAGACACAAAGGCCCGCTTGCCGGCTTATAACCCCACCTTTACCGGCACCAGTATCAGTACCATCGGTATTTTTATTTTATTTTCCGGTTTAGGATATCATATTTATAATTATCGATAGTTTTATTTCAATTATTCTTATATATTAAAATTCATACAATTTATGAGTGTAATTGACATCATATTTTACTCTATTTATTTATGTTTAGAATATAATTTTCATAATCTTCTCTAAATGCCAATAATAATCTGAATAGAAATTCAAAAATATCTAATCTAATTTACGCTTTTAACTAATTTGTCCTGTATGTGAAAGGAATGTTTTTTTCTTCTTTTTATTAAATAAGTCAATTTTTGAGTATTTTTAGTATAATAGTTTGGCGAGTATTTTTCTAGTCTCCGATTGTTTTCGTTACAGTCGAATTTCATCAAATAATTGGAAAAATCCAATGTCACATTTTTTGAAATATTAATGGATTTTTTAAATCAGTAAACGAGAATTGATACAACGATTAGGTCCTAAAATATGTTTTCTTGCATTGCCTGCTTTCCGTTTGTATCTTTCATGTGACAAGGAAGAATTTGTAAAATATGTCCAGTTTTCAGGTGAAGGTGTAGTTGAATAATTTTGAAAAGTACGGTTTAGTAGTATGAACTGTTTCCCAAAATTTGTTACTACTTTATCAAATGCAGAACCTGAAATTAAAAAAAAGTTGTATTTATTCAATTCGTACAGAATGAATTCACTTCAATTTTCCAGATATGCACAGTAGTGATAATTTTTTTAAAGATTTATAAGCAAATAAAAATTGATATTTCATTGTTGGGCATTAGCTTTAAAACTTTCTCTCCGAAATAGTTCGTAAAAAAAAAAAAAAATTAATAATTAACTCTCTATTATTGTAATTTAAATTTACATAGAGAAGGTTTATAGATACCGCTTGTGTTTTACGACCTTTGTAATGAATAAAGTTTATGAACATTTGAAAATATGGGTAGAAAGATTTATAATTGTTTTTGGCCTAATCCGAATAGCGTAAGCCTCTATACAGGATATAAAGTACTAACGAGTAATGAATCTCATATTTGACGAATGTTTCAATTGTAAGGAGAATATATAAAATATTATTCTATTAAACAGTGGTAATACATAATTGTTTGTTGCATTTTAGTAAGTTCAATTATTAAAAACTGAGCAGTAGAAAAATAAAATAACTGTTTATTGCAGTTTGCCATACAATAAAAAATTAAAGTAAAATATAACAAAGATGAGCCATACTGACCATATACAACGACTTTAAATACGAATTCAGTATAATTTTGTGGTAATGACTTCATTATTTTGATAATTTGGTCTAACATCTCGTCTTGATCTCTTGGATCAGTGTCAGGGCCAAGCGTCTTATTCACTGAATGCAACAACCTCCTTCAATGTTTCTCGCAGCTTTAAATCTGAAATAGTCAAGTTCATCATTTATTTTTTCAGGAAACAACCTTTTCAAAGTAATAAAAATAACGTAACTTAATTAGAATTGTGCTTATTATATTAAAGCACGAAATCAAGAGTTCCAGCCTTAGACAAGGCATTTTAAATGTCTCTATTTTTTTTTCTATTTATTTATTTTCCTGTTATTGAATTCATTTTTACTATCCGTAAGTAAGATAAGATAAATTATAAACTAGATAAATATTATAAATAAGAATTCCTTTTAATTACTACCTATTGTCTCTGATTAAGATACATTGTAATAGTTGACAATGAAAGGAGTTTATATCTTTAATTACCTAGTTATTTTATATTTATTTTGTAAATTATCAAATGTGAATAGATGAAATATATTTTTTTACTTCATATACTTTTTTATGATATAATTAAATATTTCATTGTCAATCAAATCACATCATGACTTTTATTTTTGACCTGATGCCAAATATAAAAAACATATCTGGGCTTTTATTCACTGAGAGAGAAAAATAAGAGTTAAAATCAATCCCTGGTGCAATGTGAGTCCCTTGAATGTGGTATATTTGGTATCATAAATGTAATATCTTATCACATATCAATGCCCTCAAACATCAATGTTATCAATGCGTTTATATTAATATATATATTATTTATAGTCCTTAAGTGTGGATGATTAAAAATAAAATAAAAATTCATTATAACATGCAATAAGTGTAGTATTGCAGTATAATGTAGAATTCATAGCCAACTTTTGAAGCAGTTTTAGAATAGACTATCGCTTTTATGAGCTTTGTACAGCAGACAACAGAGGATCAAAAACCAAAAAAGGTATATATTTATTATTTTATATTACAGAATGGTTCCATCTAAACACTTACCAAAAAGATCCCAAGAAAATTTAGGTTCTGTTATGAGAGTGAGTAAGGCTAAATAGAATTCGTAATAATGATCTTACCAATTTCAAAAATTGGTGTGTAAATTTAATTTTGGGATGGATGGAATTAAGATTTTCAAAAAAAAATTGGTGATCTTCAGTTTTAAGAATAACAAACAACAGGTCGTAAATATATTTAACAATTAATGAGGGTTTTATAGTCAAATGCTCAACTAGGATAACGAGGATGTTATCCAAACTGCGCAAGCAGATGATACCATCAAGTATTTAGTATGTACATTCTCGGGAGAGCTGATATTTAACGAAGATGCTGTGATAAAATTAAATATTAATCTCGATAAATTAGTGAGCTATTGAGCTAGCTCAAAGCTGAGCAGAAAATCAACGTTGCCAACTAATATCTATTCCCGGGACTTACATATCCTCTCCAGACTCCGCCCCTCACAAAGATACGCCCTGCGGTGACATCTCTGTTCTTCAAGGGATAGCGTCGTTGATTGCAGCTCACTTTTATTCATAACTATTCCCACACTTTTATTTGGATTTATAGCCAGACCAATCACCGCTTGTATCCTCTGAGTCCTATTAATAATTCTCTCAGCAGCACCAATGTCGCGCGCCGAGACAACCTGGTCCTCCCCGTACTCTGTGAGGACCACACCTTCACCTCTTATATTAAACAAATCGCTTGGAGAAATCTTGTTCACACATGTCGCGGTAAATATGATCTACGGTCAGGTTGAATAGCGAAGGCGACAAGGGTGCACCTTGGGGTACTCGTGTCGTACGCCGAGTGGAGAGATTGGGAGATATATTCCTCCTCCTCCCCAAAATGTCCGAAAAAAAATAAATTTTGTATTTTACGTAATATGTTTCTTAATTTTTAGCAATAATTGTTTATCCAGTTTTCATGTTTATACTTAAAATTTACTCCCAATTAAACGATGATATTTAGGTGATTACTTCTTATTAAATCTCCCCGAAAAAAATTTAAATCTCTCCCCGATACGCCCCTAGTACTATACTAGGCCTCTAGTACGCCCCTGTTTATAAAGAAAAGGGTTAAAGAGAGTTTGGAGCACCCAGGTATACCGGCATTAGGAATAATTTAAGTAGATTGGGGAGTGTATTATGCGAAGAGTGTATTGAACTTTCTAGTGATTTTGAGAGATTGGAGAAGATGGAAATAAGCTAAATAACGGAAATTATGGAAGTAGCACCAACGTTATTCAATGAGCAAGATAAGGCTTTTGAAGAGAAATATGCAAAAGGGGACAATTTTTACACTGAGTTTGATTATTTTCATAGAGAATATACCCTGGTCAAAGGCGTACAAATGACATTAAGTCACAAGGGGGAAACGCTTTGTTTTTTATTCAATATTTCCGTGCAATTTTATTGACCAGAAACAATGTGAATTCAATAAATTTCGTTCCACTGTTGGTAGACTGCTCTTAATTTATTTCAAATTGATAAAGGTAAAAATATCATACACAGTCTCAACTTTTAATTCATTTATATTTTATTTCATTGAGAAGCTTTCGGTGTCCAGCACCATATTCATCTCTATTAAAATAGTATTAAGATTAAAAACAAGCTCAATCATTCATTATGTGAACAATATTTTATACAATAATAATTATAAATAGTTCTCATACTTTTCTCGATTGCTATTATTAACTCCTTGACGCTAAATGTAAATTGTTATGTCTGCAATACTGTAAAAGTAACACAATGTTCCCTACACATTTTTTTAATCACATGATAAAACTGGAAAACAGTTTTAACAGAAAATTCTTAGTGCAATATGAATATCATAAGTTTTTCAATAGTATGATTTATAAACTTATTAATTTAGACCTAAAACAAGCTCACTGGCTGAACCATTACTATATCAATAAATGCAAAAAAATTATAAAAAATATCAATGTACAGATGGAAACATAGCTCCTCAACATAAGAGTACTGCAGCAACAATAATTTCGAATAATGTCAGTACAAAATTACAGATGGACCATTTTTATAGCAAACTAGTTGATAAATATAAAAATGTTACATAATGAAAATATAGTGACTAACTTTTCTGATTATCACATCCCACATAACATTATCAACTAGCTTACCCTAGGCGATTCCTTAAACTTTTTTCCATCTAATTATGAAAAAAAAATTATTGAACTAATTGCAGACTTAGAAAGTTTTTTGGATTATCTTGACACATCCGAAAGCCACAGAAATGCCCTTAGAAATAATATAAACGAATGCATACTTAATTTTATTAATGACAATAAAAATAATAATAAAGGCAATTGCATAAACTCACGCATTCTCATTCCTTAAAAAAAAAAAATGATAAAATCTGACGGTAGAAGTACTAAGATATTTCTCCAAAACCATAAAAAATTATATTTGATTAAAACGGATAAAAAATAAAAAAAAGTCTTTATAATCGAGATGTTGGATTACAATGCCAAGATGTTATATTTTCTGAATGACATGTATGTATATAAAACAATTAGGCATGACCTTGGTCATCACTTAAATAAAATGGTCACAGATTATGTTAATAAATTAGAAAAATTCAAATTCATTAATAAACAAACTAAGTTAAAATTGATTAACAATTACTATCAGACACCTAAACTTCATGACCTGATAAAAGCCCATAAAGCAGATAAATCTTGACCGATTGTAAACGCTACTAGCGGTTCAACATATCATTTGGCAAAATTCTTGAATCCGAGTTTAAATCAATTTTGCAACGATAACCCTTTTGATTTTGGTTCTGATCGTGGTTCTGCTGCTGAACAGTCAAGGTCATCCTTTCAAACAGTACTAATACCGTATAATACCAGAGGTAAGGCATCTAACCAAGTAGACGATTACAGTAACTGGCATTTTAAGGCCGTATATTTGATCTGTGAATGTCCGGTCATTCCGTTTGTTAATAGGTAAAACGCACAAGCAGCAGTACGACGAAATACGAAAGATATCGCTAAAGATTGGAAAAGTTGGCTTTCGAAAGGTCTTCGATGAACGATAGCTGTTTGAGCAGGAATGCCAAACCGAGAGAACCAAGATGTCACTAATGTTTAAGCTACAGTCGAGCAGTTTGCTTGTCATTGGAGTAGCTTCTAAACACCGAGAGAATCTATCGATTACTGTGAGAACATAGCCACAGTAATCTAATGGTGGTAAAAGACCGACAATATCCACATTTATGCTCCTGAACCGTCTATTGGGGACAAAAAATTCAACGAAAGAACGAGTGTGACAATATATATTTGCACGCTGGCATTCTGGACAGTCTTGAGTCCAGTTCTTGCAGTATTTTTTTATGTTTATCTAAATATAACGACTAGTTACCATTCTAGTAGCCCATTTAATGCTAGAATGAGATAGCCTATGAATAGTTGAATAAGCCATTTTTCTGAAACTCGAAAATAAATTGGGACGTATAGTTCCTGTAGAAGTATCGCACACAAATGGGTTAGGTGATTCAGGAATTGCAACCGGTGCAATTTTAAGGCTGGGATACAGCTTAAGGCACTTACACGCGAACAAGTCGAATACTTGTGCGGGTGTAAGTGATCTTAAAAAAAACAAAACTGAGAGATGTCGGAAGCATCCGTAGTCAAAGAGAATTCAGCGCCTGGAACTGAATGGATCAGCAAAATTGCATGACTTACAATAATGGTTTAAAACTATTATTTTTGGGACCGTTCAATATTTATGTTAAAAGTGTTTGTAGGCAGGCACAGTCAGGAATAAATCTATTGTAAAAATTGACCCTTCCAAAAAAAAAAAAAAAAAAAAACGCCGGAGACTACTGGCTGATTTCGGTTCTGGGTATTCTTCAACGGCTTTCATTTCAAATGGGAGAGGCTTGATTACAACAGATTTTAAATCATATCCTAAGATTCCCAAGGTCTAAACTCCAAAGTAGCATTTGGAAACGCTAATGAACAGGCGTACTAGTCAAGAATTTGAAATAACATTTTCAATTGGTATTTGAGTTGTTTATCGTCCGGTGGCGCTGTTTGGACATCATCTATGCAGCTAAACACAAAACCCAGACCATGAAGGGTCATGTTCATGAGCCGTTAAAAGGTTTGTGGTGCATTCGTAAGACCAAAAGTCATGAAGGGAAATTCAAAAAGGCTAAAGGTGTCTGATTCATGAACTAGGATTTGCTGGAAAGCTCTAACCATTTCTGTGCGTGAAAAGATGTTGGCCCCGTTTAATAAGTAGGTACAGTCAGTTAGAAAAATTAGAATTTTGTTTGGTAATATGCTATTCTGTACCTTCTAAACTGAGTCTCTAATTGAATAAACCAAAATTTTTGTATCAGGCTTTCAAAAAGATAGAACCTTACTAGATATGTGAGATAGCTCTGGTGGTGATGCTAAAGTTGCTGCTGCGTTATCATTTTGAATCGAAATCTCCTTGTTGACCTCTGGCACAGTCGTGGTCACCAATGTAGTAATTAGACAAAGAATAATATATTTTTAGGAAGCTGATAAAGCCAATACAATTATAAATACAAAAGGTTAAGTAAAAATGCATTAAATGTTAGTTCATATCTTAAATCAATTATCAATAATCACAATACATAAAATTATTTTTTAGGTATTTTATAATAATTTTAATTGGAAGAAGGAAAATTCTAGTGATGTATTAGTGGAATAATATCTTCCTTATTTTCTCAATATTCCTTAATAATAAATATCATGCATATTATATAAATAATACAAATATCTTGCAGGTAACAGTTATCTTCACGCTAATTTTTGGAAACATGAAAACATCAACGCAACTAAGAAGAAAATGTACACATTTTTAAATACACCAGTAATTTGAGGCAACAAACAACTCTGCAGTTTCTTTGGCTAATATATAAAATTTGTTGGCGTGGATGGTAAATGTTGGGAAAATAATACCAAATATAATAACAAACCGCTTAAATTAAATTTCATTTTAAATTAAAATTCTGTTTGTTTACTAATTTTGGATCAGTTTAAATAGTTTCAGAAAAAAAAAGAAAATAAACTATAAAACATTGTATTGTTATTCAGGAACACAAATATTCACAGATATTTTATAGTGATACAAATAATGAAGCCAGATTTGGTAGTTTATTATAAATTTCAGATTCATACTTTGCCGTCAAATTTGAACATCACTGCAATCTGAAGTTTTTTGTAGGAATTGGTTATTTCGGAATAGAGCATAGGTTCATCATCATCGGATCCGTGAAACTGGAGAACACCATTTCTGCTATTTGCTACATGGTCTTTTACCGATCCCACATTTTTATAAATATTGTTTCGATTTACACAACGGACTAGTATCGCTCTGACTTCTAATGGTGGGCGGGTGTATTTGCTCGAATCTGGATTATCTTTGCCTTGGGCACATTCTTGAGTTGTTCGGCATACAAATATCAATTGTACGACGATGCAAAATCGTAATGATAGCATTGCACGCATTCACAGTGATAGCTAGACAATAAAAGAACGCTTTAACTTTTTGAATTTTTACAACAATAGGAAATTAAATTGTTGCTACGAAATGTATTTTTCAGATTATAGGAAATCGAAAATATGTAAATAATAATTATTGCTAAAAATGAAATAACTTTATCCATTTACCTAGCTGCGCAAAAAATCATATGGGAATTTCATTTGAATGAATAAATTCATTTAATAATGAATAAGAGAATAAAATACCAAAAATATTTATGTAAATTTTGGTACAAAATAAATATGAATGGGAATATTTTTATTAACTTATTAACATAGGATATGTGAAATAGAAAGAAAAATAAGCAATATCTAGCAATTTCGCCTAAGAAAGTTGTAATGTAATTGTATGCGCTGCCATTCGTTGATATAAATGAAACTATAACTATGTCACTCATTGGAAAACTTGAGATAATAAACAGGTATATCAGCCCCTACTTTTCTGGGTCTGGAGGGTGGGGGAGGTTAACGCAAACT
Source organism: Rhaphigaster nebulosa (assembly GCA_948150685.1). NCBI lineage: Eukaryota > Metazoa > Arthropoda > Insecta > Hemiptera > Pentatomidae > Rhaphigaster > Rhaphigaster nebulosa. The sequence goes on along the minus strand of OX411307.1, from coordinate 27,938,484 downwards.
TTTAGTTGGTGAGCCAGACCAAAATGGCTCTAGGACCATTTTGGGCCTTGCTCAAGCCGTTTTTATAAACACCTGTTTTTGTTTTTACAAGATAAATAATATGAGGTTACTTACTCTATTTTATTATTAGAAGATTGTCTCTTCTTTGATCCAGGTTTTCTTCGCCTAGTATATAGTCGAAGGTTCCTTTTTAGCTTGGAAATATCCCTACACAAGTCTCTATACAATAATGGATGCCTTTGTGGCCCTGCGAAGAACTGCTACAAGAGTTGGCTTCAGTGTCTATGAGATAAAACTAAATATATGCGGACTGATCCAAGGGGTGGAGACCCCAGGAAAGCATATATGGAAATTGGAGGATTTAATTTTTAGTGTGTCTCTGATTTTATGAACCATGGCTCCCAGGTGAATTTAAATAATGATATGAACTCAGAAATCCAGCGGCGAATCATGGGGGCAAATAGAGCCTATTTTAGTCTTCAAAGACACCTGATTTCACGCACAACCAAGCTGCGCATGTATAAAACCTTCATCAGAACAGTGATAACATATGAGCCGGAGTGTTGGACGATATCAAGAACCCAAGAAGCAGCCCTCCTTCGATTTGAGCGTCGTTTTTTAAAACAATATTTGGCCCAATACGAAATACTAACCAACAATGAGCTATATCGAGATGCTGACGTAAAACTTTGTGAGGGTAATAAGAATTGGTAGATTAAGATGGGCTAGACACATTCACCTGATGATTGGAGAGCATAGATTGTGAAGACTATTAGAGGAGCGGAGAGAAATGATTTATTGAAAATAAGTGCTGCCCAAATACATTGGGTTGCTACAATACACAGCGTACTGATCAATCCATAGTGGATAAAATATATATATATATATATATATATATATATATATATATATATACACACATTTTACATTTATTTCTTTTTTTCATTCATTCACATAATTCATAGCATTTTCGTCTTTATTCGATTACACAACATTTTCTCTTTCTTTTTCTATCTTTTATTTATTTTTATCCATGCAACTACTTTCTCACCTCTCCATAATTCTCTCTTCCAATTAACAATCAACCCTTTCTTAATCCAGTATACAAACTCTAGATAATTAGAAAATTAATGAAACTAATCAAACATCAATAATTAGGCAAGTCAAAACTTAGATTGGCAAATGGAATGGAAGCAGATGGCCGAGCTATCTTTGGTGTTTAAGACTGGATAGCAGCAGCACTTCTTAGAGACGAATGGCGGTTGAACTAACGGGAGACACTGACTCTACATGTTTTGTAGTGCCAAGAATGAATAAGATGATTTTTTATTTATTTGTCTCAAAAGTTAAGACATAAGCACTTTGTTTTCCAATGAATAAATTTCTATTGAAACGAGAAGCTAACAAGGAGAAGCTACGGACGTGGTATCACCGATTACAATGAAACTTTTTTTGGTGATTCTAGATCGACAAATATTAGACACAACCCGACAGTTCTTGCCAATTCGCCCTAGGAGTCGAGAAAATTAAAAAAATATATAATTTCAACAATTTGTAAAATTGTACAAAAACCAAAAGACGCTTCTAGTAAGGTAGGCAAAAAAAATAAAATAAAATAAGTCAGATTCTTTTTTAGCGACCTTTAAATCCCTTATATAAGAATCTTCATAGACATTTTCGGACTTGATTTTTTAGAGGATTTTTATTTCCTGCTTGCATGCTATATTCCTGCCGAATGCCATCGTCGCACAGTGGGACGATCCGTCGATCCATTTGGAAAACATCAAAAAAATAAATGATGCATGCCGGTTTCATGAAAAGAACAAACTACGTGATGTATTTACAAATTATTAACCACTTTACGCCAATCCCAACTGTTTTCAGTTGTCATCTGTAATTTTTGGTGATATACATATGAAAATTATAAGAAGAAGAATCAAAAACCAAGAAATTCTGTTATTCAGTTGGAATTACCATAAAGTGGTTAATACATTACGTAGGTTGTTATTTTCATGAGACCGGTATGCATTACACGTTCAAGATTTAACGTTAATATAATCGTGTAGATTTAGATACAACTTTTAGATTTGTTCCTTTATAAGAAAAAAAAGTAGTAGAAAATAAACAAAAACCTCTCAAACATTTTATTTTATACCTTCGGTTCTGATTTATTTACGGAGGTGGGGTTTATGCCATTTCGGTTAGATTATAGTGTAGGACCCCAAACAACTTTCGAGTTTCGTATGGATCAGTGGAGTCGTGTTAAGGGGCGTACACATAATTTTACTTCGCGGGGGAGGGGGGGGGGAGATGAATTAAATTTTTTTCGGGAAGGAGGGAGGATGGAGATTTAATAAGAAGAAGGCAAATAATCGCCTTAAAAAATAAAAAAAGTGCTCTTATGATGATTTATTTTCTAGAGCTGTTACTAATAATTTTTAGGCAAATATATAAAAATAATTCTTCTTCTAGTAGTATTTCTAATTGTTAACTTAAATTATAATTACCATTAAATTATATAAAAATAAGTTAAATAAATACCATTATTATTATCCATGGCTATTATAAATGATTAAATCATAATTAAAATCCATACTATTGCAAATAGGTGCAAACTAGAACCTAAAAAAAATGAAATTACAATCAATGTCACAACTTCGAATAATGAGCACGGCTGGATTTACTTTTTCTGGCCTACTTTATAATTTTTTGTTCATTTACACTCATTTAATACAAACAGAAACATTTTTTTTTTTATTTTACATAGAAATCGATTGGTATATGAGAACCTTGAAAACCACGTACAGCCAAGGCAGGAAACTGAAAACAGAAATATAAAAAATTGTTGAAATTATATTAAAAAATATATTGTTGGCTCCTAGGACGCATTGGCAGGAAACCTCGGACATGTGGCTAATATTTTTCAATCTAGAATTACCAAAAAAAGTTTCATTGAAATGGGTGATGCCACGTCCGTAGCCTCTCCTTGTAAGTGAAAAATTAAGTGAGATAAGTAAAAATTAATTCAATTACAATCGCAAAGTAAGTTGTCACCTCGAGAAATCTATTTTACTCATTGTCTTTTCTCACGTCGTGTTTACCAATATGGTTCGAAAAATGAAGTTACATAAAAAAATTAGATAGCTCATGGACAAGTCCACCAATATTAGTACTGCGCAAAGGTTCAAATAAAAAATGGTCGAGATAGTTAGGTTTTTATTTTGACTCTTTAAAATCATAAAAATTCACTCGGAACGGGGTGACATTTTTTCAGCTTTCTCGACGAAGTACGGGATTTCACGAATATAACTTTTCTTATTGTACCCATTTTATTGCCTAGGTTTCAAAGAAATTATATCTCAACTAATGATGCAATTAAAAATTATTACAGGAGTTGCTGAAAAATTGTGTACCTAACCCTTACTTACCTGAGTTGCGCCACCGGCGGAGTGTTAACAATATTTCAAGTTAACTAGAGAGGACGATTGATGTCTTGTTTTATCTAACATCGGACTAGTTTATGTTCTGAAATTACTGACTACACATTTTCTTGAAGATATTTAGTTAGGTAAAACATTCCATTTTACCTTATTCTCATGGAATTACAAAATATAAATTAAGTAGTGAATATTTTAATTTTTTAATGTTTTAAGATGACACAGCGAATTTTTATCACCTTTCAAAAAAAAATGGAAACATTTCTAATAAAAAATGTAACATTCTTGTAAAAACTGTAGCTAATCTTAGTTTGTGATTGGTTTTTTATTCTGGCGTTTAGTGCGAAAGATAAAAAAACACTAATAGCAGATTCCACAATGAGGTTCGAAACGAACGATCAGAATCAAGACATTAAAATACATGCAGAAAAAAGAAAACATTAATACTGACTAGGGGAGTGCACAGTGTGTCCGTCGCCGAATTTGATCAACATTTTTTGGGTGATTCTACATTGAAAAAAAGTTGACCCATATCCTTCCGCTTCATCCAATGGGCCTTAGGAGCTGAAAAAAAAAAATATGCTGAAAATGCATTATCATTTTCTCGGATTTGGAGAATGATATCGACATGAATTTTTCATCACAACATTTATTTTTTAGAATTTACTAAAGGAAAAATATAAATATTAAAACATAATTGATTTTTGGTCAAATAAATTTAAAAATGTGTTAAAGTTATTAAGTAAACTAGCCTCATCGATTTTTTCATACCAAAAAATGATTGCAGAGTTGGATTCAGTACATAAATAAAGCTAACGTTGAAAAAATCACCGAAAACAAAATAGAAATTTTCAGTCACGAGTGTGCTTCAAATTTTCAAAGCCACAAAATTACGTCTTCGTCTTCAGAATAAAACACGTAGGAACATCACTGTTAAAGCAAATTGCGTAGCTTAAGAATCTTTACCGATGCATCAAATTTGGTTTGAATCCTAATTTACGAGCGATTATTTAAATCTTTAAAAAAAATTTGACCCTTGGGAAAATTTATAAGCCAAAAATTTTTATTTTTAAATTCGCTCAAAAATTTGAATGTAGGGGTTTTTCAAAGTGCTAAAACCAAATCTGACACCAGTTTTGAATAAACAAATACTGTTAATTTATTTCACTCCCCTAATAATACCATTATCATTACACACAAGTCAATACACCGTTCAGGTCGCTTCAAAATTCAATTATTTCGTTTTAAAAAATTGGACCACTAATATTTACTATTTCTGGATCACGAATAATGTTTTTTATTACACATAAATACAATCTAAAATGTTCTTATTCATGTACATAGCATAACATAAAAACAATATTTGTGATCATGAAATAATAAATATTGCACTTTTATAACTCTGCTACAAATATTATCATAGACAAAAAAAAACAAGAAAAAGTAATATTAAATATAATATTAATATAATATTAAATAAGAGACCACATTTTTTTAAATGGAATATTTAAATTTCGGAGCATTCTGGCAGGTCTATTGATTTATTTGTAATGTAGATCAGTATTATAATAGGGTAAACACATTAATCTTCTAGTTGTTATATTAGTTTTCGGTGCCATTTCATTTTATTAGTAATTAGAAAGAAAAAGGCCATTCGGTCACCAAGCTTTTTATTTTATTTTACATTATATCGACTTTTCGGCCATCTTGGGACATTCTCAAGCCTGAAAAAAACATTTTTGTCGATTTTTATTAACATTATAAATATTCTTTCTTATATAATTATTAAAAACATTTATTTCAAGTCAAAATACTTATCATATAAAACTTACTTCATTTTATTGTTTATATGTAAAAACAAACGTCACCAATGTATTATTTCTTTACATTTTTTGTTACTTCCTTCCTATAGTAAAATATTACAACATTATTAATCTATTTAAATTTACTGCTATAAATTTTATTAAAATTTTCAAGTTAAAGAAATTACCATTATTGAGTCAATGCATCCGTATGGTGTGCTGATTGAAGCATGACTGTCCGAATTTAGGAGTGGGGAAAGATAAGCGGCGGGGTATGTTTGTGTTATGAAGTATCGACTGGAGGGGTTATTTCGAGATAATTGGTTATTTATTTTTATTAATTAATTATTTTATATTTTAATTTTATTTATTGTACTGGCATAGAAAGGGTTTAAGTTATTTACGTCCGTTTGTTGACTGGGTTTTTTTAGGTACGTCCGGGTTTTTTTAGGTTTTTGGTTATAAATATGGACTCTATTATTCTTCGTTTATTTATGTTATTTTCCTTATGCAAAATAGATGCACCCTTAAAATAGAATTTATGTTTATTTTTATAAGTATGCTGCGATAACCGAGTAAGTAGATATATATTTGTCTATCCGAAACTGAATGCTTTTTGACAATTCAAGATCAGGTCATAACTGCAAGGTCTTACGGGTGACACGTCTTAAAGCAACAGAATCAGACAAATGTGGACTCTGTGGCAGCATAAACCAATCTATTCAGCACATTATTGGAAAATCTGAAGAGCTTTCTGGCATAGGATGCTTTAAGAGGCATGACAATGTTGCAAAAATCACCAGGTGAATGGTCTGAAGTTATTAAACGATCCGATCTCCTATTTCATACACAGTAATAAAAACCTCACCCAGAGTAAAGATACCAAACTGTACTGAAATCAGTTGTCCATAACAGATTATACCGTGGACCATGATTGGCACAATTTTGTGTCCATTTATGGTATTATTAAAACAGCTGATATAGTAGACACAGCTGTATCGAATGACGACTATATCGATTCGATTTGTGCAGAAAAAAATGAAAGTAACAAGCCCTAGCATCTAGTTGAGTTAAAAAATCTGGATAAAGTTAATCTGAGTTAAAACCGACTGGATAAAGTGCATGTGAGATCGATGGGAGCGGTAAAGAATTTCTCCAAAAATAGTAGAAAGTATTGTTTGAATACCGACGTTTGGCCTGCAGTCCAGTAAAATTAGGATTTTGGCTGGAAAGAAGTCAGGTAAAGCTGGAAATTGTTTTAATTTATGTAATTACCTCTAATAAGAAGAAACTAAGTTTGGGCCGATTTCTATGGTAAAGCTTAAAGCGGTACTCTCAAAATGTATCGACATTTTAGGACTTTCTTTAGTTTGTTAAAAATAGCTCAAACACCATCCACTTTATCGAAGAAATGATCAGTATATAAAAAGTAGAGCATTAAATACTGCGCCGAATGATTACTAAAACATTCGAATTAGCTCAAGGAGTATATCTGAGACCGGTGCACAGTGGGACGAATGGCTTCAATAAGCACATCAGACAGGATACAATGCACTCAGTTATAGAAAAGTAAAACAAAAATGGATGAAAGTAATTTATTAATGACTTATATTTTTCCATATAAACAATAAAATGAAGTACGTTTTACCTGACTTGAGAATGGCCCAAAATGGTCGAAACGTCGATATAATGTAAAATAAAATAAAAATCTTTGTGGCCGAAAGGCCTTTTTACTTTTAATAGGTAAACATATATTTTGTTTACTACGATAACGTTTATAGTGGTGGTTTAAAAGGGTTATATTTGCTATTGCTTGATCACAAATAATGTTTTTATATTATGACATCTACATGGCTACGAACCCAGCCTTGCTCGTACATTCCTTCGGTATTTAATATTACTTTTTCTTATTTTTTTTCTACGATCATATTTATAGCAGCGTTATAAAAGTGTAATAATCGTGATCCAGAATTAGTTAATTTTAGTGACATAATTTTTTAAAACGAAATAATTGATTTTTAGAGCGACCTGAAGGGTGTATTGACTTAGATGTAATGATAACGGTATTCTTTACGGAGTGAAATATATTAACAGAAATTTTTATTCAAAACTGGTGTCAGATTTGGTTTTAGCCCTTTGAAAAACTCCTATATTCAAATTTTTGAGAGAACTAAAAATAAAAATTTTTGGCCAAGCGTCTACCCTTCAAATTTTTTTAAAGATTTAAATAATCGTTCATGAATCAGGAGCCCTTTTTCTATCACCGTTTTTTACCCAGTCCATCTAAGATAATGCAACAGTTTATATGTATGGAAAGAAGAAACTCCCCTCTTTTCAACAAATCCAAGAACGTCGATATCGAGTAAACTGAAGAGGAGATACAGAGCTTCAAACCCAAACTTAATTTTGTAGCTTTAAAAATTTTAGCACACTCGGGACTGAATTTTTTTTTCGTTGATTTTTTTAACATTAAGGTTTATTGATGTGCCGAACCTGACCGCTAGGGAGCGCGTCCCCCAGTTGGTGGATGGGGGATCCCTCCTAGGAGGGGTGGTCTGAATATAAAGAATAAAGACCTGTGGACCAACAGGTAACCAGTACTGGGAGTATAGCCCGGCCACCCTTTCTCCTGAGGGGACACAAATATTCAGGAAGCCAGTTGTCCCGAGAATAGGTGGTCTATAGCATCGGGCCAATCACCCATCTGGAGTAAATCGATTCAAAGAAACATAAGCAGCCTCGGATCCGGACAGTCAAATGGTTACAGACGCGGCAGGAAAAAGGACTTACGATTTGCCAATTGGAATATAACGTCACTTACGAGTAAAGAGAGAAAACTGTTGGTGGAACTAAAAAGGTGAAAGGTTAAGTGAAGTGAAGAAGAAAGGGAATGGATTGGTAAAACTCCCAGAAGGGTACAGTATGGTTTATTCAGGAGTTAATATTGGACAAAGAGCCAGAGAAAGTGTCGGATTTGTCCTGAAGGATGAATTATTTGATAGAGTAGAAGCCTGGGAACCCATATCATTTAGGATTATTAATATGGGCATCGAGCTCTCAATCGGAAAAGTCTCCATGATACATGATGAGGTATATGCCCCTACTGAAGATTCTGTTACGGAAGACCATTTTTATGAAGACCTGCAGAGAACAGTAGACAACGCATGGAATCGGAATCGTTCTATTCCGATTCCTCGGTTCGGGAGATTTAAATGCAAGAACAGGTCGGGATCATCAAGCAACCTTCGGAACTATGAGTATATGGGGAGGTGAAGAATGCATTAATAACAATGGAATCAGCTAACTGAGTTCTGCGTGGAAAATAATATGCTCATTGGAAACTCTTGGTATAACCATAAGAGGATCCATAAAATCACAATTGAAAGAGGCAATGGAAGAGGTAGCAGAAACAGCATCATTGATTATCATTGATTGAATACGGATCACAGGCTATTGGTTGCTGACTCCAAGATAGTAAAACCACCGAAAAAGATAGCCAAGTCATATAATAGGATAGCTATCAACAAGCTAAGAGAAGAGGAAACAGAGCAGGCTTATACAAGTCGCCTTCAAGTCCAACTTCAAGACGCAGTTGTCAATGGGGGCGCAGATGTTGACACTATTTGGGCGCAAATCAAATGCAGTATACTCAAGACAGCCGAGGAAGTATGTGGTTTACAGCAAATAAGACCTACTACTAAGAAAACTAGGTGGTGAAGGAGGAATTGAAACAGGTCATATCTGCAAAGAAAGAGGCCTGGAAACAGTACTGTAGAAGCAAGTTGCCAGAATACTGGGCATTGTACATAGAGAAAAGGAGCGAATCTAAGAGAATAGTTAAGGAAGCTAAGAGGAAACTTGGGAGGAATTCGGGCAAGAACTGGATAAAAACTATAAAGAAAATATATGGAAATTTTGGTACTTCACAAGAGCACTAAGGAACAAAAAAGCAAAGCCTCTGAGAAGTGTCAAAGATGAGCATCGCATACTGGTGACAGAAGATAAGGACATACTGGAGGTTTGGAGGAAATACTTTCAAGAAAAATTCAGAATGGAAAAAAGGCGGCGGAATTTTCGAGATTGCCGAAGAAGAGGTAGAATAACTGAACCAGAAGTCGAAGTAGTCATTGCTAAAGTAAAGATGGGATAAGCGGCTGGGCCAGATAGGATTGCACCCGATTTATAAAATATGGGGGAAACGAACTAGTCAAGGGTCTCCAAACACTATTCTAAAAGGTTTGGGATCTCAAAAGGATACCAATAGAATGGGAAAAATAACATCATTATTCCAATCCATAAAAAGGGAAGTCAAAGTGTATGCGATAATTACCGCCCCATATGTCTGTCATCGGTGTTATGCAAAGTATACACTAGGATCCTGGAGCAAAGATTAAGGATATTGGTGAAAGAGGATCTGGAAGAGGAGCAGGCAGGTTTTAGGCCCGGTAGGCAAGCACAGGATCATATCTTCTCCCTGTGAATGATTGTAGAGAAGACAAGGGATAGAGGTAAAGCAGTATACCTAGCTTCCTTAGATTTACAGGCGGCTTTCGACCATGTTCCTAGACAGGAGGTATGGGATGCATTGGAATATAGGAGAATCTCACAAAATCTTATAAGTGCAATTAAGTCAGTTTATCAAGACCCAAAGGGAGTAACAAGGCCGGTAGTGAATCCAGGTCGTTCCATTTCTTTAGGGGAGTTAAACAGGGCGATAGCCTGAGCCCCCTAATGTTCATAATTTTCATAGATGCCATTTGGAAATTTTGTAAAAGGAGGACACCCAGAGCAATAGTGGGATACTGGAATATGACCCCAGTGTTGGCACAGGCATTGATGTACGCAAATGATGTGGTATTGCTGGCGGATACTGCTGAATCTCTCCAGGTTGCTGTGGATGAGTGGCAAGAAGAACTGCAACTAAGAAGAATGCAGATCAATGCCTCCAAAAGCAAGGTCATGTGTGTTGGACGAAGGAACAAGGATCTTAGAATCACTTGCAATGGAGAGACCCTTGAGCAAACCGACACCTACTGCTACCTGGGAACAATGATCTGCAAGGATGGAAGAATAGACCAGGAGGCCACGAATAGAGTCCAAAACGTCAATGGAATATTCTACCAAATATCCATGACACTCATTGGAAAGCAGGAGTTGAGAAGGAAAGTGAAGATTCTGCTATTCGAATCATTTTTTCTCCCAGTGCTATTATACGAATCGGAAATCTGGACGCTCTTGGACCGCCATGCCAGCAGTGTTGTATCTGCGGAAATGAGATTCCTACGGAAAATATTAGGAAAAACCAGGCGAGACCAAATAAGGAATGAGAGGGTGCGAGATGAACTAGGAGTTAGATCCGTCCTAGAAACGATTGAAGAAAGACAGCTGAAATGGTTCGGGCATGTTAACAGAATGGGAGATGACCATAAGGCCAAGGCCAAGGCTCATGTATGCAGACTTGATTGAGAGAATTGGCACAGAGAGAGGATGCACCATGCCGGAGATGAGAAGGCTTGCACAGGACAGGGACCGTTGGACGAGATGGTCAGAGGCAGTTACTCTAGGCTTAGCAGCATTTAGGAGATAGTGAGAGAATGTGCTGAATCCAAATCTGCAATCATTTTTGGTGTGAAAAAATTGATGAGGCTAGTTTACTTAATAATTTTAACACATTTTTAAATGTATTTGACCCAAAATCAATTATTTTTTAATGTTTATGTTTTTTCTTTGATAAACTCTAAGAAACCATTGTTTTGATGAAAAAATCATGTCAATATCATTCTCCAATCACGAAACATAAAATAATGCATTTTCAGCATGTTTCATTTTTTTTCTCAGCTCCAAAAGCCCATTGGATGAAACAGAAGGATATGGGTCAACTGCAATTTCAATGTAGAATCACCAAAAATCTATTGGTCAAAATCGGCGACGGACACACCGTGCACTCCCCTTGTAAGTGTATTCTCTATCCAAAAGAGAAGTACAAAGAGGAATTCGGCGAAAGATAATTTTCAGAGAAAGGGCTTTAAAGTTGGGGTACCATCCCGATTGCAACAGGTGTTTTTTTAGATAAGGCCTGTGGTGTTGAAAAGAATAAGTTTCAGACAATGACAGAAACCATTATTCTGGACCCACTACGAATCATACACCACCATTTCCATTAGGCCTAGGCTTTTGTCAGGTTGTGGTTCATCTTCTTTTCTGTCAGTATCATTTGTACTATGTTTTTCCCATAGATCGATTTCCCTTTTCTTCGTTTTTGATCGCCCATGTCTACCCGATTGACCGGTATGCTATGCTGGGTGCAACCCAACACAGTTGAGCAGCAACTCGAAATTTTTCGTGATTTTTCTCATGAAATAAAAAAATTAGTCGTTATATCGCTCACTGATTTGAGTATTTGTATAGTAAGTATGAAAACTCAAAATTAGAAATTATTGGAAAATCATATTTAAAGTTTTGAGTACCTTTGAGTTGTCAGTGAGCGATATTAATATACTTGACAATGGTAGTCAATTTTCTTAAACTATCTAGACAAGATATGACCAGAATATGTAGCCTAATCATTATGTGCATTATTGATAACAGGTAACTTAATAGCAAATATAAAAATCATCTTTTTCAATTTAATCATCAATTTAAAATTTATATAAGTAACCAAAACGCAGTTTTATTTATCCAACGTTCGAATATTCAAATGAAATATCAAATTTGAATTTTCCACCATTTTCAAAAGTAGAAGCAGGTTGTAAGTTCACAATTTCGTAGCACGTTTGAGCTGGTCTTTGGATTGGCAGGAGTATTTTTTTTCCGGTCGTAATTGCGAACCCTCTGAAATAATAATCAAAAATATTATTATTAATTAGCCTACTAATAATTTACTTTTCAATAAAATGGGGAAAGTAGAATACAGTGGGGAAGTGGATTATATTGTATTCCACTAGCCCCAGGCCTCGAGTATTCCACTTCCCCCTCGTTAATTTTACAATGCGGTAAATGTAACATACCCATTAGTCATTTACCATTCAAAAATATCTCAATAAAACTTTCACATTACATTAAGTTGGCAAAAGAGAAATATTTACCTTGAAATCCCGAAGAAAACTGCTTCTGATGAGCCTGGGGGAGAATAGACGGACTTGTTGATTCATGCGTGAGGTTTCAATCGCCCCACTACTTCCATTATTGACCCACTGCCATTTTTACTCCATTTTATTAACTGGGGAGATGCAAGAGATGAAACCAGGTTTAACTTCCTTTGTTTACCTCTTTCCTGTTGGAATGGAAGCGGACTATTCCACTTACTCCGGTATACCTTACATTAAATTGCTACTTGTTGGCGATACAAGCCGTATCGTGTTTTTTTCTTTTTAATATACCTTTGTAATTTGGCTCTATTTTGCGTGTCACTCTACTTACAGCCAGTGCTACCCTACCAAACATCCCTTCATAACATGGTAAGTAATAATTTCAAATGGAATTATTGCTTTTCATCTGGTAATTATTTGATATCGTTTCATTTTATATTCATTTAAATAGTGAAATAAATCGTATTAAATCGTATTGCATTTCATTCATTTAAAATAATGAAACACATATTGTTATTACATTTTTGTTTATTTTATTAAAAAAATTTAATCCAATATTAGTTGCAGTAGGCGAAATTAGTTCAAAAGGTCAACATTTTTTATTCCAGATGAGTCCTGATGGTTGTAGTCGAGAATCAACTTTTTTCAAATGAGTCCCAACAGACTGTTTATTAATCTTTCTTAAAATTTGTTTCTTGCTTCTTCGATTTTCATTTTTGTCGGCATGGAAATTCCCTTTCTGGAAAGAAATGTTTCGTTTCAATATAAATAGTTTAAGATAAATAGGAATGATAATTCCTGTTTAGTTTAATTCTTTTGTATTTAAACGTTATGATACCTATCCTCGTTGATATAGGGTAAAATCACTAAATTTAAGGTATGAAAAGTTTATAAAATTAGTTATTAAACTGTTATATTTGTTGGCGTGTTCATTTAAATGCCTACAATACAAGTTAAATTTATATTATAAGCAATTTAAATAATATAAAGTAATATTTAAAAAAAAAATATCTACACATTTAGTTATATCTTTTCAGGCTCATATTATTGAAAAATCATATGCACCTGACTCCTAGATTTTAATTTTTTATATTATTACGTGATTAAAATATAATATTAAATTAGTTAAGGATAATACAATTATAGATAATACACTATAACATCTTTATAGTTTATAGCTATAAAAAGCTATACTATATAAATTGTACATGATTTACGTGATTTGAGTTTGACAAGGAGAGAAGCTTGTCAAGAAGAGAAGGAGAGATGCTTGATTAGCAGAGTTGGGCATACTTATGTTCGGGAACACAGTATGAAATGTTAAAAAATAATAAAATAAAAAACCTTAAAAAATATGAAATGTTGGGAATTTATCATGATTAGTTTCAGCTGTTTTTTTTTTTTTTTACTTTCACTTACCGATGTATGAAATATAGAGTAAGGAAAAGCTTTGTGATAGTGAAAAATTTCTAAACCCAGTTTTCAACGGAAACACGCGTTTTAAGATCCCCATGTCCAAATAACGAAGTCTCGCAAAATGGTGTGTGTGTGTAAAAGTTGTACGAAACTGAAATACATAATTAAGGTAGGTAAATGCCTAGGAAGTTACAGCAGTTTTTTCAATAAAATGAATTTACATAATGGTTTTACATTTTTTACCATTTTTTTCTAAAACTACTAACGTTTTGATTAAGCTCGTTATATCAATGTTCAATAAAATGGTCTTTAATATCAGTTGGGCCTTATAATCATTGAAATAGTTTGAAAGGCCACAATTGCCGAATTTCCATAATTCGAATTTAATTTTAATTATTATTAGTACCTTTACAGATTACTTGAAATAATTAACCGTCTCTCATTGTAACTAGTAATAAAAAATGGATTAATATAATCTATAAAAGAATTTGAGAAATCACTAAAGGAGGAACAAGAAGAAACATTTTACCAGGTAAAAAACGAATTTCCGGAAATGAGCGTAGCAATATAGATGTGTAATATACCGTAGGAAAGATAAATATTTTAGAAAAAATATTATCTAACATAAAAAGTCGTAGAAGATAATGGAGTGACAAAAACCGCAAAAAATTAAGTGATTGTTGAAGTTAATAATTCCTACTTTTGTATCATTTAATGGAAATTAATGTTTTTATGGAAACTAAATGGAATTCCCTTAGTTAACTTTCAAAATGAATTTCGAGTAAATTAGAAAGTGAAAGTTGTGAGATGTGTGAACCATATTTTTTTATAATTTTGAAAAACATTTTATTTGATTAAAAACGATACAATAATAAATTTATAATTGATTTGGGATTCTTCTAACACGTTAAATATTGAAGCTACTCGTGTAAACGCTATAACTATACGCGTAAATGCTGAAGTTAAAACTTAAAGTCTTCCAAAATAAATTCTCTTTTTAGTAAATAAAATTCTTAAATAATTCACTCCAGTATTTACCAAGGAGCTACATTTTGTTAATTTCGAATTATATGAACGTAGCAAATTGCTTTTTTCCTTAGATCTGTTTTATGTGCCATTCCAAAAAGCCATTTAAAGTTGTATTTAAGCTTGCTGGTTCACCACAGTGTATTTCTACCAAATGATTAAAAAGTTAATTCAGCATGACCTTTTCTAATTACAATTACTTTTAGATAATAATCATAATTAAGGAAAAATTATTTATCTATAAACCGTAATTGGGATTGTTTAATTGTCATTCTACGGCGCTACAACCCGTTTACGGGGTAGGCCTTCTCCAACCGCTTTTTGCAATCGGCACGGTGTTGCGCCAACGCCACCCAGCTCGTGACCCATAGGATGTCTCCCACCACACCATCTGACCAACTCTGGCTCTCCTCCTTGTCCCTTGGAGTGGCTGTGTTAGCAATATTTGGACATTTCTTCATCCGCCATCCTGGCTATATGCGCTGCATATCTTAAGCCCCTCAACTTCATTGCTCTGACATCAACTTCCTCAATAGCTCCTGCTTCGTGCGTCGCCTACAATCTTCCTCAACCTATACACCTCCAAAAATACGGCAGAGTACTGTTATTTAAAAAATAAGGAACTATTTTTCGAGACCCTGAGATGTAGTCAGACTTTCCAATCCATAAAGGAGTAAAGGGCGCACCAAGGTTTTATAGAGGTGTAGCTTGGTCCGGCTTGAAAGTATCCGTCTGCCCAGCTGTTGGCTCGCCCAAAGTAGCATTTGTTGCATTTGTTTCTTTAGTGGAAGAACATTCTATTGGTAGCGTGAGAACGTGAGGTGATGTTATCATATGACCAGAGGAAGAAGCTTGCGTTGTTTCGCACTTTGGATAGATACCAGCATTACGGTATATATCCAGAAATTCTTCTCGAATTTCCTGTAATGCTTCCTAAAATACACATTAAAATCAATAAATTATGAAATATATCTCTCATAATTAATGTATATGGTTGGAAATATGATTAAAAATGGAGTTGCTAGTTGTAGATGCTTCCTTTTATTTAATACTCTGAAACTTATTTCACGACGAGAATACCCTTTCTTAAATAAAAAAATATTAAATTAAACAAAACAAAATTTGTTTTAAAATATATATTAAAAGAAAGTAGTTTGATTTTCCTTAATAGGTATCAGGAGAAAACTTTTAGAAAACGTTTAGTAGAAAACAGATGAGGTTTATTACATCAAGTCTCAATTTATTTATTTTAAAGATTTATTTTTTTCAATCTACACATCCGGTATGGAATAATGACCATGGGCCAAGGACGCCAACAAATTGTACGGGTGGGCGATGTCGAACGCGCTTCCGTCTGGCGGTTTCGAATGGGTTCAGAATCCGGAATCTCTAGATTGGATCAACTTACCGGAAGACGGGCCTTTCGGCTATACAATTGAAGCTGACATAGAGTATCCGGAAAGGTTACACAATTTGCACAACGATTTCCCCCTGGTGCCAGAGAATAAAGTTCCACCTGGTGGGAAATTCAGAAAAAGTTTAGCCAACTTATAAGGACAGGACGATATACTCCGAATAGTTAGAGGCAGTGCATCTGGACTTTGAACAGATCAAGATGAACAAACCTATTTATGTAGGGATGGCCATCCTGGATCTTTCCAATGTCCGGATGTACGATTTTCACTACAATTCAATGTTAGCGTACTACGGACCAGACAGACTAAAATTTATGTACACAGATACTGACAGTTTATTATATATTATACAAACGGACGATTTTTATAATGATATGGACAACTATATGGACGAACTCGATACATCTGACTACTCGCACGACCATCCCGCACACAGGACTTACAACAAAAAGGTGTTGGGGAAATTTAAAGATGAGGCCAACGGAGTGCCCGTCTCCAAGTTTGTCAGACTGCGTGCGAAAATGTACTCGCTACGAATCCACAACGATGAGGAAAAGAAAAAGCAAAAGGGATCAAAAAGGTAGCTGTTAAAAAGAGGTTATCATTTTTAGATTACCTCGCCTCATTGCGTGACGGAAAAGAGTTTAAGACAACTTTTCGCTCGATAATATCGAAGCAACATAAGCTCTTTTCTGTCGAACAGACTGATGCTCCCTTTCGCCACACGACGAAAAACGTCATCATGTCGACGGGATTATACCGGATTGTACCTTGGCCCATGGTCATTATTCCATACCGGATGTGTAGATGAAGTGAGGTGATATTACAGAATTCCTTCCGCTAGCAAACTCTCTCGCAATATTTATCAATGTAAATAGTATAAATTGTGAATAGTGGTGAATAATTTTGTTTAAACAAAAAAATTAAATAAAAAATATTAAATTAAACAAAACAAAATTTGTTTTAAAATATATATTAAAAGTAAGTAGTTTGATTTTCCTTAATAGGTATCAGTAGAAAATTTAAACGTTTAGTAGAAAACAGATGAGGTTAATAATAATATCAAGTCTCAATTTATTTATTTTAAAGATTTTTTTTTTTCAATCTACACTATGAAAAATGACCAAATGAAAGAGAGGTTAAAAAGAAATTTTTCAATTATTTATCGTTTCCAGATGCCATTGAAGATTTAATTTTGTAAAGATAATTTTTCTTTGTTTATTTTATTTTTTTACTTGTTTATATAATATTGGTATTTTTATTTATAAACCAAAGAATGAGTGCTATGGAATTTGTGTTATTTTCTCTGGCGTGGCCGTGATGGCTGTGCAAGTTGGGGCGATGGCTCGGAACGAGGTGGGTTCGATTCCCACCTGGGGTAGTTAATATTTATTTTTCGGTGGCTCCAAGAAATAAATCTTGACACTCCCTCTCTGGTTAGCTGTCAGGACAGGACCACTAAAGAGCAAAAAGAATGTACGTTACAAAATATTAACAGCAATATTATACCAACAAACCTCCCCGATGCACTCACACCTTGACGAGGTGGAGAGGCTTACTGCTAAATTATATTTAGAAAACTAAGATGAGTGCAAACGAAAATATGAACTTTATGAAACATTTAATCCTTATTTATTTTATTTTTTATTTATCATAGACAAAATTAGATTATAGGTTGGTTGGTTGTTTTAAAAAGACTAAGGCGTAAACCTGTAGGTCATCAATGCCCTTGTTAACGCTTACGTACTTATATCAATAATATTGAAGGAAATTAGATGGAATGGTTAAATATAAGTGACAAGAAAAAATTATAAGGATACGAGGACAAAAAATGATAGATTAAAAGTTAATAAATTAAAATAAAAATTAGAAAAATAAGAGGAAGAAATAGATAAATAAGAATAAATCATAAATAAAAAAGAGGAAAAGAGAAATAAATAAATAAAAAGATAAATAAAATAAATAGTGAAAGAAAAGAAAAAAGGGGAAAAGTAATATTAGATATTTTTTTAAAATCCTTCTTTGGAGAGAAAGGAGATTACCTTATTCACACATTTTTCATCTTTCCCCAACGCTATTGACATATTGGTAGGCATTCCTATTTCATTTAATGTTCTCATGTATAAAGAACAATCCTCAAAGATATGGGCTATTGTCAATCTCTCATTACATTTCTGGCATCTGGGCGGATTTTCTTTAGTTATTAAGTGAATGTGGGTAAGCGTTGTATGTCCTATTCTGAGTCGTGTAAGGACCACTTCTTCTCTGCGGCTGTTGCGACTGGATCTGCTCCATGGTCTCACTTCATTCTTTATGGCTTTCAGTTTATTAGGAGGGCTGCTGTCCCACAATGTCTGCCACTCTTGGAGTATGGTCTCTCTTAGTGGCCGCGCTAGCTCTGATGGTGTCAAGAGAGCTTTACCGCGTCCTGGATGTGTAAGGGCTTCTTTTGCAGCTCTATCAGCTATCTCGTTACCTTTAATGCCAATATGACTCGGTGACCAGACAAAATATGTCGATGTTCCAATATTCTGTAGCATCTTTATAAGGCCTAAAATACATTGTATTCCTGGGTGATTCGGAAACATGTTATTCATTGCTTTTAGGGCACTAAGAGAGGCTGATACCACTACTAAATTTGCAACTGGGGATTTCATCACATGTGGGAGAGCCATTGCGATAGCAATAACCTCAGCGGAATATATACAACAGAGTTGATGTAGCTTACACTTATAGGTAGCTTCAGGTGTGACAAAGGCAGATGCTGTTGAGGTATCTGATTTAGACCCGTCGGTGAATATCAGTAGGTGTTCCGGTAAGGAGTTTATCATTTTATAAAATTGTTCTTTAAACTCTACTGGATTTGTTTCTTCTTTTCTAAATTTAGAGAGTTGGAGATTTATTTTGGGTTGTATATAAGTCCAAGGCGGTATGTCATTGCGAATGATATTTAAACTGATCATTTTCAACTTACTTATTGCAACGGGCATTCTCTCTGCTAATGGTAATGTGGCATTAATCTGTTCTTGAAACCTTGTAGAAAACTTAAGTTGAAAAATGTATTTGTGGGCGGGATGTTTGGCTTGTGGGTACAACTTTGTCATAGAGTTTACGGCTAGCTTTTGTCTTCTAAACAACAGAGGTGGTAGGCCGGATTCTACACAAAGACTTATGGTTGGACTTGTTCTAAAAGCTGCAGTAGCGAGGCGTATACCCGTGTGGAGCACAGAATCAAGCTTGGCTAAAGTATTTTTACGGGCGGAGCCGTAAATAAAACTGTCGCAATTTAGCTTGGAACCGATTAAGGCTTTATATACTTTAAGCATTGTGGTCCTGTCTGATTCTCAGTTTGTTCCGCTAAGTACCTTCTACTTCCTGAGCTTCATTACGCATCTTTCTTTCAATAACTTGATGTGATATTCCCAGGACAAACACCTATCAAAATATAACCCCAAGAATTTACAAATGTTGACAAATGGTAATTTAGCATCTCCTAAGTAAAGTTCTGGTGATTGTGGTGTATTCCGTTTTCTACTGAAGTGAACACATTTCGTTCTTTGAGGACAGAAGCCTAGTCGCGATGATTTGGACCAATCATTGATACGATTCAATGCATCTTGCAGTTTCTCTTTAATGGAGAGGGTGTCTTTCGCTCAGTATAAAATTGCAAGATCGTCGACGAAGAGCATAACTTTAACTCCGCGTGGCAAATTTAACCCTATGTTACTGATGGCCAAAGCGGATATAGTTGTACTTAACACACATCCTTATGGCACCCCACTCATCTGTTCACTTTCTATGGACGATATTCCGATTCGGACCCGAAAAAGGCGATGAGATAGAAAATTTTGGACGAATTTAGGAAGGCCACTTCTAAATCCCAGCGAATGGAGTTTAAGTAAAATGAAATATTTATTCGTTTTATCGAAGGCTTTCTGCATATCGAAATAAACAGCAACCGCCTGCTCCTCTTGGATAAATGCATATTGTAATTCAGCTTCCATTTGAACTAGGTGATCTATAGTCGACCTCCCTTTGCGAAATCCACATTGAAAGTTTTGGATGACATTGAATTGGTACTTTTCTAGAATCCATGAAAGCCTCTTGTTCACCATTCGCTCCATTATCTTACACATGCAGCTGGTTAGAAAAATTGATCTGTAGCTGGATGGATGACGCTTATCTTGTCCTGATTGCAAGATCGGGACCAATATAGATTGATTCCAGCTGCTAGGAAAATTGCCGCTAATCCAAATGTAATTATAAAAGTCCAAGAGCCAGTTTAATGTAGTTTTCGGGAGATGTTGCAACATAGCATAGTGTATATTGTCTGGGCCGGGTGAAGATCCCTTGACACCTTGCAGTATAGATTGTAGCTCCCAGATAGAGAATGGAATATTATAATCCTGAGATGATTCAGTGAAGGAGAAGTCTACTTGATGAACAGTGTCGTATGTAGAGGTATCAGTATATACTTCAGAGTGATATTCCGAGAATTTTCTACCTATTGTATCTGGATCATCACACAATTTTCCTTCATGGATCAGGATATATCTGCAGTTAGAGCTGGCTCCTCTTATTTTCCTTTGCATGGAGTAGAAGAATCAATTGATTCAATAAATGATTTCCATGATTCTTTTTTTCTATCATTTATAATTTTTCTACATATAGCCCTTTGTTTTTTATATTCAATGTGATTAGTCAGATTCATATTTTTTGGAAACTTTTTTAGTGCCTTTCTCCGAAGTTGTATTGCTTTTCTACAATCACTGTTAACCCAAGGAACAGGTGGTCTTTTGAAACAACCCTTGATTTTGGGAATTGAGGCCTCTGCAGCTGTCAGTATAGCCTCAGTTATAGCTTGGCATCCATCATCGATTGTAAAACTATTTGGAGCATCTGGGGGTGGGGAAGCTAGTGAAGTGAACAAAGACCAATCTGCTTTTTCCACGATCCATCTAGGCATCCTGTTGTTATTGCAGTTAGCACTCCTAATTTTTAGACGGACTGGGAAATGATCACTTCCATAAGGTTCTGTTAGAACTGTCCAATCTATGGCATCAATTAGTGAATTGCTGCATATAGAAAGATCTAATGATGAAAATGTGCCGAAGGTAGAGCTTAGATATGTTGGTTCACCGGAATTCAGTAGCAGAAGATTAGTTAAATCCAAAAAATTTTCAACCATTCGACCTCTGGAATTTGTATCTTCTGAGCCCCATAATGGATTGTGGCCATTGAAATCTCCTGTGCACAAAACGGGTTGAGTCAACTGTTTATGGATATGGAGAAGGTGTTCTGTCTCGAGGAAGATAAATTGTCTTGAGGAAGATAAATATTGCAGACTGTGAAAGTGGTATTTAGATGAAGTGTAACCGCTATTACTTGAAGTGGGGAATCTATTTCTACATGATGGGAATATACTGTACCTTTTACGGCTATTGCTACTCCCCTGCACGTCCGCTCATAATTTGGACTACAATCGGTTCTATAGACGTCGAAGCCTTTAAGAGTGAATTGATCTGAAGGTCTCAGATGCGTTTCCTGAAGGTATATACAAAATGGATCTTTATCTTCGATTAATATCTTCAAATCATTGAAATGACTTTTAATCCCGTTGCAGTTCCATTGGACTAGAGTCATAGTTTAGGTATAGTATATATTTGCGAAAAACATTTTATCTCCATAGAAATAAATAAATGAAAATAAGTAGAATGAGTGTAAAAAGATAAGTCGATAAGGAATAAAATAATAATGATAAGAGGGAAATGATAGTAATGCGAGAGGAAGAAAGAGAGAAAAAGGAAATAATGATAATAATAAAAGCAAATAAATAAATAGGAGAAAAAATAGATAAATAAACACAGATAGGAAAAAAAATAAAACTAAAAAATATAATAAAATTCTTATGTAAAAGTAAGCAATATGAATTATCTTTCTATTAATAGCTGGAGTATTTATGTTAGGCCTAAGTTGCGTTTTGGAATAAACATTAATTATAAGATTAATTATAAGTGCAAATAATGACTGAAATAAAAATGATAAAAAATACAATATAAAGAGAAAATACTTTAACTAAACTATAAAAATCTGATAATGATAACAATGAAAATAATATAAAAAATAATTATTCATATTATTTATTTCGTAATGGCATTTTTACTTTTATTAACTCAATTTTTCCTTTTTCATTTTTCCCTTTTTATATGTTACTTCAGGATATCCTTCATCTTTACCTGACTGATCTACGTCAATCGGTTCATCGCCTTCAGGGTGGCCCTTGTTTAAAGAAACCATATCTAAGGACGAGGGTGATAGATTTGATGGGATAAAGGGAGAGACTGAGGATAGGGTGGGAAGGTGGGAGAGGACCGGAGAGGAAAATGGGGAGGGAGGGTGTGACGGAGAGGGGAGTGGAGCATGGACTGGAGTGGGGCCATGACTCGTCGCCGAGGTAACCGAACGTGTCTCGATCGTACGCTGCGGCCTTGGTTCCAGCACAACTGATGTGCTTGGAACAGGAGATGAATGTTTTGGCGTTACTTTTACCTGTTGATTCGTAGGAGCATCAAATTTAAAAAATATATCCGTTTGGGTACCTGTTTCCTGTGTTTTAAAAGTTTTCTTAGATCTAGTAATTTCAGAAAACAATTTATTAAAATTTTGGGGATTATCCTATTTATAAATTTTTTTTTCCTCGTTGTACGGTACTTTTTTACTAAATTGTATACATTTTATCTCTTTGTTCATTTTATAAATAGGGCATGAAGGGTCTAAACTATTATGTTCGCCTCTACAATTTATGCGTTTTGGGGTTAAAGTGCATTTGCCGTCTGTGTGTTTTTCATTACCACATTGTGAGCATATAATTTTAGAGTTTGTGCATTTAAGAGTTGGGTGGGAAAAACTGAGGCACTTATAACACCCCATGGGACTAGGTATATACTGTTGTACACTGATATATTGATACCCTATTTTGAGTATTTCAGGCGGAAATGGTGTGGTGAAAGTTACGATATATGAGTTGGTGAATTTTTCGTTTCCGTTTATTTTTATTTTATTCTTTGGATATCATTAATTTTCCCATTCAATTCGGCCATTATTTCATTTTTGTCTAAATATTGTAGATCAAAACTTCTGACAACCCCTTTACTGTAATTAAGTGTCGAATACGGTTTAACCGATATATTAAATTGTTCTGCAAATATTTTGCAGTCTAAAAGCTTTTTTGATATGTTTCAATAAGTAGATCTCCGTCTCGTAATTTCTTGTCATTTTTCACATCTACCAAACCATTAATAAATTTATAAATTAAAAATGGGGACACTTTTTGAAATCCCTCATCTCCTTCTCTATTTATTAATAAATACGTGGGTACATTGTTTAAAATTTCATTTAATTGTATTGGATCAGGTGGAGTTTTTATCCGACCTCGTGTTCGTCTTTTATTTGAGCTAAAAAATAGCTCATCCATTTTAACAACCCAATATATTTTTTAACTACTTACAATAGCAAATAAAATAAAAGGAAAATAAAGAATAACCTCTAATAAAAAATTATATATAACCAAAGAAAAGAGTAAAATAGAAAAGAAAGAAACTGAAAATATTCTTATCTGTAGGCAATAGCTGGACAGGTAATCCTCTGGAGCTCTGTACACTATCATACGAGCTAATGATCATACGATGATAAATACGAGCTAAAATCGATAAAGATTGCTAAAATAAAATAATATTTGTTTAACAGCGGTGATAGTGAAGAGTTGTGTACTCGATGCTCTATTCTTAAGCTTATTTAATAGGTATTAAACTTATTTAACATGCTAAAAATTATATTAAACAACATGTTAAAACAGGTAAAAGCATGATAAAACATACTAAAAAAATCTGGTGCGGTGCGCGTATCACACATACTTTTATTATAGCAGCACTATTCTTATTTCCGGAAATTTATTATTTCAACCTGGAAATTTTTTCTGTCCTTTAGTTAATTATTAAATTCCTTCATAGTTTATATTTATCCATATTTTTTATATTATTTATTAATTTTCTATTACTACTAACAATGAGAGGTGGTGGCACAGACACAGACAAATGTATACTCATTCTCTCTCACACGCATTTTGTGAGTCTTGATTATTTGTACCCAAGGAACCTTAAAACGTAAATATCCGTTAAAAACTGTGATTTGAAATTTTTCCACGATCGTAATACTTTCTCTTACTATATATTTCATTTGTAGGTAACTGAAAGTAAAAATAAAATCCGCTAAAATTCATAAAAAACAGCTAAAGTCAATTATAAAAATAACTAATATCAATTTTTTAAAATATCGAAAATCAATAACTACGTGCTATAATCAATAAAAACTGTTAAAGTAAAATCGATTATAAAAATATCTTAAATCCATTAAAATCAATAAAAAATACTAAAATCATTAAAAACTGCAAAACCAATAAGAACTACTTAAATCAATTATAAAAAATATCTAAAATCATTAAAAGCTACTAAAATCAATAAAGTAACAGGCAAAAAAAGTTACAAGAAAATATCTAAAATTAATTAAAATATACTAAAAAATACAAAGCTATTCTAAAAGATCAAAGTCCATGTTTACATTTCACCTGGACATCATCCGACTTGCTTATACATGATCAAACCAATTTCCATTTAGGTAAAGTTAAATATTGTAAATGTTATGTAAACATTGTGAAGGTTATACAAAAGAGCTCCGCAAAGCGGCTCTAGTTTAGAACGAGAATACTCGAATCTGATTGGTTGTCAGGTTACTCCACCATAGATCATGGTACCCCCACCACTCGTTATGCAGTGAGAATGAGTCGACCTGCACTGACCCAAGTCAGGCAATAATCAGGCAAGTCGAACAGAGTATCAATAAAAGATAAATTAGAATGAGTACTAATTATGAATTAGTGTTAATTAAAGATCAATTAATATTCATCAATTAAAATTTACTGCGACATGTTCGTAGTTATTAATACCGGCTAATGTACTTCGAAAATATTTCAAAGCTATGAGAAGGTATAACTTCTTTGGCCAGCGTGATACCGTCGTTTCGATTTATCGATGTATTTATAAATTTTTAAGTCCATTGATTATACT
Organism: Rhaphigaster nebulosa; assembly: GCA_948150685.1. NCBI lineage: Eukaryota > Metazoa > Arthropoda > Insecta > Hemiptera > Pentatomidae > Rhaphigaster > Rhaphigaster nebulosa. Next base: position 27,913,178 of record OX411307.1, on the reverse strand, counting down.
ATCAGAGATTACAAATACATAGAAGATTAAAAAGTTGTTTTTTTTACGTACAAAAGTTAAACTTTTTAAGAATTAACAGTTCAAAGTACATAAGCTATTCAAATATTAAAAAGCTCTAATATTTATTTATATTTTAGGGATTAGCAGTTCAAAGGCTAAAAGCTGTTTTAGGATTAATGGACTCTACTATTTATTTATGTTTTACAGATAAACAGTTCGGAGTACAGCAATTGTTATAGGAATAAGAAGCCCTACTGTTTATTTCTGTTTTAGAGATAAACAGTTCAAAGTCCATGAGATGTCATAGGATTAAGGAGCCCTACCCTTGGTTTATGTTTTCAAAGTCCACGTTTAAATTTCTCCCATAAAAAACAAAAAGACGGTCGGGTACACTCAGCCTGTACATAATTACAAGTCTCTCAAAAGATAGAAAAACAAAATGAAGGTCGGGTACACTCATGTTCTATAAGGTGGTTAATAGAACTTTCAATAGGTGGAGGGAGTAAACCTTGTGGGCGGAGCATAGGCCAGAAGGTTCCATGAGTCCCGTGATTAGATCGCGTGACTAAAACATGTGGGTGGAACATATACTAGGAGGCGCCGCGGGTCACGTGACTGGACCACGTGGCTAAACATGTGGGCCGAGCATAGATCAGAAGATGACATGGGTCACGTGGCTTAAAAAACATGTGGGCGGAACATATACCAGGAGGCGCCGCGGGTCACGTGACTGGATCACTTGACTAAACCTTGTGGGCGGAGCACAGGCCAGAGAGTGCAAGGAGTCACGTAACTGGATCACGTGACTACAACATGTGGGCTGAGCATAGACCAGATGGTGCAATGGGTTACTTGACTGGACCACGTGGCTAAAAACATGTGGGCGGAGTATCGATCAAAAAATGACGTGGGTCGCGTGACTGGATCGCGTGGCTAAAACCATGTGCCCTAAAAAGGGGCGTGGCCAGAGGTGAGACCACTTGGCTTTTAAGGTTAGGCCGAGGTGAGACCACGTGCCAGTTAAGGTTAGGTCGAGGTGAAAATTCAACTTATAATTTCCCACCATGGGTCACGTGACCAAAGATGGCTTCTGATTGGCTGCTTGAAAAAATTCACCAGCTCGCCTGTTTCTTTTCTACTCATGTAGAATACTTAAAACACTTTCTAGCGTAAACCTCTGGCTCGGCATATTCGCGGAAGCGGCATTATTGTTCACACACTTCAAAGCACGCCGCTGAACATCAAAGATAAACCTTCGCGATGGGAACACCCTGAAGCCTGAGAGCCAACTAGTTATGCTTAAGTATGAGAGTTCTGTAGCTTACTTTCATCTCCTTGCCGAAATTTTCGTCTTGTATCTTGATTTCCACAATCCTCCATGTTCAAAAATAGTAGATTTTTTAATGGGTAATAATTCTACTGTAATTGTTAGATAACTGGAAGTCAACTACAGAAAATAAAATACATTTACTAAAATCAATTAATATATGGTTTTTATGACGCATATTTTTAAAGAAAAGAATACTTTATAACACAGATCCGAACCGAACTAAACTGAAAATAAAACTGTACTGTGGCGGGCGGTTAGTTAGCAATTAAATTATTCAATAATAATTAGATTATTGAATAATCCTAGAATATAGTTGTAAAAATGCTTTTTCAAGACATTTTTTGATAAATCTGATTATAATTTGGACACTTGTTTTTTTTTTAAAGACAAATTAGAGGAAACGAAGAATGAACAATACTTTGTTAACAAACAGCAAAATATTTTAACCATTATTTTATTGCATTATTATTGATATACCCCAAGATTCGAGACGAAATTATACCTTATATTTGCACTTGTCTGCCACTTCAAACTTTTTTCCGTCGTTTTGCACTTTAAGAGTGCCTATATTATCATCAAATTTCTAGTTAATAAACAAAGATGCTTTGTAAATCCATGCTTTGTAGTATAGGAAAAAAATTGAGTTGTCAAGAGGGACCATCTGCTGACATCGAGTAAAGGGTAATCCGCCAAGGGATGAAATCATCTCGAGTTACCAAGTATATCTAAATAAAAAACGTTTCTTTTCCGTTCCTATATCACCATATCATCATAAATCCTGATAACTCCATATCCACCAATTGATATATCAACTCACCTATTCTGGTCGCCTCCTAAGTTATTTTTCACAACATCCTTACCACCAGAAAATCGGTATTGCCAATAATCTCATCTATCGTAGGTAGTTCAACATCATCCGACCCACAATTCCAAGACGATAATAAAATCCGTTTACACAAAATCCTAAAATACAATAATTTTCCTGACCCCCTGATGAGAAGTTTGATTAACAGTTTCACTAAACCCTATTCTTCTCCTACAAACTGTTCACAACCTCCCCCCACAATTTCCCAATACAGGTCTATTCCACACATCCCGACCCTCTCTCACAAAATTAAAAAATCCTTACCTTCAGGTTCCCTAATGTAGGCCTAGTGTTAAAAATAACAATAATTTAAATAATCTTTATAGCAAATTCAAAGTTCCTGTCCCGCTGAGTAGTTGTAAGCCGCGGGGTGTGCACCTGAAAAGGTGCTCCCAAGTTTTAGCTGTGGAAGGGATAGGCGGGAGGGGGTTCGTTTTCAAGGAGTTTGTGGTTATGCCGGACCCGCAACACCCCAGGCTATCCTTCACAACACGTTTTTGCGGACGTCATACTACCTATTAATACTCACCTATTCTGTTCGCTTCCTAAATTATTTTTCACAACATCTTCACCACCAGAAAATCGGTATTGCCAATAATATCAGACATCGTAATTTAACATTATCCGACCCACAATTCCACGACGCCAGTTGATTACCTCGAATTCCCACTGATATCTGTTTATGTGTTTTCGATCTAGTTAAACTTTTTTTTTCGACTTTACAGCAGCCACATCACGCCATTGTTTATTAACAGTAGTAAGACACTCTGACCTTCAAGTTTTATGCGGTTATTTCCTGTAGTTTACATCATACAGGTCTTTCCCCTCGTCAGGACATTGTTAAATTTATCAAAAGTAGACGAGTTTATTGACCTTTCCTGATTTCATGTGTGTTTATGTACCTGACTTAGCTTATTAGATCGCTGAACTTGACAGGTGTAAATTTCGGAGGTAGAGCCTTTGGTGCAAGTAACCGAAGTCGTTGACCACATAATATTCCAACAATCATTGTGGCGCAACTCATAGTCATAACTCCTCCGACTTATATGCTCTTCCTTTATTAATCAGTTTATTATGGAACGTCCGACAAGACACACTCAGATGCTTATTCTGATTTTCGCCTATAGCAGTGCGGCGCCAGTGACGACAGATCCCCCACCAGTAACCGGTTATGAGTCTTTCCCGTTCTTTCAACCAGTTCAAGATGGGCAATCGAACAGGTTGGAGCCTAAGGTATGAGTAAGAACCTCTATTTACATTTGTTGGATGGACGTCAGCAGTGAGCGCCGTCAAGCTTGCATCCACTTAACGGCGGAAAATCGGACCAGACAAGGTGCCCTTTTTGTGGAGTAATATTATACGAATGGTTAGAACATGGTCTAATGGTCTAGATATTGTCCGTTTATAAAGTATTAGGATCAACTAGAAAAGCTACCAATAATAATAGATGAAATTGATGGTGTAGTTGATTTTTTAAACCTGAACCATTTTTCCCTTTGGATTTTATGGCATTTGTAGTTAACCAAGCCGCGGCCTTTTCTCCCTATGACGAATCTGAAGTTTTGACTCGTTTCTAAGCATTATCTGCTAGGATCTTGTCCATTTGTTTACGACTATCCATATCTTTATTTTTGCTGTAAGCTATATCGTATTCTTTACAAGCTCTGTCAAGCTGGTTTATTCCTCTATCACCGGCAATTAAGCGTTTTTCTAGATTCGTTCCCGGTCCGCAATACTGATATCCAGGAAGGTATAATTCAGTCGGCAACTTATTAATAAGACTGTTTACCAAGCCTCTTCCTTTGCGAGCACTCTCAATCACACTGTGCTTCCTCATTTATATATATATATATATTCTATAAGTTATGAGTGGGAGTAGAATAGTATTACTTCTAATACGATAAATGCCAAACATAAACATTGTAGAAGATATATAAGTAGGATTATAAGAGAGAATAAATCAGTATGCTTTCAGAAGTCGAATAGTGAGTTTTATTTTCAACCTTTTCATTCTTTTTTTTATTATTTTTTGTGTCACATCGCTGAACTGGTGCCGAAACCCGGGACGAAGAGAAAAAGAAGGACTGTGGTAAATTAATTTTTTTTTGTATTCTCTTGTTTAACTTTGTCTACTAAAGAAGAAAAATGCCCGAGCCCGGACTAAGCGATATCCCGAGACCGGCGAACTCACGGTGGAATCTCAACCACAGCCAACATCACAACCACCGCTAGAACCACAGGGGCCAACAAACCCTGATTTTTCAATCCCGCCGACGACTACACTAGCATTGGCGCGTGCAGACATTGCGGCAAGGGAGGCAAATCACCTAGAACGCATGAAATTACAAAAGAGTAATGCACGCGATTTGAGGAGAGAAATTAGTGAGTTAGAGAGGTTTGACGGAGAAGTATGGGAGCTGAACCACTTCCTGAAAGGAGGGGACAGGATCATGTACTATATCCAGGTCCAGGCCGAGGCAAAAGATATCGAAGAATAAGATGCCGCCAGGCTAAGGGCAGCCTTAGTGTGTCGGGCTAGAAGAAGTATCGTCAACTTGATTCAGACAGATGAAGAGACACCCTGGCATGCAGTCAAAGAAAGGTTAAAAAAGGCATTTGGGCCCCAGAAGAAGACATGCTCCACATGTTCAGGGAGTTCCGCAAGCAAGGGCAATCACATGGACAATATGCGGCAGTACTATTGGCGCGGTACAATAAAATTACCGAAAAATTGCGCGAAATAATGGAGACCGAGCAAGTAGAGGCGAGAATGGATTCCTGTCCAGGATACTGAAAGTCCAGCTAGCCAGAGAAACCGGAAGGAAGGATGGATTGCCAAGGGACAAAACATTCCTGGAGTGTGCCCAGGAGATAGTGGACTCAAGCGCAGGAGAAGAGGAGTCGAGGTATAGTGAGTTAGCGGAGACGGGCTGGAGTAGGGTCATTTACCGTCGGCCGGAAGCTAGCCGGAACCGTCTGAGATGGGACATGGGAAAAAGGAGAGATCCCGAAGGATATAAAAAGGAGATACCGGCAGCACGAGATAGACGACCAGGAACAGAGAGGAGAAGTGGGAAAAGAGAGGAGCGGAAGTGCCACGGGTGTGGAAAAACGGGGCCCCCGCACCAGGTGCTTTGAATGTGGAGGAGAAGGGCACATGGTTCGGCAATGCCCGTATTTATACAGGAGGAGCCAACTACCAAAGCCTGAACCCATGGAGGTAAATACGCAAAAGATGCGGAGAGGGTCGGGAGCAGCGAGGAGAAGCGATTCCTCCAGCGACGAGACGGTAATATCGGGAACGTCGGAGATGGAAGGTGAAGAACAAGGGAGTAGTAGAGGCGAACGACATAGGAGCCGAAAAGGTGCGATGAGGCGGTCTGGAACGGAGAGTAGCAGGACAGCGGCTTACTGAGAGGAGTGTCCGCAGAGAGGCGACCGCACCATAACCGAGGTATGTAATAACATTGTTAATGATAAGTCCGGGTTGCCGATTATTGAGGTGAGGGGAGTGAAGTGTTTAATAGATACGGGGAGTTCTAATACTATATTGACCAGGAAAGCGATAAAAAAGATGTATAGGAAAGAGAGGGAACTCCAAACGCGCGAATGCGGATGTAAATTGATCACTCTGGGTGGCCCACGCGAGGTACATGGGGAAGTGGAGTTGGGTACCAGGAGATGGGCCGGTAAGAAGGGAGCCTTAACTGTTCACATTGTAAAAAGTATGAGCCGCGAATACCAGGCGATTGTAGGGTGTGATTTACTAGGGCAGTTCGGAGCAAGCGTGAAACACAAACGGGGAGTCTGGGACATTCGAATAGGAAAAAAAACCTACAAATGCACAGGGACATTAAAGGGAACGGAGGCTAGAATAGGGGTCATAAACAGGGTAACAGATTGGAGAGAAAGGGTGAAAAAGGAATTTGCGGATATATTCTTCCGAGAAGAGGAGATATTAGGAGTAACAGAGAAAACAGTCCATGAAATCCCGCTAAAGAGTGAATGAGTTTCATATGTGAAGGAGAGGCGATATCCGCAAGCGCTGCACCGTCATATTAGGGAGGAATTAGAGGACTTAAAGCGGCAGGGGATCATTATCGACAGCATCTCACCAAATAACAGTCCTCTGTGGGCGGTGAAGAAGAAGACAGTGGCGAGAGAGGAGAAATATAAGGTGGTCATCGATTATCGGAAGCTTAACGAAAATACGGTCGATGAGAAGTACACCATCCCGCGTTTCGAGGATATTTTAGATCGGTTGAGTGGAGCGAAGATATTTAGTACCCTTGATCTCAAAGCCGGTTACCACCAAATCAGGATGCATCCCCGTGACCAACCAAAGAGTCTTTCCGTTTGAGAGAGGGCATTACGAATTCACCAGAATGCCGTTCGGGTTGAAGAATGCCCCAATCACATTCCAGAGGCTCATGGATGAATTCCTGAGGGGGATCGATGAGTCAATGTGCCAAATATACATGGACGATCTTCTAGTTTTTAGTAGATCAGAGGAAGAGCACATCGAACATTTGCGGATAGTGTTTGACAGGGTCCGCCTATTCGGCCTAAAACTGTCGGAGGAAAAGTCCCTGCTAGGGCAAGGACAAATCAATTTTTTAGGCCACTCTCTCTAAAGAAGGAGTTAGACCGGACGCAAAAGAAGTGGATGCCATTAAGAGGATGCAGGTTCCTAAGGACGTAAAAGGGATTCGGAGACTACTGGGGACGTTGAATTACTATCGTAGGTTCGTCCCGGACATGGCGGAGCGCCTTGTTCCTATTAACAACCTACTCAAATAGGGAGCTCGACTTGTAGTAACGCCGGTCATGGAAAATAACATTCGGAAATGCATGGAAAGTCTTCAAGCAGAACCCGTACTTGCATTCCCCAACTTCCAGAAGCCTTTCGCACTAACGATGCAAGTGAATACGCGTTGGGGGCGGTGCTGTCACAAGGCGAGGATAAGTGCAAGCGTCCAATAGCGTATGCCAGCAGACGTCTGACTGACGCAGAAACTAGGTACAGCGCCCTGGAAAGAGAATTCCTTGCCATTGTATGGGCAATAGAGCATTTCCGGCCTTACATCTTCGGGCGGAATTTCCGCGTACATACCGACCATCGGCCACTTCAATGGGTAGGGAAACTTAAAGAAACATCAGCATGAGTGTACAGGTGGAAGGAGTTTTTGGCACAGTATAATATGGAGGTGATATATAAGCCCGGAAAGGAAAATGTAGTGGCCAACAGGTTGTCGCGCGCAATCACAGTGAACGCCGTGGAAGAAGTAGGGGAATCGTCGAGGGATGTGCGTCAGTTCCTCGGCGAATGGACACCGGAGAGAGAAGGGGGTGATCAGACCCGACAGTATGGAGGAAATCGATGACATTATTAACGACAAGAGGCGTCAGGTCATCTGGAAGACACGAACATCGGGGCTGTTAAAGATCGATTTCCCGAAATATGGAACGACCTATGTTACTACGGTCTGGTCTCAACCTGGGATCGGGGATGACCAAATCTGTATGGTCCTAAAAGATGCATCAAAGCCGGCATCAATACGAATTTGAAGATGCAAAAGAATTGCCTCAAGAAGTTGAATCCAATTCGGTCAATATATTTGATGATGTCACTATGGAAGATCAAGATATAATTAAACGATACTTTTGTTATGGAAGTCATATGAACCTCGATTGCTTTTATTTAACACAAAAATATGTTTGTATCCTTAGGCATCTTATCAGATGCAACATTAAGTTATACATAGTATTTTCTCAAGATGAATTAAACAAAAAAAATAGTTATGAGGAGCATGTAAGCACATCAGATTTAAGTTTTAAAGAAATGTGTTCGTTAAGCGAGGTAGAGTTTGCTAATATTTACAGAAAATCAACATTATTGCCCAAAACAACACCTCACTACTACAGAGCTACAAAAATTTCATCCAATGATACTAGAACTAGTAGTTGATTTATTTTTTGTTCTTTGTTCAAAAAAATGGCACCTGTGGTAGCTGGGTTTGGGCCATCACAGTCTGCACATTTAGGCACTGAATTAGGGTCATTAGTACATTTTTTTATTAAATGTTCTCCTTAACATTTCACACATTTAGGTTTTCTGTTGCAGTTTTTTGCTACATGATAAAATGACTGGCATTTAAAGCATTTTGTTATTCCCGTCAAATTTTTATAACGCTCCCACGTAACAATACAGTGGCAAACTTGTTTAACGGATATTATCTGCTTAATATCAGCAGTATTTTTAAAAGTTTTAAAACAATTTAAAACAATAAATACTGGAAGCTTCACAGTTTCATTTTCACTTACTTTTTTAACCATTTGGGTGACTTTCATAGTACTGAAAGTACTACCAGATCACCAGTAATTGCATCACATATGATATTAGGCGGTACTTTTTTTAATATTAATGTTATATCAACTTCTTCTCTGGGAGTGTAGATACGACATTCTAATTTAGAGTTAATAACCTCGTTTAAAATGAAATTATAGTCTTCCTTACATTGGGGGTAAAATATTAAGCGGTTACATCGATACTTAACACCAAAGTCTTTTTTTGCATTTGTATTTTAGATAGTTCATCTATTCCGCGTGTTTTTCTATATAACTATAAACTACAATGGGTGGAAGTTTTCTGGTTTTACCTTTATCGGAAGATTGCTGCTGCTGTATAAAAGTTCCGATATCTATTGAGGGTTCATCTATCATCTCATCATTAGATAATGCATCAAAATTATTATTGATAAAAAAGCTGAATTCTTGCCGTGTATCGTTAGTCTTTTTTATTTTGGTAGAGTGTTTGGTTTTAGAGTCTACCACCTTGACATTATGGGGTGATATGCCAGTAAAATGCATTTCGCTGATAAAGTAATGTTACAATAAATTAAAATAAAATAAGATCTCATAAAAGAAAAAGAAAAGCAACAATTAAATAAAATAAAAATCACTAAGAAATAATTTGCTGATATATCAGAACGGACACTACTACTACTACCACTACTACCATCATTACCACTACGATTCCACTACCACTCCCACTACCACTCCCACTACCACTACCACTACCACTACCACTACCACTACCACTACCACTACCACTACCACTACCACTACCACTACCACTACCACTACCACTACCACCACCACCACCACCACCACCACCACCACCACCACCACCACTACCACTACCACTACCATTACCACTACCACTACCACTACCACTACCACTACCACTACTACTACTACCACCACCACCACCACCACCACCATCACTACTACTACTACCACTACTTCATCAGGGCTAATAACATTTAAAGTTTCGAACTCAAAAGTGATATCGGACTACAAAACGATTGTTCATTTTTTAGATTTAACAAAATTAATCAATGAATTAAATTCACTAAGGTTATCACTAAAGCCCAAAAGTAGTTCAGCAGCTCAAGAAATGGCATTTAAGAAATTAGATTTCCTAACAGATAAAATTAATAATATTCCCCAAAATAGAACCAAGCGTGGTATTGTGAATAGCCTCGGCAGCGCTCAAGGTTTGTTGGCTGGAACCATGGAAGCTGACGATAAAGCCCACTATGATAAAGTAACAGAAACTCGTACTACCATATAAAAAATAACTACCATATGGAACATAATATTGCTAATGAAATAAAAATCAGAAAACAATTAACAGAAACATTTGAAAAAGATGTTATTAAATACAAATAATGAAAAGATGAGCCAAGTTATTGACGCAATGGACAGAATACAAATGGCACTGTCAATGAACTTTATAATGTTCTCACCTATTTAACCATTCAAGCAATAGGCATAGAAAATTCTTTAGAGATGTGTAGAATGGGAATTCCCCACTGTAACATAATTTTTTGAGAGAGAAACTATTTATTTATTGAACAATTTTACATTCTGTTCCAGCAGGGACAATGGTAATAATGATCCAAGAAATCATTCATACCATATTTACAAAAACTTAAAAAAAAAAAAAAAAATGAAATAATAATAAAAAAAATTTAATACAAGAAATAATTAATAAACTTATATAACATAAAATAAACGTAATATCTTAAGCACAAACATACTTATATACACTATTCACAGTCGGCCGGGGACACCCCGATCCAGGCTTGTTCCCCTGCTTATGGATAGAAAAACGTGACTCCAGAATACTGGGATATTCTGGAGTCACGTTTTTCGCTTCACTGGCATTGAAATCCAGTGGAAACTGAGGGAGAGCGCTATAACCACAGACATACAGAACTTGAGTGGAGAATCTGGCCATTGCCAGAACTCCAATATACATAGTTACAGCAAGTCCCCGGGCCACTACCTTTTCAAACTTCGAGGAGGATTGTAGGGATGAGTGTAGCTAGATAGGGATTGTGCTAAGGGATTAGGATGATGAGCAAGGTCCTGGTGAAATTTTGAGAATTTGGATGGAATAAGGTCTAAAACAAATGGGATATTAAGTTCATGATGCAGGGTATTGTTGGTTACATAGTATGGAGCATTGATTATTGTTCGAGATACTTTGGACTGGGGTTGGATGTCGAAAATTTAGAAAAATTCGAAAATTTAGCTGTCCCCCAGAGATCGAGTCCATAGGTCCAGACAGGTTTCAGAATTGTCTTGTAAATTAGCAATTTGTAGTAAGCTGAAAGCTGAGATTTTCTGTTTAGCAGTCTATATAATTGGCCAAATCGTCGATTAAGCTCTTGTCTTTTAAGTCCAGTATGTGGGTTCCATGTTAGTCTTTTATCAAGTAGAAAGCCAAGATACCGGACTGTGTCTGAGAAAGGAAGCGGTATGGAGTTAAAATAAAATGGAGGACAGGACCTCCGGAGCCGATGCAGCCAATGCAGTGCCAGCCGATGGAGCCGATGCACTGCCAGCGGAACTCTTAAAAAATGGTGGAAGTGAGCTCATCAAAACACCTTCTTCTCATGATATGGACAATTGAGAAGATGCCCAGTGACTGGAACATGTCAATAATATGTCCTATTCACAAAAAGGGTGACAGATATACATGTAGTAATTATCGAGGAATCTCGTTGCTTTCAAGCGCGTATAAGATACTGTCCTAAGTACTATTTAAACGTCTCTTGCCATATGCTGAAAGTGAACTTGGTCCGTACCAGTGCGGCTTTAGGAAAGGAAAATCTACATCGGACCAAATCTTCTGCCTGCGAACCATTTTAGAAAGGGGTCGAGAGTATCAAATAAAAACACACCATCTATTCACAGATTTTAAAGCGGCGTATGGTAGTATAGAACGTGAAAAGCTATACAGTGCCCTGAGGGAACTTAATATACCTGAGAAACTTATACGGATTATTAAAGTTGCTATGAGGGATGTTAGATGTGTGATAAAGATAAACGGCGAAAGGTCAGAAGAATTCCATGCAACGAAGGGACTCCGGCAAGGTGATGCATTGGCCTGTTTATTGTTTAATCTGGCTTTAGAGAAGGCAATAAGAGATGCGGGTTTACGCAAAGATGGAAACATATTTAACAGGCTAGTCCAATTGTTGGCATACGCCGACGATGTAGACATTGTGGGATGCTCTTTCCAGTCAGTGAGTGAGGCATTTATAGCTCTGGCGAGATCAGCCAGTAAACTTGGACTACGGGTGAATGAGTCCAAAACTAAGTACATGGTTGCAGAAGAGGTTCCGAAGCCAGGTGAGACGGTGACCATAGGACAGAATAAGTTTGAAAAGGTCTCTGAGTTTAGGTACCTGGGATCTATAGTGACACAAGACAACAGTCCCGATGTAGAGATCAGAAAGAGGATTGCCTCAGCTAATAGATGTTACTTTGGTCTAGCTAGGCAGCTCAACAAGAGAATACTCTCAAGAAAGACTAAACTCCACCTCTATAAAACCTTAGTAAGCCCCGTACTCCTGTATGGATCAGAATGTTGGGAAGCATCCAAGGTAGCTGAAAAAGAACTAATGATTTTTGAGAGAAAAGTTCTTCGACGAATTTTCGGAGGCGTAAAAGTTGGAGAAGAATGGAGACGCCGGACAAATCGGGAACTGTACACAGCCTTTGGAGAGGCTGAAATTGTTAGAACAATGAAATTAAGACGGCTGAGGTACGCAGGGTATATTGCCGGAATGGCTGATGGGGAAATGCCAAGGCTATTGCTGACCCAGCCAATCCATGGAACAAGGAGGAGAGGAAGGCCAAAGCTGAGGTGGTCGGATGGTGTCTCTACAGACGCTAGACACATGCTAGGAGTGAGGAACTGGATCGCGACTGCACGGGACCGTGACGATTGGAGGAAACGGTTGGAGGAGACCAAGACCTGTCACCGGGTTGTAGAGCAGTAAAAAAAAAAAAAAAAAAAAAGGAAGACAGGACCTGCGTCGGAGAGTAAACGTGGCGTGTTTGCATTTAGATTCGTTTACTATGATACGCCAATTGTTACATCAGGGTTCGATCTGGAAAAGGTGCATTTGCAGGTTTAAAGAGGCTGTTACAGGATCTGAGTTGAATGATAGGATGGCAGAGTCATCAACAAATGTTGCCGTGCCATACCCAGTCGAAAGCTGTTGGGAGGTTTGCCTGGTTTTAGAAAAAGGATGATAGTGGAATGTTTCCATAAGAGAGGAAAGTGGTTAGTACATAGGATGGCATTGTACATGTATGCAAGGAACATGACTACTTTGGGTGGAAGTTGTCGAAGTATCTGAGAGTTAAGAAGGTCGTATCCAGGGAATTTATGGGGAATAAGTTTTTTTTTAGGAGATATTTGACCTCAGGGGATTAACAGCTTTGGGAGGTAAGTAGAGTGGGATTGGTGATACATGGAATTCTTCTACTGATGTGGTGTGGGCGGGATGGAAATCTGTATGAGGAGTGAATGTATTGGAAAGGTGTTTGGTAAATTCTTCGGTTTTATCTTCATCAGACACTACCCAGGAGCCACAACTTCGCCGGAGGAGATGGGAAAGATGGTGGGATTTTAGAATTTTTTTAGTGATATTCCACAGGGAATTGTCACGAGCAGAGAGGGGGGGGTGGGAATTAAAGGATTGAGAACGAAAGGTTGCCAACTTCCGCTTAAATTGTTTGGAATAATAGTTATAGGAGCGGCGATCGTCTGGATGCCTAGTATGTTGCCATAATGATCTGGCGTGGCGTTTGATATGGATTAGGTCTATGTTTTTTGTCAGGAGTTCTTGGGGAGTGACTGAGGATTTTAGAATGGGAGCTATTGATACTATTAGGATTTATCGGCTATGATCAGAGGAAAGTTCATTAAGACGAGTAATGGGGCAGTTGAGAAAGCCTAATCCGCTGTGGATGAAGAAATAAAGGATATCGGGATTACGGTTAGTATCAATAGGCCAGTAGGTAGGAGAGTTGGGGGTAAGAAAGTTCAAAGTTGGGAACTGAGTGCAGACAGCAATGTACGTCCACGAGAATTCGTCTGGAACCCCATTGTTGATACTTGGCGTTTAAGTCTGCACCTTACCAAAAGATTTGAGGAGCGAAGTGAATTGGGATTCGGAGATGGATTATCTAGGAGTGCAGTAAGATGATGCAAGTGTGAGTGGGAAGGAGAAGGTCTTGATTACTATGGCGATGGCTTGTAGGAGATCGTGAGTAGGCGACGGGAGTAAGTGATGGACTGATCAGTGAGGGACTGATGGACAATAATAGCAGTACCGGCATTGGCTTTACCGTCTGGTTGGTCAGTACGATATTTTAAGTATTGAGGTATTTTGAAATGCTGTTTACTGGTCAGTCTAGTTTCTGTAATTAGTGCAGCATCCACGTTTTTGTCAAGTAGTTATGCAGTTAGTTCGCCGGTGTGATTTCGAACACCATTAGCATTCCAAAGCAGAATGGATATGGGTTTAGTAGAACTCATTTAAGAATTTCTGAAGGGAGGAATGAAGTGGGATACGAGATTGGTAAGGAGTTATATCAGAGGAGTAACAACAGATTTGAATTCGGAAAGGAAGGATGTTAGCAGACTAGTAAGATCTGTGGCATTTGATGGAGGAGGGATATGTGACATTGTATGCTGATAGGTTTGTTGCGGAGAGGATAACTTTTGTGGAATAGGTTGTTGAGGTTGGGGATGAGGTTGCAGAGCATGTCGAAGTATATCTTGTTCCAGCAGGTTCTCTGGTTGGTCTGGTTGGCCTGATCGTTTCATCTTGGCACCGTGGTTTTTGGATTCTCGATTTAAGATTCTTATAAATCTGGCAGCCTTTGTAGTTAGCCGGATGTCCGTTCCGACATAGAGCGCATACTGCAGGAGTTATTTTCGTATTTTTTGCACTCTTCTAATTTGTGGTGTACGCCGCATTTCACGCACCGCGGTAAGTTGTGACAGTAAGTTTTAGTATGGCCATATGCCTGGCAATTGTGGCACTGGACAATTTCCCTCTTGTTATAAGATTTTTCAACCTTTACCCTAGTATAATATATCTTGTTGATGACGTAAATATTTTCCACCCCCGGCGATGGTTCTAGGTCTACAAAAAATAGGGATAGAGGAACTTTATTTTTCACACCTGACTGCTCTTTATTTAATTTTATAACATTTTCAACATAATTAAACAGACAGATATTGATGATAAAACCTTTATCTCAAATGATTAAGAAACAATTTGGTCAACAAGCAAAATATCATTCATCATATAGTAGAAATTCCAAAATTATTTCAAATCTTTAATACAATATATCATGTATCAGTCCCTATTAAAGACAATAATCAAGTTATAACTACTCTTGTTAAACATAACCTAATATTGTATAATGTACACGAAATATTTACTGGAAATTCATAAAGATAATTATTATTCTTTAATACCTTAAGGAATAATCTCTCTAATTGTATTTCTACTAACACACTTAATATTTCTCCTTTTATTAAATATTTTTCTAGATATTATAGATGCTGATGTAACTTTTGATATATCCTATGTTTTATTGTTAAGCAATGGAACAATCCCTGTAAATTTTCCCACTACCTCTATTATTAAGTTAGAAAGTAAGAAAATAATTGTAAACCAAACTAGGAAATTTAATATTAACTCTGATACCTTATCCATTAATCATAAATTAACTAAACTTAAGAAATTAAATATTACATTTGATAAAATAGACTTACCTGCAATCATGCATGAAGAATTTGAAACTATTGATAATCCCATATTGTACTCCACTCCATTATTACTTATATATACATCACTATATCTTATTTTATTATAATCCACAGACTTCAAATTTGCAGGAGGATAGTGAAATATTGTAAGCAAAAAACCTTTCCTAATCCACCTTTAAATTACCCTCTTATTGTAGAAAATGAAAATATCTTCGAATCCAGAGTTCGAATCTTCAGAAGGGATCAGTTATGGACTCACCCAGTCCTCAGCAACTCCTGAGTCAGCAGTATGATGGTTCTAGTATATATATATATCCCTCAGATCTAGAAAATCTCAGTCATTACAGTCTAGTTAGTCATACTAGTAGCTTCCAATAGTTGTAACCCTATTTCGTATTGTAAGTTTTCCCTAAATAAAGTTTTTAAAAAGTGACTTAGTGTTTCCAGTTATTTAATTCTCGCAACTTTATTTTAATTTCTATGTATTGGGCTAACCATTTTTTATGTTCAAATCTGAAAATTCTGTGATTTTTTTTTAAATTTTCAATCCATGTTGTACAGCCTGTTTTATATTTCTGTAATGTACAATATAACGGGATATCGGTTTTAACGTCGTGAGTAACTTTGGTGAGGAGGGGTAGCTTTCTTTGGTAGTGGAGGTAATTGCGAGTGTTTATCATACAATTCTTCGGAATATTCAATATCCACATCAAAGCCGTAGTCAACCTCTGAGTCATTCAGCATTTCTAATATTATACGTTTATGTTTTTGTCATTTGTCCATTCTTTATTCGAATGTGGTAAAGAAAGATTAATAGCATAGCCGTACAGGTTGTTGACGTCAACATATATTAAATAATTGCTAGGTTTAGACGGGTCATATTCTTTCATGTATTTATTATTAGCTTTGGCATGGAGGGAAATAACTCGGCAAATTCCTTCTCTTGCCCCCTCTTCAAAAACCTGGAACCTGTCTATGTCTTATATTATATCTAATTGTATATTTCAACATTGCATTCCACGATAATTGAGGTAAAGTATAGAACCAAGCCGGGACCAATTAATATATTTTTAAAAAAAGAAATCGAAATGTTTCAAATACTTTGCATAACAAAACAATAACTGTTTTTATATATAATTCTGCATATTCTTCAGTGTTTTAATATTAAAAGTTCCCCAAACGTTCTGTGCGTATTTATCGTCTAAATCAGTTATATGCTCTTGGGTTAGGTCATCGAAGAATTTCTCTTTCGCAGGTTGCTAAATAATAATCCCAATAAGTTCCATCCAACCATAAAAAATCTTGGAATCACCTTTGACCAAACTCTTTCCTGGATAAAATATGTTTCCGATTTCTCCCGTCGTACCTTTTCCACTTTAACAAAGTCGTTAAAGTTAATTAATAAAGTCGATACGTGCAAATCTTAAAAAATACTTTATTAATAAGAGTACAGAGTTACATGATATAAAATAGTGAGCTACTGACAGTGTTAACTACAGATAGACTCTACTAAAGATATTACTACTGGGCTTTAAACTAGACTTAAAGCTAGCATAGTGAGAGTGTACTGTCTCATATTCTCTTACGCTCTATCTTACATTCTATCTTACATTCTAAATCTTACAGTCTACTTAACCCTTTAATTTACATTCTAATTAATCTGTTCATTTCAGATACGTTTTTATACTTACAATAGGAGAGGGGATGATTAAGGAAATAACACTTGTTTAACGCTGATAAGTAATAAGCAAAACAATAACTTCCTGGGTTATAAACCCTATTTAATGACTAATACTTCCTGGATCAATGCCATGTGTTAACTCCTCCCACATTTATGAAAAAAAGCGAATTAACTTGATTTTTTTTTTTTTTTTTAAGTATTAAGTACGTATTTAGTAGGAAGTAGTTCTTGGATCAAATTATGCAGGATGCACAAGTACAGTGGATAGTGTAAGCTCATTTAGAATGGGATTTACTTTGGTTTTAGTATAAAACCTATCTTTATATAGCTAGTCAATTTATACTTAACATATATCTTATTTTCAAAGTTTTAGGCAAAATTATTTACATTTTCTATTCACCTAAAGGGATTATAATAAGATGTAATTACAATAAGTAAATGGTAGAATTAAAAGATAAATAAATACATATAAGAAATAATTATGCATTTATACCACCTTGAAACTTTCTAATATTAGACATATAATATCCAAAAACATATAAGTTATAAATGACTAAATCCACTATACACATTAACTTATTCCAAGTTTTATATTATGATAAAATGTTATGTTCAATTCTTTTTATATAATTAATAATTATTTTTAACTAACAGATTAATAATTTAATTACACTTAACACTAATTACAAATAAAAACACATTACTATAATAATAATATCAATTTATAATTTTTATTATAAGGATATATAACATTTAAACATTTGTTCAGAAACAACAATGTACAGGAGTTCAATCTAACCCTTTTTTATATCCTTTATATTTAGTTCAAACTTAATATTGATTCTCTTTTTTTCTTGAACCATTTAAACATTTTACTTATTAATAATTATAAACTATAAATAATTTAACCTTACTAAATCTTTTTCCATTTTTGATATGTTTATGTTTCATTTATAAAACATTTTAATATTCCTTTTCAATTGGTCAGTTTTTAGTTTCTGAGATACCTTTATGGGCTAGAATTTCCTCAGAATTGTAAGTACCAATTATTTTTTGGTACAAAAATTAATTTATATAGTTTTTATTAAATGTTTCAAATTTATCAGTTTATAATGCTTAGATATTTTGCTTCAATTAGGAGAAGTTTCAATTTAATTTTTGTTCAGAACTTAGGCACCGCATAAAAGTTGAAATATAAAATATATGTTTGTCCGATAAAACTGTTAAAAGGTCTGTCTGTACTGTTGTTGTGGTCTATAATTATTATTTGGTCAAAACTTTAATTACTTCTAAAATTTCTTGATTGCGGTTTAGAGAGAGAAATGATTTATTAAAAATCAATGCTGCCCAATTACATTGGGTTGCTATAATACACAGCATACTTATCAATCCATAGTGGATAAAATATTTATATATACACAATTTTACATTTATTTCTTCTTTTTTTTTTCTTCCATTCATACACATATTTCATAGACTTTTCGTCTGTATTTGATTACACACCATTTTATTTTTATTTTTCTATCCCTTATTTATTTTCATCCATCCAACTACCTTCTCACCTCTCCATAATTCTCCCTTCCAGTTCACAATCAACCCCTTCTTAATCCAGTATATAAACTCTAGACAATTTGAAAATTTATGAAACTAATCAACCATCAATTATTAATGAAAAAATAGATTTGGGTGTTTACGTTTTCTTGTTCCTTATTTAAAATAGGGGCATTTTCAATTTCCTCCTTCAGATAATACTTATTTTCATCCATTAATTTCATCTATAGCACTATGTTGGATTTTTTTGAATTTTCACGCGGCTCTATAAAATCATTTAATTTTCTTATTAAAATGTTTATTATGAAGAGAATTTAATTATTGAATTGTTTTTTTTGTTTTTTTAATAAAAAATATATACGATTTAGTTTAATAAATTATCAATATTTTAAAAATTAGAAATTCTTTTAATATGTTATGCTCCTTTGGTGAGGCATTCTATTCCGATTTCAGAATTCATTTCTTAATTGTCTTAGGACGTTTATAAAATTATCTAATTCACCATAAAAAAAATGAAATATTGTTTCTTATCCATTATTAAGAATGCCATATTTCTTAAATATTTGTAATTATTATTTAATTAATTATTCATAAATTATATATTCTTACAATATTAGAATTAATTGTTCGTTTTTTAATAATTCTTAATTCTATTCAAATAGCAAATTACTCGTTTTTTCAAAACTTTAAATAAATCAATAATGATTTTATCAACTTTGATTAATTCATGAACTTATCATAATTTAATTTATAATTCACTCACAATAAATGTGTTTTTTAAACTTATAAATCACAATAAATGCTTCATTTAGCAAATTGCCTTCATTTCAAAAAGATTAACTCTTTAATAATAAATTATTCAAATTGCTTTCTTCTTAAATCTTTTATGATATAATTTAGCAATTTATTTTCTTTTCAACTTATTTTAACAGTCACGTGGGCCATTTAAATAATTTGGATGGAAGTATATTCGAAAACTCATACCTCTACGGAACAAGAGTAGTTAGTCATAAAAACACTAATAAGCGCGGTAAAATACTCGTAGATGCAATGGAGTCACTGGGTCTGATTTTGTGTAACGGACGGTCACTATCTGATAGGCCGGGCAAATTCACATATATTTCAAAGAAAGGCAGGAGCACAATAGATTTGATATGGATAAATGAAAATTGCATCGGGTTATTTAGAGATATGAATATATCGATTTTTTCCGATTTTTCCGATCATTTAGCCTGTTTTTTCACAATTAAACACTGTCCAACAAAAAACATTAAATTTAAAAATCCCGGTCAAAAATCACTGAAGTGTTTTACATGGGATTCTAATAAAGCTAAATATTTTAATAAATATATCTCTTCGTCAAACAGAATTTACTTCCACTCGGGCGATTTGAATGCCGTCTATGATAACTTTGTTACCTGTATGTCTGAATCTTTAATTGACTCTGGCCTAATGGTATACAAAAACCAAAATAGTAAGCAGAATTTCGAGGCAAAAAATAAATGGTTTGACACCGAATGTTGGAAACTAAAAAGAAGTCTCCGAAGAAAATACAAATTCATGCTAAAATGCAATTTCTCTCACAATGCGGTCGTGGATTATTTTCGTGCTAAAGATAATTTTAGAAAACTTTTAAAAAATAAAAAAAAGGAATATAGAGAAAATATCATTATGAAATTGCAGAATGTTAAGAATAGCAACGAATTTTGGAAAGCAGTGAATTCTCTTAGACCTTCTAAAATGTCATCTAATGAAATAGGTATTGATGAGTGGGTAAATCATTATAGTTTACTGTTTGGACAAAAAAACATTTTAGAAATGAAGTTTTTCTCAGTGACTCACCCAGTTTTGGATCTTCCATTTTCTTTAGAAGAACTTCAAAACTGTATTAAACTTAGGAAAAATAATAAATCTCCCGGTTTCGATAATCTAACCTATGAAGTCTTTAAAAGTTTAACTCCAGAGTGGGAACATTACCTGTTAAATCTCTTCAATAATATAATGGAAACGGAAGAAATTCCGAACTTATGGTCTAAATCAAAACTAATTCTACTGCACAAAAAAGGAAACAAAAAAGATGTAGATAATTACCGAGGTATATCTCTGATCAACAATATCACAAAATTATTTACAGCTATTTTGGCATACAGGTTACAGTGTTGGGCTGAAAGTGAAAAACTGATCCCCGAAGAACAGGCAGGGTTTAGAACGGGAAGAGGATGTGTCGAGCACATTTTTTCGCTAATGGCATTGATAGGCATTAATCTTCATAATAAAGGGAGTTATGTTTTTGCTACATTTATTGATTTCAAAAAGGCATTTGACTCCATAAACCACTCCCTTCTTTGGCAAAAACTGTTTGACATTGGTATCAGTGGTAAATTAATAAGATTACTTAAAGCACTCTACGACAATGCAATGATGCAAATTCAAGTCGGCGACAAATTATCTGCGGAGATAGGTATTAGTTCCGGTCTCTTACAAGGGGAGAGTCTCAGTCCAACCCTCTTTATCTTATTTCTGTCGGATATAATTACGTTTTTCCAAAATAATGGTGCCATAGGAGTCCCTATTGATGATAAAAACGAAGTTAAAATGCTTCTATTAGCCGACGATATAGTACTATTAAATACTTCATGGCATGATACTCATAGAAACCTAGAATTAATGGAATTATATTGCGTTCAAAATTCTTTAATTTTAAATCCCGAAAAATCTAAAATATTAGTGTTGCATAAATCCCCGAAAATAAAAAAACTAAAGCCACTATTTTGGAATGCTAAAATACTGGAATATACAAAATCGTACACCTATCTAGGAGTCCCATTTTCATCCTCCGGAAGGTTCTTTCTAGCATCTGAGCATTTTATTGAGAATTCTAACGTAGCAGGTGCGAAAGTGAGAGACATTCTCAGAAGAGGTAAAAGTTGTGCATGGGAGACAAAACTGACACTCTTTGATTCTATGGTATCCTCAACACTCCTTTATGCTGCAGAAATTTGGAGTTTAAACTATTATACAAACATCGAAGTAGCTCAATTAAAATTCTTAAAATATCTATATTATTGGCCGAAATGTACTCCAAATTATATTGTACGATTAGAAACAGGTCGTAACCCACTTATCGTAACAATCCTAAAGAAAATTGTTAACTTCTGCATAAAAATACTGTCTATCCCTGATTATAGATTACCTCGTAAATGTTTCGATAGACTTGTTCAGTTAGATAAAAAAAAACAGGACTTGACTTTTAACTGGTTTTCACAACTTAGAACGCTAGCTATGACCCATCACATTGAGGAATATTTTGCAGATTTTCATAGCCCCAATGTTATATTAGCTAAAAAAAATGTTATTCTAGAAAAAGTAACGAATCATTTACTGTCGAAGGATATTGATAGAGCACTTAACTCAAACTACAATCCAATATACAGAACTATTTGTACCTATACCAACCCTCAACCTGAAAGCTATTTAAAATTCAATATAAACATAGAAAAATTAAGAACCGTGAGTCAAATAAGAATTTCAAACCCTGAATGCTTGAAAATATTTTATAGGAATAACACCTATGTTCTCAGAACTGATGAAAAATGTCAGTGGTGCCATGAAACCATAATCAATAGTTTAAAACATATAATATTGCATTGTAAATTTTTTGTTAACACAAGGAAACAATTTCTGCAAAAATATATTGTCCAACATGATGATGAATTATCACTGCAAAATGTACTCACTATGGACAGCGTGGAAAAATTAAACAAAATTTTTTTCTATCTACAGTTTATTTGTAAAAATTCGGAATCCAGGCTTTAATTATTGTTTATTAATGTGAATGTTTCACATACGCCTTAATAGTTAAAATTTTTATATACTTCTACAATATCTTAATTTTAACGTATGGAAAGAATAAGATAACTGTTGCAATGAAGTATTTGCGGATTAGTACCTAAATACTTTGATTCCATTGTATTTATCTGTTTCCTTATTTGCGCCATTTGTTTGGAAAATTATTATTCTGTTGTTATAACTAATACTATTATGTCCTGACCTAAATTTTGTTTATTTATTTATTAAATCAGTGTTAATTAAAAAAAAAAAAAAAAAAAAAAAATACATATTATATTGTATAACTGTAGAAGGAAAGTAACTGTAATTAAATGACAATATGCTATATATTATTTTACCTATATTGTAAAGGTCGGACTATAATAATTATGGTTGTTGTTTTATTTCAAATTAACCAAATTAACACTAAGAGGGCCAGACTCAATGGCTACATGTTGTACATTAAAGCCAATAAAGAATTATATATATATTCTTACAATATTAGAATTAATTGTTCGCTTTTTAATAATTCTTAATTCTATTCAAATAGCAAATTACTCGTTTTTTCAAAACTTTAAATAAATCAATAATGATTTTATCAACTTTGATTAATTCATGAACTTATCATAATTTAATTTATAATTCACTCACAATAAATGTGTTTTTTAAACTTATAAATCACAATAAATGCTTCATTTAGCAAATTGCCTTCATTTCAAAAAGATTAACTCTTTAATAATAAATTATTCAAATTGCTTTCTTCTTAAATCTTTTATGATATAATTTAGCAATTTATTTTCTTTTCAACTTATTAAATTCTTAAATAATTCAATTATCATCTTGTTTCCTTGCTTTTTATATTACATCAATAGTAATAAACCTTAATATTTGGTTTACCAGAATTTAAACTAAACATAAATGTAATCTTTAACTTACGACTTATTGATCTGCTATCTTCTTCTGGACACCTGAGATCAGTGGATCCAGCAGAGATGTAGACAAATGCCTGAGACGTCAATATCTGACATGTCAGTGGGTCTGTCCAAAGTGTAGAACTTGAAGCGAGGGTACCTTAGAAAGTGGGCCGACTTGCAAATAAAACCTGAGGGCAGTGGAGAATTTTCAAGTCCTTCAAAGTTCTTCTGAAACAGCGATCAGAGCTATAGCTGATGTAGATGGATGCTGTGCCTGTTCGAGCGCCAATTAACATAGTCGATGCGTGCAAGTCTTAAAAAACACTTTATTAATAAGAGTACAGAGTTACATGATATAAAATAATGAGCTACTGACAGTGTTAACTACAGATAGACTCTACTAAAAATATTACTACTAGACTTAAAACTAATATTTAAAGCTAACATAGTGAGAGTGTACTGTCTCACATTCTCTTATGCTCTATCTTATATTCTAAATCTTACAGTCTACCTTACCCTCTAATTTACATTCTAATTGATCTGTTCATTTCAGATAGGTTTTCATACTTACAATAGGAGAGGGGATGATTAAGGAAATAACACTTGTTTAACGCTGATAAGTAATAAGCAAAACAATAACTTCCTGGGTTATAAATCCTATTTAATAACTAATACTTCCTGGGTCAATGCCATTTTTAAACTGACTAATAAACCACATCTTATTTTCAAAGTTTTAGTCAAAATTGTTAACATTTTCTCGACTATAATAAAATATAATTACAAATGGTAATGAGTATACATATAAGAAATAACCATACATTTAAATCAACTTGAAACTTTCTAATATTAGACAAATAATATCCAAAAACATATCAGTTATAAATTACTAAAATTTACATTATCCAACTATATAAAATCACTTAAACTACTATATATATCAACTTATTCCAAGTTTTATTTTATGAGAAAACGCTACGCCCAATTCTTTTTATATGATTAATAATTAATATTCCCCCACTTTGATTACTGTTGCTCGATTTACGAGGGCGTCTCTGGGGACCTCGAGGAAAAAATAAAACGTTTGATAAATTGCTTTGTACAATTCATCTTCGGGACCCCGAGAGACGCCTCTGTCTCCCGATATTACGAAGAGTTGAAGTGGCTTAGCCCTTCCTACCATCGTAAGAACATCCTGGATTCCTTCCTCTACCAAGTTACCCAATCCCGCCATCCATCATACATTTTCGACCTCCTTCAATTCAAATCTTCTGTTCATTCTCGTCATACCCGTTCTAGATCTATATACAGTGGCCCACCGATCGGCAGCTTTCGATAGATCTTTTCTTGTCCGATCCTCATCCTTATGGAATTCCATTCCTCCTTCCATCCGTCGCTCCAATACTCTTCCCACCTTCAAATCCCGTTTATTCAATCAATTCTTTTCCAACCAATTCCAAAAAAAAGGTAAATGGATTTCCTTTCATTTCAATCAACGTTTGTAAATATGTTATTTTTTTTCTAATTTTTGTTATATCTCATTTACATGAGATGCTCGTGTGGTTTTCATTTTAAGATGTAAACAGTTAGACCATCAATACCTATTTCTTATGCTCGAAGTTATTGCATTATGACTTGTTATAATCTTCTTTTGTATTTATTTATTTATTATTTCTTTTAATCTTTTTTTATTATCTGTAAACTCGTATGTTCCTATTTCATCTACTCTAAGGCTCTGTAACCCAACTATCATTGCCTGTAATTGATATTCTAAAGTGACTTGTCCCGGAATAAATAAAGAGTTTATTATTATTATTTAACAATTTCAATCTCACATCAACTTCCTCTTCATCCAAATGCCCCCTAATTTCATGTAATGTTGTTGTACTAATTCCCGTGTGTGTTTCTTCTATTACTTGGGCCACTATAATATACTTCTCTTCCATATCCGTAGAAGGTAGTCTGGAAATATCATCAGCTAGGTTTACATTAACCCCTTTAACAAAATTGACCACGATATCATATCCTACGAGCTGAAGCAGCATTGTCTGTATTCGCTTAGGTGTGTCGCATAAACTCTTTTTACAGATTACTTCTAAAGCCTTGTGATCGGATTGGATATGAATTGTTTTTCGAAACACATACTTCTCAAATATTTTGACACCGAACACAATTGTCAGGGTTTCCTTTTCCATCTGAGCACAGCTGGTCAGTGTCCTTGATGCATAAGCTACTAGGCGTCCTTCCTGTATCAATGCAGCACCAACACGATAGCCACTTGCATCTACCTGAATTTCAACCTTTTTTGACTTATTGTAAAATTGGAGCCTCTTGCAATCTGCATTTAATAGCTTCCCTCGCCTTTTCTTGCCTTGAACCCCATATGCTAAATGTTTCTCGCAGCGGGACAGCTACAGTTGATAAATCCGGTACACATTTTGCCATGTAGTTTACTAGACCTAAGAAAGAGCGTATCTGGGCCTCATTTTCCGGTCTTACCATGTCTTCTATCGCTTTAACACTCCTTGTATCTGGCCTAATACCTTTATTTGTAAGAAAGTGCCCCATATATACTATTTTGCACTTCTTCCTATTCAACTTCAAATTCCTCTGTTCTGAACTCTTTAATACTTTCTCCAATTTTGTCTCATGGTATCTTAAAGCTTCCTCTACTGTATCTCCTTCACCAAAAACCATGATATCATCGGCAATGGCAATAACAAATGATATGTCCTCCATAATTTGAAACATTCTTCTTTGGAATTCTTCGGATACTACCGACAGACCAAATGGGCAACGCTTAAAGCATTATCTCCCATAAGGTGTCCAAAAAAAGGTCAAATCTTGAGACTCTGGATGTAACTTCATTTGGATTCCATTTTTTGCATCGAGCACACTGAAAATTTTTGCTTTTGCTAACAGAGGAATGATCTCTTCTACTGTTGGTGTGATAAAACGGTTTCGTATACAATTTTCAATTAACTTCTTAAATTAATCATATTTGTGGTCCATTCAGTTGGATGTTCCACTTTAAGTATAACATCTAATTTTCCAGTCTCTGTAACTCTTGTTTAATTTTTTTTCTCACTGCCACAGGAAATCTCTTAGGTGACTCACATATTGGAACTGCATCTTTGCGAACCTCCAACTTTAAAGTGCCTATGTCCCCAATCTCATTTTCCTGAAATATTTGCGGAAAATCCTCAATATCAATCTTATTAATCATAACCTCCTTCGCTGGTGTGATCAACCCCGTTTTTAGAGAAGCATTTAATCCCAATATAATTCTTTTTTGACGAGTTACATTCAACTTTACTTTGTATGTGTTACTTTTCACTTCCATTTCTAAGAGACACTCACCATCAACCATCTCCTTCTGTCCATTGTAACATGTTAATATTTGACCAGACTTACTGACCTTGGAATCTAGTTTCAATTTACATATGTCCTTCCAACCAATTACACTGCATGTCGCACCAGTATCTATTTGAAGTTAGAGAATCTTACCCTTAACTATCACTTCTGTCAACAATTTGTGTGCCCTCCTTGGAATTGCAATACTAAGCACACTATCCGTTTCTCTGGCGCTATCTGCCTCCTTTTATAATTTTTTGCAGAAATTGTATACATTTTTTTTAAAATGGTTGAATTTTGAACATTTTATACACTTTTTACCATATGCTGGAAACTTTTCGTTCATAAATGGGTGGTTTTCCCCACAATATGAACAGACTCCCTTGTTACCTTCCCGTTTGTTTATATTCATTTTTATGAATTTATCTATCTCAAACTTCTTGAAAATCTCATCTTCGAATTTAGAATCACTTTTCATTTTTTAAAATTGTTTTTCTATTTCTTTAACTGCCATTGCTTCATCGATTACTTTCTGAAGAGTCAAATCCCTCTGTCTTAACAGTCTTTTCCTAAAATCATCATCCTTTATGCTTACTACAAATCAATCCCTTACCATTTCATCTTGGAAATCTTTGAACTCGCATGAAATAGATCGTTCTCTCAAGATTCGAATAAAATTAATATAATCCATTTGTTCATCTTGTTCAGAGAAAAAAAAACAACGTACCTTTCATATATGATATTTTTCTTGGGTATCATCTCCTCATCCAATTTCGTTATTATTTGGTCTACTGAAGATTCTTCGTCTGCACCTATTTGCCGTAATAATCGCATACCTTCCAATCCCATGTCTGTTTTAAATATTGCGGTTCTTTGCTTTTCTTCCTTCTTGTCGAGATCACATAATTCTTCCAAGTTTGTTTCCACGAAATCCAGCTTTCCACAATATCTTCTTTTGCCTCGAACTGGACCGGGGCCGGCAAATTACATGATTATTTCGTCTTGGTCTATTTTTTACCTGACACCATGTTGTTTTTAACAAATTACACTCAAATGGGTTAAGTTAATTTATTCATCAATGGTAATTACAGATATGTACATTAATAATTACAGATCACAATGTGTGTAAACTATACCGACAACTCTGTATGGGGGAACCCGCCGATAACCTTACTTTTTTTATAGCGTCAGTGTTGCCACTGTCCAACATTTGAGAATCCCATTTTACAATCTTCAGTGACATTCATGAAAAGGGTTGTGAAATATAATTGAATAATGTATTGTTTAAAAGCATTTTTTTTTTTGCCGTTGAGCTATTCCCCAGTTGCTCTGGCAAAACATGATAGTAGAAGTAACTTTACAGCATACACACTTGTCGCACAACAGAGGTATGCACTTACCCCTACTGTCATACTTTGCCGGAGCATCACTCACTAACGCCTAAAAACTAAAAAACTGTCAAGGAGAAATGTAAAAAACAAAGTATTTTGAAGAACAGCTTCTGAAGGTTCCACTTACCGCAACAATTTAAAAATAAAGTAAAGCCTAGAGGTGGATAAACACTGATCCAGCTGAACAGCAGAATTTGAAAGATACAACTTTATCATAAATAAGATCCACAGAGCCCACTTGCTGGACTAGTTCCCTCCATCAATACCAGTACCTCAGTAGACACAGTAGTATACTCGCTTGTTTCACCCCACTTTGTCTATGGTTGTGTGGTATATAGTGGCCTCGCGATTGTGCTCGAGGACTGATTGAAGCGATTTATGAACTTATATTATTCAGATAGCATGTATCATGCACGTAACTTCATATTCGTATTTTTAATACTTTTGTAAATATCAATAAATGAACTAAAAATAACCGAAAATAGAGCCTTACAGAGTGAAATACAACCTGCATCAAAATTCTCTAATAAAAGGGTTGCGATGATCAAAAGTCGTTTTAGCTATATTTAAAGTTAAATATGTCAACAGGGACTGAGTGAAAAATTACTAAAATAATACAATTTATATCTCTACATAATAGGAACGAAAAAAACAAATTTTGTGACTGAGACTGAACTGGCTTATAAATTTTCTTCGCAGTTGACAAGTTTTGGGAAAACGTCATTAACTCTGGTGATTTTGCAAATATCAAAACAACACAAAAACTAAAATTATGAAAAGAATATGTTCTTCATTTTTGTCCTCATAACAAATCATTCGTAGTTAGGAAAATGGTAAAAAAAATTACGAAAATTGATATAAAATGATATTTTTAGTGCAGGAAAAGTGTATTAATAAAAAAGAGACTCACCTTTGATTTTTTTTAGTGTATAACTTTTTCATTGCACTACTAGCTGTAGAAATTTTAATTTCTGAAATTTTGTCCTTTTTGTAATGTGAATTTTCAAAAATGGCCAAAAGTCATTTTCAGCGAAATTTAAAGTTGAATATCTCAAACTAAGTGAATAATTATGAAACTAATACAGTTTATAAGCCTATATAATAGAAACATGTGACACTAATATCGTGACTGAGACCGAACTGGTTCCGGAGTTGTAAATCTACTTCGCATTCAAGAGGGAGGATATGCTAAAGCCGACGCTCACGAGGCAGCAATATTTGATGTATTGTAACTTGGAAACTAGTTGGTTCCCAGTCACCAATTTTGTGTCATATGTTTCTATCATATAGAGGTACAAACTGTATTTGTTTCATAATTTTTCATCCAGTCCCTTTTGACATATTAAACTTTAAATATTGCTAAAAATGATTTTTGGCCATTTTTAAAATTCATATTAAAAAAAGGACTAAGGTTTAGAGATTGAAATTTCAACAGCTAGCAGTGCAATCAAAATCTATACAAGAAAATAAAATCAAAGTTTAGTCTCTTTTCCTTAATATACTTTTACAGAGCTAACAGTGTCGTTTTATGTCAATGTTCAAGAACTTATAAATCACTTTCCTCACTACTGAGGCGATTTGTTGTGAGGGCAGAAAATGCAGAGCACATCCTTTTCATAATTTTAGTTTGTTTTGATATCTGCAAAATCACCAAAGTAAGAGATATTTTCCCATTACTTGTTTTTAGTTGCGAAGCTAACATAAAATGGCTGCAAATGAAAAAGTATGAGCCCAAAAAATGTTTCACCCATGGTTTTGATCTCAACAAATGATAAAGAATAGCGTAAAATAATCATAAAAATCATAAATGTTGAGCGCAGAGCTTAGGTGATTTGGATTAACCGGTAAGGGTTCTACAAACATTCTACAATTAATACATTTTGACAAAATAAGCTCATTATCAACAAATTATAATAAAAGAATCTTGCGATTTCTTCCAGGTAGGGATAATTCATTCAATACCTGAACAGAATTTAATTGAATGAGTAAATTAAATAATAATGTAAAGATATGAAACCTAACTGATTATATGTTAACATTTACAGGATTATCCAATACCATACTAACTTTTAAAACATATTTAAAGTTCAAAGGATACTTTGATGATGTAGTCCCAGTAATAAACTAACAAATAGCAAGGTGTCCACCTTTGACTTGAATAGGGTAAAAGTTGAATCTTCAAGACATTTTTTTTAATGTGATTATATTGGTTAATAAATTGCTCTATTCACTGTCGTCGGATTTATCTTAAACACATAATCTTACATTGTGCCATCTCTCATTGTTGCAAGAATCGTATCCTTTTATGTGAATGTGTTTGAATTTCGGGATTAAACTGGCCCTTCTCTATTCCCTTATACAAATTAAATTTGAATTAGTGGTAACTTCTCAGAGAAGTATTTGTCAATGTAGCTGCCACAGTTAATTAAATAAAGTTAATCATTTCGAGCCACACAACAAAAGAATGGTACCTTATCTACGTAGAAGAGGTTAAATATTTTTGGTGGTAGCAAGGTTTATATTACCAATATCAGATTGGGTTAAAGGCCTAACGATACTAATCCCTTGAAATCACGTGACTGAACTACACGGGACTACACAAACGAGTATGTTTTAAAATTTTATATTTGTTTGTAAATATAATTTTTTCATCAAAAGCTTTATTTAAACCTGTTAATGATTCCATCCCAGTAGAATATGACTGTCTAAATAGGCATTTTTTCTTTTATTTCCATTTTTTGCGCCGCAATTCAGAAGTTATGGGTTAGTAATACTTCTGTCGTAGAGGACTGTTTTAACGAAACATGTTAAAAGTAAAATACTCTGAAGGTAAATAAAATTATACAAAACAATTAAGACTGAAATAGCGAGCCAATACATTTTTATTTGACTTGGAATTTTAATTATTCATTTGCGGAACTACTGGTTAATAATGTAGCTATCGTTTTACCCATGTCCATTCACTATTTATACTTGTAATTATTACATATAAAATGGAAATTGTTTGGTAAGCTTTTTCATTTATTGGTAAGACTTCATTTATGGTAGATTTATAAATTGGACATGTGAAGTTCGAATTAAACATTTTGTGATTATCCAAATCTTCATATTTGTCATCTTCACTATCGGATGGTGTAATTTCTGTAGTAAGATTTATAGAAGGCATTACTGAAAAAAATAAATATGCATGTGAGAAAAATATAGTTTCGATCAACTGAAATAGTGATGAAATAGTTTTATTTATATTTTTTTTTCACACTAATTGAAATGAGTGCGTCTAAATACTCAAACACCCGCGCGCGCACACATGCACGCACACACCCATCCATAAACACACACCAAACGTGTTAACTTTGCAATGGATTTATAAGCATGTTCAAGAATGTTATATTTGACTCCTCATTGGTGCATTGCTATACCGAGTAGACATCAAAGAAAGCAATGAAAAACGGAATTTTTATTTTAAATATCTTAATATTCAAAACAAAATCAATGTGAAAGATTAAATGATAAATGATTAAGGATTAAAAGAATACTTTATCCTAAATAAGTTTAAGTTTTATGTATTTTAAACCAATATATAAGCACCAGCAAAGGAGTAGTTCAGAAGAGTACTTAGCACTTTATTCCATGTCGATATGTTAAATAATACCTGAACTAGTAAAACAAAAAGAATATAATAATTAATTCTCAGTTCCGGACCACATCAAATCAAAATTTCGGTTGGCCATTTTACTGTTCACATCGTCTCCGTGATAGTATAAGTTTAAAGTGGTTAAAAGTCAGAATTCTGTGGCATGAACCGTAATAAATATGTATTAATTGTCTGTTAACACGAGGATGATTTTGAAATTGTAAAAAAGTTATTATTAGTTTGAATATCGTAATAACAAAAGTTGGGTTTTGCTGTGTTTAATAAATTCGTCCTGTTAGAGCTAGATAATTAGGTCAGAAGAAGTGGGAGGCTGACGTCACAGTAAATTAATTAAATTAAACAGCTGATCTTAATGCCAAACAATAAGGACACTAGCATCACCAATTATTTTTCACCTGGTACGAAGAGACAGCGCAGCAAATCATCACCAAAACTCAAAATCAATAGTAATCCAAAAAAGAAATCTAAGACTCCAATTATAAGTGGGAGAACTGTTGAAATGAGTAATGAAGAGCTACTATCTGACAATGCAAAAATGCTAGATCGAAAACTAAAAGAGAAGTTGGCCAACATTGTAAGAAAAGCTGATTTTGATGAGTATCATACAGAATAAAAAAAGTACATTATAGAAAATGAGAAGCTCAGAGAAGAAATTTCGAATATCAAACGAGAAAATAGTGAAAAAAGAAAGAGTCTAAAATATGTTCTGCAAAAAAATCTTATTTTTAAAGAACTCACTATCCCTCAAGATGGATAATAATAATAATAAGTAGATAATATAACAATAAATGAAGCTTTCCCATTACGAAATGTAACTCACAAAAACAGACCTCTCTTGGTTGAATTCAAAACCTCAGGTTATGTTAAAAATATTCTGTACAATACCAAAAAAACTTAAAAACACGGGGATCACTGTTAATGGAGATCTTAGTTCAAATACAAGATTGAAGCAATCTAAACTTCTCATAATCAGCATGGAAATAAATAACAAGGACAATAGAGCTCAGATAAGAGGAAATAAAATGATTATTAAAAATAAAAACTT
This sequence comes from Rhaphigaster nebulosa, assembly GCA_948150685.1. NCBI lineage: Eukaryota > Metazoa > Arthropoda > Insecta > Hemiptera > Pentatomidae > Rhaphigaster > Rhaphigaster nebulosa. Next base: position 27,880,417 of record OX411307.1, on the reverse strand, counting down.
TAGTTGGTCGGAGGTAGAAGGTTTATTGTGTCAAAAGGAGACGGGCGCGATTGAAACATTGAAAGCTCTCACTGAACAGGGTCTCTCGGATTGCGTACATCGACTGCTTCAGGCACCGGACGAATTGTCAATAAACAGTATAATGTAAATAAACATATCTGAGGTAAGGTCGTCTGTCGAATAAATAGTATTGATTATAATAGCAAACAGATTTTAAATATTTTATTTTATAATATAAGAGCCTCTAAGAAGATAATTTTCATTTTATAGAATTTCTTAAAAAAATCGATGTTATTTTTTTAGATGAAACTTTTGTATTAGCAGAAAATACTGCAATGTCTGAGTACCTTTTTTCTTGTTATAAAATTCATTGTAGGCCAGCAAGTAAAAAGTTTGACTATGGTAGAGCGAGTGGTGGTTAATTGTGCGGTATAAAATTAAATTTATATCCACAATTTGCAAAATTTCAATTTATTGAAAATTACCTGACCATAAACCTAAATATCGAAAACGACGATGTACGCTTAATTCCAATATATTTGAACAATTGGGAAAAAAATTTCTCTGCAATGGTGGATTTTTTTATCAATAATAAAATTGATAATGCATTTATTATGACTGATTGTAACGCCCATATAGGGGATCTTCAGATAATAAGTAGCGAATTATTATAACAACATCTGTTAACATCTAATTGAACATTGTAAGATAAAAAAATATACGCTAGAGGTAAGAAATTATTAGAGTTATCAGATAACAACGGCCTCGTAGTACTGAATGGGAGAACACAAGGAGACGAAAATGGCTCTCTGACTTGTATATCTCGGAGAGGGAATTCAATAATTGATCTATGCCTGGCACCAATCGATTAAAATATGTAGAACAATTTAAGGTTATTAGCGAAACTTTTTGGGATCACATTCCGATTTTACTAGAACTGAAAAAATATGAAAACAATAAGGACTTAAAATATATACTCCTCCCGCCGAAGCTAACATGGATCAAAGAAGAGGAGGATTTTTATAAATTAAAATTGGATAAAATATCAAAGAATTTATAATTGGACAGGGATGACCCGGAAAGTAGTGCAGAAGCGATAATATCCTGTTTAAAAACGGCATCGGGAAATCGATCGAGGAATCTTGTCAACGTCAGCCGCAATAATTGGCACGACTGGGAATGTAAAAGTGCAAGGAAAAAGTCTTTCACTCTTTTAAATTAATTTAGAAAACATAGACCCGAGACCATTAAAATTATGTATCTCAAAGCCAACTCGGAATACAAAAATATTTGCAGAGAAAAAAAGGGCGAATTTTGTCTGAATATAAAGGAAGCCTCAGAGCTGTTGAAAGCTCTGAATTACCTAAAGAAAAATAAATTTGTATGCGGTTCTGGGATAAAGTCAGATTTGTTTAATTATTTTAAACGACTTTCAATATCTGTCCACACCTCAGAACCGGTCCTATATGCCGAACCGTATGTAAAACTTGAAGAATTAGATAGGCTAATAGAAATTAATGAAATATAAACATTTCTCAATAAATGTAAATACGCTAAACAACCAGGTATAGATCGGATATCATATGAATTTTTTAAAATGGCACATCTAAATTTCTATGATAAATTACTTATATTTTTTAATAATATTTGGGACAAAGAAAAACTTCCAAACAGCTTTAAGGAGGCAATTATATTTCCAATTTTGAAAAAAGGAAATATCAATGATGTCAGTAACTATAGGAGAATATCGCTTCTTACTAGCATGGCAAAAATATTTACTGGAGTCCTGTTGGAGCTGCTTATGAAATGGACAACAGATAATTCTATATTATATGAAAATCTAGCAGGATTCAGACCCGATTACTCCGCATATGATAACCTATTTACACTACATGGAATGATAAATTTAGAATTCAATTAAAAAGAAGTATACCTATTTTTTATTGGTTTTAATTCTGCACTTGACCGAGTTGATAGGAGACTATTTTACAACCTAAGTACGATGAATATATCTACAAAAGTGCTGAACATACTAAAAAATTTTTATGACGTAACGAACTTTAGAGTATGGACAAACGATGGCATCGATTCTTATATTGGTTTAAGACAGAGTTGCTTACTGAGACCGCTACTTTTTTCGTTCTTTATTAACGACCTGATGGAATGGGTAGAGGGTGGAATACTCATCGCGGGACAAAGGCTGAATATGTTGATGTATGCTGATGGCGTTGTTCTTATTGCTGATAACGGCCTCATTTTGCAAGAAATAATTTGTAAACTAGAAGTTTATTGTAGAACATGGAGCTTAGAATATTTCCCAGATCACATGAAAATCCATAACCATCCTTAAACAATTACAAAGATTCCATTCTACAAAATACCAGGCAGCTCCTAGGAGTCGTATCCTATACTAGTATCCTCTCTTGTTTTCCCCCACTTCGACTATGGTTGCTTGATATATGGACGGCTATTTGCTGGGCATGAGATGAGATTGAAGAGGCTTATGAATTGTTTCATAAGATTTATTTTCGGGTTTTCCAGGCGCTTTCATGTCTCTTGTAGGTATACCGAGTTGAAGTTCCTATTTCCTACTATCTGACGGCAATGTCTCCTTGCTGTCTTTCTTATCCAAATCTTTAGAACCGAAAATCTCCCTGCATCCTTGATATCCTCACCCTACGTTCCTCTATTCACACTCTTAATACAAGATCTCAACCTATTGGTTTATATATTCCCTCCAATAAAACTACTTCCTTCAGGAAATCTTTCGTCATTCGAGCTACATCCTTCTTGAATTTTTTACCCGGCTCTATTCGTCAATCCTCCTATATTTAAACTTTAAAATTTTATAATAAGGAAAACTCGTATATTTTGGAAAGGAACGAGTAACAGTCGGAGAAAGGAGAAAAGGGAAGGCGAGAAATATAGGGAGGGGTGGAAATCGGAGATGCCATGGGTGCGGAAAGGTAGGCCACTTAGTGGCACAAATTCCTAGCACCAAGTGTTTCGAATGCGGAAGTATAAGTGATTAGACCTAGGGTAATTAGTTTACATGAACATACCTTCATCTGGGGCATCCTCTCTCTGCTGTACCACTTCTGCAGTGCACTCTTACCTACTATGGTATTTGAACTACCTGTATCCACTAAATATCTTCCTCCGCCGTGGACTCTAATTATTGGTAGACCGCTACACTCCTTCTTCACGCAATTGTTCACTATTACGCGGTTGCCTCTCCGCTGCCACTCTCCTCAGATTTCGTCTCTTTCGCTTTTCCCCGCTGCTGCTCGACGATTCCCGCTTCTTCAGACGCTCCTGCTCCTCTCGTTTTCCCTATTCTCTGGTTCCCGAGCTTCTTCCTCCGTTTCGGGTGTCTCCGATGATGCGGTTGACTCGGACTGCGGTCTATATCTTCTTCACACTCTTTGAGCGTTCACCTCCATCGGCTCTGGCGGTTGGTTCCTCCGACTCATGTAGGGACATTGTCTGGCGATGTGCCCCTCCGTTCCGCATTCTAAGCATCTGGTAAGAGGGCATTGTGCTACCAAATGCCCCGTCTTTCCGCACCCATGGTATTTTCGGTTTTCATGTCTCCCGAAGTTCCTCGGCCTTCCTTGTCTCCTTTCTCCGGCCATTGCTCGTTCCTTTGAGCCATATTCTCTTTCCCCCACGTGACTGGTGTGGTTCTGGGTCTCCTATATGTTATACGGCTCTAGCCTGCTTCTTCCTCTCCTCTCCTGACATCCTCTTCTCTGGCGCTCATGTCTATCATATTCTGAGCGCTTTCTAAGAAAGTGCGATCTCTTCGTAGACCGTCTTTCATCCCGGTTTCCTTCGCTAACTGCACCTTCAGTATTGTCGAAAGAAACGCCATTCTGGCCTCCACTTCTACCGCGCTAACAGTCTCCTTCATTTTCTCGGTAATTTTATTTTACTGGGCCAATAGTTTCCCGGCGTACTGTCCGTTAGTCTGATGGATCCGCTTTGTCTCTCTGAACATGTAGAAAATGTCCTTCTCCGGGGTCCAGCGACCGCCTCCGAATGCATTCTTCAGGCGTTCTTTTATCAAGTTCCACGGAGTTTCCTCATCCGCCTGAATTAGGCTCAGAATATTTCTTCTGACTCTGCATACTAACGCCGCTTTTAATGACTCAGCGTCTCCCTGGTTTATGAGGTTCTCCGCTACCTTCCTCTCGATCTCTGACATCAGCCGATCTCCGTCCTTAAGGAAATGATTTAATTCGCCGGTTTCTCCGGTAATCCTTTTTAAGTCCGAGATAGCTCTTCTCATATCTTGTGTCGCAGCTGCCCGTATTTTCATCCAGGCAAAAGAGTTCGCGTGAGCTTCCGCCATGGTTTCTTGTGGTAATGGTGGAATCCCTCATAACACGTTTAATGTAGCTGCTCTCAGCACTCCTTCTGGCATCTCCACAGCAAAAAAAAACAAGTAATCTACTCTGCGATATGATGTTACTCAAAGTCCCGGGTTTCGGCACCAGTTAAGCTCCCACAGCTTAACAAACAAAAACTCGAAATAAACAAAAAATAAAACAAATGAAATAAAGAAAATAAGGAAAAGGGAGCTTGAAATGACACACACGAGATCTGAAATAAAACTGATTTATTCTTCTAAATAATCCTCTAATTATAGGATCTTTATTTTATTTACATTCAGAGGTGGTATTAAGGTCTATATTGTTATCCACCGGACTTTAATATATATATATATATATATATATATATATATATATATATATATATATATATATATAATATATAAAAGCTAAGGTCTGGAGGAATACAATGTAGACTTAATACATTCCCTTAATGTAAAAAGAAGACAGAGAGTATATATACAGAAGATTACTGAGGCCTAATTCAGATCTCGTGAGTGTTATTTCTTGCTTCCTTTTCCTTCGGCACAAATTCCTAGCACCAAGTGTTTCGAATGTGGAAGTACTTAATACTAACTGTACCCGTATTGTTCGAGGCCTTCTGGTCAATCCCTAATTATCAACCTCGACAACTTCTTTGCCGGAGAAACCTAATTCCAAACTACACTTTTTGGAAAATCAGAATTCAAATCTAGAGCACTCCCAAAGAAATCTCTACATTTTTTAGACGAATTAAAGCTTAATGAAAGTAGAAATTTTCCTTGAAGTTCTCTGTTCGGAACTGTTGGGTTCGTATCTCGATAACTAATAAATTAAACAAGATTATAAATGCTATTTACCTGAAACAAGATATTTGGCATCGGTTCAAAGAGAATTTTCAATTATTCGTTACAAGTTGCTCCACAGTGATATAAATTAGAAATTATTCATCCGTATTTTAAGTACTTCTTCCCATTAGGAATATTCTGTTGATTTAAAATATTGAACAAATATATAATTAATAAATGCATTAGAAAATTACAAAAGCTATGTATACTATAAATGCTATGTAAAATATATATATTTATATATATATATATATATATATATTTTATTTCTGGCGCTATATATATATATATATATATATATATATATATATATATATATATATATATATATATATATATATATATATATATATAAAAGCTAAGGTCTGGAGGAATACAATGTAAGACTTAATACATTCCCTTAATTTAAAAAGAAGACAGAGAGTATATATACAGAAGATTACTGAGGCCTAATTCAGATCTCGTGAGTGTTATTTCTTGCTTCCTTTTCCTTTATTAAATTTTTTTTTTACTAGTTTTGAGTTGCGGGTGCATAACTGGTGCTGAAACCCGGGACCGCGAATACCTGAGCAACAAGGAACGTATGATCCGTTTGTTTTTTTTCTCCTTTCGCTCCGGCAATGCCAGAGGCAGTGCTGCGACCGCCAAGGTTGAACTTATAATCACAAGTCCCACCGCTGCCACCAGAAACGATGGCGGAAGCACATGCAATCGCGTTACTCTGGACGAAAATAACGAGCTTCGACGAATGTGGTAAAGGACCGTATGAAAAAAGCGTTCGGAGGCGGCGGACGGACCCCGGAGGAAGATATTTTTTACATGTTCCGGGAGACGAAACAAGTTCATCAGTAGAACGAACAATGCGCTGGAACACTATTGGCCCAGGACAATAAGATCACTGAGACGATCAGAGAGACGGTGAACTCAGCGGAATTAGAGGGCTGAAAGCCATTCCATTCAAAGATATTGAAGGTTCTGTTGGCAAAGGAGATCGGGAAAAAGGGAGCCAGAGATCGCACTTTTGTAAGAAGTGCCCAGGAGATAATGGACACGAGTGTCAGAAAAGAAGAAGCCATGAGCGGAGAGAAAGATGCGGGGTAGAACAGAGTGGTACACAGAAGACCTAGAGCAATGACGCCCATGAGGGGGATAGGAAAACTAATATATTTTGGAAAGGAACGAGTAACAGTCGGAGAAAGGAGACAAGGGAAGGCTAGAAATAAATGGAGGGATGGAAATCGGAGATGCCATAGGTGCGGAAAAGTAGGCCACTTAGTGGCACAAATTCCTAGTACCAAGTGCTTCGAATGTGGAAGTATAAGTGATTAGACCTAGGGTAATTAGTTTACATGAACATACCTTCATCTGGGGCATCCTCTCTCTGCTGTACCAAATTGTTCGAGGACTTCTGGTCAATCTTAATTATCAACCTCGACAACTTTTTTGCCGGAGAAACCTAATTCCAAACTACACTTTTTTGAAAATAAGAATTCAAATCTAGAGCACCCCCAAAGAAATCTCTACATTTTTTATACGAATTAAAGCTTAATGAAAGTAGAAGTTTTCATTGAAGTTCTCTGTTCGGAACTGTTTGGTTCGTATCTCAATAACTAATAAATTAAACAAGATTATAAATGCTATTTACCTGAAACAAGCTATTTGGCATCGGTTCAAAGAGAATTTTCAATTTTTCAAGTCTTCGTTCCAAGCTGCTCCACGAAAATATAAACTAGGAATTATTCAGCTGTATTTTGAGTACTTCTTTCCTTAGGGAATAATATGTTGATTTAAAATATTGAACAAATAATTAATAATTAAATGCATTAGAAAATTACAAAAGCTATGTATAATATATAATATATATATATATATATATATATATATATATATATATATATATATATATATATATATATATATATATATGGAGGGTCGGGGTGGCCTAGCGGTTTAGCGCGCTTGCAAAAGTGCACTTACTCACAAAGCCAAAGGTTGTGAGTTCGAATCCCGGCACCGGCACTATTTTAATTTAATTTAAGTAATAATTCAAGAAATTTATCACCCCTCCCTCCGGGTATGTAAGGCCCGTCAGCCTACTGGAGGCTACTCACACAGACCGGGCGTAGGAGTGATGACCCTACCCCGTGTACCTTAATTGTGAATCGCGTTGTGGTTTCCCAGGACATAACATAGCCACCCGGAGGTTTGGTCCATGGACGGTCTGCCTCGGGGAAAGAAATATAGGTCCTCGTGCGCCTGCTGACTCCGAACAGCCATAATCCATGGATCTAGACCGATTTGTCACTGCCCTTGAACCCGAGTGAGTCGGTGGGAAGGACTCTGCCGAATTGGCCCCAAAGGGACCGGTTATGGAGCAATGGGCAACCTGCCACTGCACCATGGAAACCATGGTTCGCAGCAACGTGAGGTTGGGTAATCCCCTCCAGGCTGTCTTTGCTCACGCAAGCAATAAATATCTGTAAGAACACCACATCGCGCGGCCAAAGATCTACAAGGTCTATAGAGCCAACCGAAAAAAAAAAAAAAAAAAAAAAATATATATATATATATATATATAAGCTAAGGTCTGGAGGAAAACAAAGTAAGACTTAATACATTCCCTTAATGAAAAGGAAGACAGAGAGTATCCATTGAGGAATACTGTGTCTTAATTCAGATCTCATGAGTGTTATTTCTTGCTCCCTTTTCATTTATTTTCTTTTTTTTTATTAGTTTTGAGTTGCGGGCCCATAAAGGGTGCCGAAACCTAGCACCGCGAATACCTGAGCAACGAGGAACGGAGGACCCCAAAGAAATCTCTGCTTTTTTATACGAAATTAAAGCTTAATGAAAGTTGAAGTTTTCCTTGAAGTGCTCTGTTCGGAACTGTTGGGTTCGTATCTCACTAACTAATAAATTAAACCAGATTATAAATGCTTTTTACCTGAAACAAGCTATTTGGCATCGGTTCAACGAGAATTTTCTATTCTTCGTTACAAATTGCTCCACAGTGATATAAATTAGAAATTATTCATCCGTATTTTAAGTACTTCCTGCCATTGGCAATAATCTGTTGTTTTTCAATATTGAACAAATAAAAAATTAATAAATGCATTAGAAAATTACAAAAGCTATGTATAATAAGCTATATAAAATATATATATATATATTTTTTATTTCTTGCGCTATATATACATACATATATATACATACATACATACATAGATTATAAATGCTTTTTACCTGAAACAAGCTATTTGGCACCGGTTCAACGAGAATTTTCTATTCTTCGTTACAAATTGCTCCACGAAAACATAAACTAGAAATTATTCAGCTGTATTTTAAGTACTTCTTTTCTAAGGGAATTATCTGTTGATTTAAAATATTGAACAAATAAATAATTAATAAATACATTAGAAAATTACAAAAGCTATGTATAAAAAAATATATAAAATATATATATATATATATATATATATATATATATATATATATATATATATATATATAAATATATATATTTATATATATATATATATATATATATATATATATATATATATATATATATATATATATATATATATATTTATATATATATATATATATATATAAATATATATATATATATATTATACGTATATATATATATATATATATATATATATATATATATATATATATATATATATATATATATATATATATATATATATATATATATATTATATATATATGTAAGCTAAGGTCTGGAGGAAAATAAAGTAGGACTTAATACATTCCCTTAATGAATAGGAAGACAGAGGGTATACATAGAGGATTACTGAGTCTTAATTCAGATCTCATGAGTGTTATTTCTAGCTCCCTTTTCCTTTATTTTCTTTTTTTTTTATTAGTTTTGAGTTGCGGGTCCAAAACGGGTGCCGAAACCAAGCACCGCCAATACCTGAGCAACGAGGAACGGAGGACCCCAAAGAAATCTCTGCTTTTTTATACGAAATTAAAGGTTAATGAAAGTAGAAGTTTTCCTTGAAGTGCTCTGTTCAGAATTGTTGGGTTCGTATCTCACTAATTAATAAATTAAACAAGATTATAAATGCTTTTTACCTGAAACAAGCTATTTGGCATCGGTTCAACGAGAATTTTCTATTCTTCGTTACAAATTGCTCCACAGTGATATAAATTAGAAATTATTCATCCGTATTTTAAGTTCTTCTTGCCACTGGCAATAATCAGTTGTTTTTAAATATTGAACAATTAAAAAATTAATAAATGCATTAGAAAATTACAAATGCTATGTATAATAAGCTATATAGAATATATATATATATATATATATATATATATATATATATATATATATATATTTTCTATTTCTTGCGCTCTATATATATATATATATATATATATATATAAGCTAAGGTCTGGAGGAATACAATGTAAGACTTAATACATTCCCTTAATGTAAAATGATGACAGAGAGTATATATGCAGAAGATTACTGAGGCCTAATTCAGATCTCGTGAGTGTTATTTCTTGCTTCCTTTTCCTTTATTTTCTTTTTTTTTTACTAGTTTTGAGTTGCGGGTGCATAACTGGTGCCGAAACCCGGGACCGCGAATACCTGAGCAACAAGGAACGGATGATCCGTATGTTTTTTTCTCCTTTCGCTCCGGCAATGCTAGAGGCAGTGCTGCGACCGGCAAGGTTGAACTTATAATCACAAGTCCCACCGCTGCCACCAGAAACGATGGCGGAAACACAAGCAATCGCGTTACTCTGGACGAAAATAACGAGCTTCGACGAATGTGGTAAAGGACCGTATGAAAAAAGCGTTCGGAGGCGGCGGACGGACACCGGAAGAAGATATTTTTTACATGTTCCGTGAGACGAAACTTGTTCATCAGTAGAAGGAACAATACGAGATCGGGAAAAAGGGAGCCAGAGATCGCACTTTTGTAAGAAGTGCCCAGGAGATAATGGACACGAGCGTCAGAAAAGAAGATGCCATGAGCGGAGAGAAATATGCGGGGTAGAATAGAGTGGCACACAGAAGACCTAGAGCAATGACGCCCAGGAGGGGGAAAGAAAAACTAATATATTTTGGAAAGGAACGAGTAACAGTCGGAGATAGGAGACAAGGGAAGGCTAGAAAGCGCGAGCAAGGAAATGATGGCATGGATGTATGGTGGTCGTTTACGCCCCAGGTCACCCAGAGAGAACAGGAGGCATCAAGTGACTCCATAGCACGCTGGGTGAACACCTACACGTGTACCACGCAGATAAAGGTCTGACACCAGAGGCGGCGATGCCGAAAGCAGTGATGGCATATAACCACTCAATTCACACCGACGGGATTCGCCCCATTCGAAATTCTCTTTGGACTCCGGGGACGACGTATGGATAGTGGGAGCACGGCGACAGACGACGAAATGTCAAAAAGGCTGGCGAACAATCAGATAAGGCTGGGAAAATTGTGGGTGAAATACGCGGAAGTCTGGAGGGGGGGGGAAGTAGGAGAGTAGCGCGGGAGAATAATTAGGTCAAAGACATAGGGGGTGGCATCAAGATAGGGACCATTGTGTACAGGAAAATAGGTTATAACAGGTGTAAAAGAGTTTCTAATGTACGAGGGCTCATTTAGGGTGATTGTTATAAAAGCGTAAGAGAACCCGTAAAGCGTAGAACTGGGCATACTGAACTATTAAAGCTACCAGCAGGTAAGCAAGAACAACCTTAAACAGGCCGGAGCATCCTCTTTAACGTATAAAATCATGTGAGAGCCAGTCTTTCGGTTGTATGTTTTTTTTTTATATTGATACCGAAACATGTGTGGTTATCACTCAAAACAGGAAGTTTCATATTTTTTAGTCATGGTTGTAAGTTTTTTTAATTATTTCTTTCAAGTGCCACTATTGTGCTATGTTCTTATTACAATTTGTATATATTAGATTTTTATGCGTTGTTATTAGGTCAAATTAGATGGCCGTAAATTGGCAGGGGGAAGTTATGGTCATCTTAATACCATTCCTTGACTTACTTAAAACCATCCCTAAATATAAACAGTTAAATTTAAACATTTCAATTTGGCACACCTTCAATTTAAATACTTCTTCAAAAATGCATTCTTAACTGTGGACATTTACATATTCACGATAAAGCTATAACCATGCTATCCATCTGCAATAATTTGTGCTTCTAACGCCAAATCTATCTCTTTTATAATTACTCTTCTCCGCCAACTGCTGTTTGTATAATTTGGTATATAAACTCTTCAATATAAACGTTTCAATTTGGTACACCTTCAATTTAAATACTTCTTTAAAAATGCGTTCTTAACTGTGGAAATATACATATTCACGATAAAGCTATAACCATGCTATCCATCTGCAATAATATGTGCATCTAACACCAAATCTATTTCTTTTATAATTACTTTTCTCCGCCAACGGCTGTTGGTATAATTTGGTCCATAAACTCTTCAATTTACACTTTTCAATTTGGCACACCTTCAATTTAAATACTTCTTTAAAAATGCGTTCTTCACTGAGGACATTTACATATTCAGGAGATAGCTATAATCATTCTATCCATCTGCAATAATTTGTGCTTCTAACGCCAAATCTATTTCTTTTATAATTACTCTTCTCCGCCAACTGCTGTTGGTATAATTTGGTATATAAACCCTTCAATATAAACGTTTCAATTTGGTACACCTTCAATTTAAATACTTCTTTAAAAATGCGTTCTTAACTGTGGAAATTTACATATTCACGATAAAGCAATAACCATGCTATCCATCTGCAATAATTTGTGCTTCTAACACCAAATCTATTTCTTTTATAATTACTCTTCTCCGCCAACTGCTGTTGGTATAATTTGGTATATAAACCCTTCAATATAAACGTTTCAATTTGGTACACCTTCAATTTAAATACTTCTTTAAAAATGCGTTCTTAACTGTGGAAATATACATATTCACGATAAAGCTATAACCATGCTATCCATCTGCAATAATATGTGCATCTAACACCAAATCTATTTCTTTTATAATTACTTTTCTCCGCCAACGGCTGTTGGTATAATTTGGTCCATAAACTCTTCAATTTACACTTTTCAATTTGGCACACCTTCAATTTAAATACTTCTTTAAAAATGCGTTCTTCACTGAGGACATTTACATATTCAGGAGATAGCTATAATCATTCTATCCATCTGCAATAATTTGTGCTTCTAACGCCAAATCTATTTCTTTTATAATTACTCTTCTCCGCCAACTGCTGTTGGTATAATTTGGTATATAAACCCTTCAATATAAACGTTTCAATTTGGTACACCTTCAATTTAAATACTTCTTTAAAAATGCGTTCTTAACTGTGGAAATTTACATATTCACGATAAAGCAATAACCATGCTATCCATCTGCAATAATTTGTGCTTCTAACACCAAATCTATTTCTTTTATAATTACTCTTCTCCGCCAACTGCTGTTGGTATAATTTGGTATATAAACCCTTCAATATAAACGTTTCAATTTGGTACACCTTCAATTTAAATACTTCTTTAAAAATGCGTTCTTAACTGTGGAAATGTACATATTCACGATAAAGCAATAACCATGCTATCCATCTGCAATAATTTGTGCTTCTATCACCAAATCTATTTCTTTTATAATTACTCTTCTCCGCCAACTGCTGTTGGTATAATTTGGTATATAAACTCTTCAATTTAAACGTTTCAATTTGGTACACCTTCAATTTAAATACTTCTTTAAAAATGCGTTCTTCACTGTGGAAATTTACATATTCAACAGATAGCTATAACCATTCTATCCATCTGCAATAATTTGTGCATCTAACGCCAAATCTATTTCTTTTATAATTACTCTTCTCCGCCAACTGCTGCTGGTATAATTTGGTATTTAAACTCTTCAATTTAAACGTTTCAATTTGGTACACCTTCAATTTAAATACTTCTTTAAAAATGCGTTCTTAACTGTGGAGATTTACATATTCACGATAAAGCAATAACCATGCTATCCATCTGCAATAATTTGTGCTTCTAACACCAAATCTATTTCTTTTATAATTACTCTTCTCCGCCAACTGCTGTTGGTATAATTTGGTATATAAACTCTTCAATATAAACGTTTCAATTTGGTACACCTTCAATTTAAATACTTCTTTAAAAATGCGTTCTTAACTGTGGAAATTTACATATTCACGATATAGCTATAACCATTCTATCCATCTGCAATAATTTGTGCTTCTAACGCAAAATCTATTTTTTTTATAATTACTCTACTCCGCCAACTGCTGTTGGTATAATTTGGTATATAAACTCTTCAATTTAAACGTATCAATTTGGTACACCTTCAAATTAAATATTTCTTTAAAAATGCGTTCTTAACTGTTGAAATTTACATATTCACGATAAAGATATAACCATTCTATCCATCTGCAATAATTTGTGCTTCTAACGCCAAATCTATTTTTTTTATAATTACTCTTCTCCGCCAACTGCTGTTGGTATAATTTGGTATATAAACTCTTCAATTTAAACGTTTCAATTTGGTACACCTTCAATTTAAATACTTCTTTAAAAATGCGTTCTTAACTGTGGACATTTACATATTCACGATATAGCTATAACCATTCTATCCATCTGCAATAATTTGTGCATCTAACGCCAAATCTATTTCTTTTATAATTACACTTCTCTGCCAACTGCTGTTGGTATAATTTGGTATATAAACTCTTCAATTTAAACGTTTCAATTTTGTACACCTTCAATTGAAATACTTCATTAAAAATGCGTTCTTAACTGTGGAAATTTACATATTCACGATAAAGGTATAACAATGCTATCCATCTGCAATAATTTGTGCATCTAACGCAAAATCTATTTCTTTTATAATTACTCTTCTCCGCCAACTGCTGTTGGTATAATTTGGTATATAAACTCTTCAATTTAAACGTATCAATTTGGTACACCTTCAAATTAAATACTACTTTAAAAATGCGTTCTTAACTGTTGAAATTTACATATTCACGATAAAGATATAACCATTCTATCCATCTGCAATAATTTGTGCTTCTAACGCCAAATCTATTTTTTTTATAATAACTCTTCTCCGCCAACTGCTGTTGGTATAATTTGGTATATAAACTCTTCAATTTAAACGTATCAATTTGGTACACCTTCAAATTAAATACTACTTTAAAAATGCGTTCTTAACTGTTGAAATTTACATATTCACGATAAAGATATAACCATTCTATCCATCTGCAATAATTTGTGCTTCTAACGCCAAATCTATTTTTTTTATAAATACTCTTCTCCGCCAACTGCTGTTGGTAAAATTTGGTATATAAACTCTTCAATTTAAACGTTTCAATTTGGTACACCTTCAATTTAAATACTTCTTTAAAAATGCGTTCTTCACTGTGGAAATTTACATATTCAACAGATAGCTATAACCATTCTATCCATCTGCAATAATTTGTGCATCTAACGCCAAATCTATTTCTTTTATAATTACTCTTCTCCGCCAACTGCTGCTGGTATAATTTGGTATTTAAACTCTTCAATTTAAACGTTTCAATTTGGTACACCTTCAATTTAAATACTTCTTTAAAAATGCGTTCTTAACTGTGGAGATTTACATATTCACGATAAAGCAATAACCATGCTATCCATCTGCAATAATTTGTGCTTCTAACACCAAATCTATTTCTTTTATAATTACTCTTCTCCGCCAACTGCTGTTGGTATAATTTGGTATATAAACTCTTCAATATAAACGTTTCAATTTGGTACACCTTCAATTTAAATACTTCTTTAAAAATGCGTTCTTAACTGTGGAAATTTACATATTCACGATATAGCTATAACCATTCTATCCATCTGCAATAATTTGTGCTTCTAACGCAAAATCTATTTTTTTTATAATTACTCTACTCCGCCAACTGCTGTTGGTATAATTTGGTATATAAACTCTTCAATTTAAACGTATCAATTTGGTACACCTTCAAATTAAATATTTCTTTAAAAATGCGTTCTTAACTGTTGAAATTTACATATTCACGATAAAGATATAACCATTCTATCCATCTGCAATAATTTGTGCTTCTAACGCCAAATCTATTTTTTTTATAATTACTCTTCTCCGCCAACTGCTGTTGGTATAATTTGGTATATAAACTCTTCAATTTAAACGTTTCAATTTGGTACACCTTCAATTTAAATACTTCTTTAAAAATGCGTTCTTAACTGTGGACATTTACATATTCACGATATAGCTATAACCATTCTATCCATCTGCAATAATTTGTGCATCTAACGCCAAATCTATTTCTTTTATAATTACACTTCTCTGCCAACTGCTGTTGGTATAATTTGGTATATAAACTCTTCAATTTAAACGTTTCAATTTTGTACACCTTCAATTGAAATACTTCATTAAAAATGCGTTCTTAACTGTGGAAATTTACATATTCACGATAAAGGTATAACAATGCTATCCATCTGCAATAATTTGTGCATCTAACGCAAAATCTATTTCTTTTATAATTACTCTTCTCCGCCAACTGCTGTTGGTATAATTTGGTATATAAACTCTTCAATTTAAACGTATCAATTTGGTACACCTTCAAATTAAATACTACTTTAAAAATGCGTTCTTAACTGTTGAAATTTACATATTCACGATAAAGATATAACCATTCTATCCATCTGCAATAATTTGTGCTTCTAACGCCAAATCTATTTTTTTTATAATAACTCTTCTCCGCCAACTGCTGTTGGTATAATTTGGTATATAAACTCTTCAATTTAAACGTATCAATTTGGTACACCTTCAAATTAAATACTACTTTAAAAATGCGTTCTTAACTGTTGAAATTTACATATTCACGATAAAGATATAACCATTCTATCCATCTGCAATAATTTGTGCTTCTAACGCCAAATCTATTTTTTTTATAAATACTCTTCTCCGCCAACTGCTGTTGGTAAAATTTGGTATATAAACTCTTCAATTTAAACGTTTCAATTTGGTACACCTTCAATTTAAATACTTCTTTAAAAATGCGTTCTTAACTGTGGAAATTTACATATTCACGATATAGCTTTAACCATTCTATCCATCTGCAATAATTTGTGTTTCTAACGCAAAATCTATTTATTTTATAATTACTCTACTCCGCCAACTGCTGTTGGTATAATTTGGTATATAAACTCTTCAATTTAAACGTATCAATTTGGTACACCTTCAAATTAAATACTTCTTAAAAATGCGTTCTTAACTGTTGAAATTTACATATTCACGATAAAGATATAACCATTCTATCCATCTGCAATAATTTGTGCTTCTAACGCCAAATCTATTTTTTTTATAATTACTCTTCTCCGCCAACTGCTGTTTGTATAATTTGGTATATAAACTCTTCAATTTAAACGTTTCAATTTGGTACACCTTCAATTTAAATACTTCTTTAAAAATGCGTTCTTAACTGTGGAAATTTACATATTCACGATATAACTATAACCATTCTATCTATCTGCAATAATTTGTGCTTCTAACGCCAAATCAATTTTTTTTTTATAATTACTTTTTTCCCCCAACGGCTGTTGGTATAATTTGGTACATAAACTCTTCAATTTTGAACGTTTCAATTTGGTACACCTTCAATTTAAATACTTCATTAAAAATGCGTTCTTAACTGTGGAGATTTACATATTCACGATAAAGCAATAACCATGCTATCCATCTGCAATAATTTGTGCATCTAACGCCAAATCTATTTCTTTTATAATTACTCTTCTCTGCCAACTGCTGTTTGTATAATTTGGTATATAAACTCTTCAATTTAAACGTTTCAATTTGGTACACCTTCAATTTAAATACTTCTTTAAAAATGCGTTCTTAACTGTGGAAATTTACATATTCACGATAAAGCTATAACCATGCTATCCATCTGCAATAATTTGTGCTTCTAACGCCAAATCTATTTTTTTTATAATTACTCTTCTCTGCCAACTGCTGTTTGTATAATTTGGTATATAAACTCTTCAATTTAAACGTATCAATTTGGTACACCTTCAATTTAAATACTTCTTTAAAAATGCGTTCTTAACTGTGGAAATTTACATATTCACGATATAGCTATAACCATTCTATCCATCTGCAATAATTTGTGCTTCTAACGCAAAATCTATTTTTTTTATAATTACTCTACTCCGCCAACTGCTGTTGGTATAATTTGGTATATAAACTCTTCAATTTAAACGTATCAATTTGGTACACCTTCAAATTAAATATTTCTTTAAAAATGCGTTCTTAACTGTTGAAATTTACATATTCACGATAAAGATATAACCATTCTATCCATCTGCAATAATTTGTGCTTCTAACGCCAAATCTATTTTTTTTATAATTACTCTTCTCCGCCAACTGCTGTTGGTATAATTTGGTATATAAACTCTTCAATTTAAACGTTTCAATTTGGTACACCTTCAATTTAAATACTTCTTTAAAAATGCGTTCTTAACTGTGGACATTTACATATTCACAATATAGCTATAACCATTCTATCCATCTGCAATAATTTGTGCATCTAACGCCAAATCTATTTCTTTTATAATTACACTTCTCTGCCAACTGCTGTTGGTATAATTTGGTATATAAACTCTTCAATTTAAACGTTTCAATTTTGTACACCTTCAATTGAAATACTTCATTAAAAATGCGTTCTTAACTGTGGAAATTTACATATTCACGATAAAGGTATAACAATGCTATCCATCTGCAATAATTTGTGCATCTAACGCAAAATCTATTTCTTTTATAATTACTCTTCTCCGCCAACTGCTGTTGGTATAATTTGGTATATAAACTCTTCAATTTAAACGTATCAATTTGGTACACCTTCAAATTAAATACTACTTTAAAAATGCGTTCTTAACTGTTGAAATTTACATATTCACGATAAAGATATAACCATTCTATCCATCTGCAATAATTTGTGCTTCTAACGCCAAATCTATTTTTTTTATAATAACTCTTCTCCGCCAACTGCTGTTGGTATAATTTGGTATATAAACTCTTCAATTTAAACGTATCAATTTGGTACACCTTCAAATTAAATACTACTTTAAAAATGCGTTCTTAACTGTTGAAATTTACATATTCACGATAAAGATATAACCATTCTATCCATCTGCAATAATTTGTGCTTCTAACGCCAAATCTATTTTTTTTATAAATACTCTTCTCCGCCAACTGCTGTTGGTAAAATTTGGTATATAAACTCTTCAATTTAAACGTTTCAATTTGGTACACCTTCAATTTAAATACTTCTTTAAAAATGCGTTCTTAACTGTGGAAATTTACATATTCACGATATAGCTTTAACCATTCTATCCATCTGCAATAATTTGTGTTTCTAACGCAAAATCTATTTATTTTATAATTACTCTACTCCGCCAACTGCTGTTGGTATAATTTGGTATATAAACTCTTCAATTTAAACGTATCAATTTGGTACACCTTCAAATTAAATACTTCTTAAAAATGCGTTCTTAACTGTTGAAATTTACATATTCACGATAAAGATATAACCATTCTATCCATCTGCAATAATTTGTGCTTCTAACGCCAAATCTATTTTTTTTATAATTACTCTTCTCCGCCAACTGCTGTTTGTATAATTTGGTATATAAACTCTTCAATTTAAACGTTTCAATTTGGTACACCTTCAATTTAAATACTTCTTTAAAAATGCGTTCTTAACTGTGGAAATTTACATATTCACGATATAACTATAACCATTCTATCTATCTGCAATAATTTGTGCTTCTAACGCCAAATCAATTTTTTTTTTATAATTACTTTTTTCCCCCAACGGCTGTTGGTATAATTTGGTACATAAACTCTTCAATTTTGAACGTTTCAATTTGGTACACCTTCAATTTAAATACTTCATTAAAAATGCGTTCTTAACTGTGGAGATTTACATATTCACGATAAAGCAATAACCATGCTATCCATCTGCAATAATTTGTGCATCTAACGCCAAATCTATTTCTTTTATAATTACTCTTCTCTGCCAACTGCTGTTTGTATAATTTGGTATATAAACTCTTCAATTTAAACGTTTCAATTTGGTACACCTTCAATTTAAATACTTCTTTAAAAATGCGTTCTTAACTGTGGAAATTTACATATTCACGATAAAGCTATAACCATGCTATCCATCTGCAATAATTTGTGCTTCTAACGCCAAATCTATTTTTTTTATAATTACTCTTCTCTGCCAACTGCTGTTTGTATAATTTGGTATATAAACTCTTCAATTTAAACGTTTCAATTTGGTACACCTTCAATTTAAATACTTCTTTAAAAATGCGTTCTTAACTGTGGAAATTTACATATTCACGATAAAGCTATAACCATGCTATCCATCTGCAATAATTTGTGCTTCTAACGCCAAATCTATTTTTTTTATAATTACTCTTCTCTGCCAACTGCTGTTGGTATAATTTGGTATATAAACTCTTCAATTTAAACGTTTCAATTTGGTACACCTTCAATTTAAATACTTCTTTAAAAATGCGTTCTTAACTGTGGAAATTTACATATTCACGATAAAGCTATAACCATGCTATCCATCTGCAATAATTTGTGCTTCTAACGCCAAATCTATTTCTTTTATAATTACTCTTCTCTGCCAACTGCTGTTTGTATAATTTGGTATATAAACTCTTCAATTTAAACGTTTCAATTTGGTACACCTTCAATTTAAATACTTCTTTAAAAATGCGTTCTTAACTGTGGAAATTTACATATTCACGATAAAGCTATAACCATGCTATCCATCTGCAATAATTTGTGCTTCTAACGCCAAATCTATTTCTTTTATAATTACTCTTCTCTGCCAACTGCTGTTTGTTTAATTTGGTATATAAACTCTTCAATTTAAACGTTTCAATTTGGTACACCTTCAATTTAAATACTTCTTTAAAAATGCGTTCTTAACTGTGGAAATTTACATATTCACGATAAAGCTATAACCATGCTATCCATCTGCAATAATTTGTGCTTCTAACGCCAAATCTATTTCTTTTATAATTACTCTTCTCTGCCAACTGCTGTTTGTATAATTTGGTATATAAACTCTTCAATTTAAACGTTTCAATTTGGTACACCTTCAATTTAAATACTTCTTTAAAAATGCGTTCTTAACTGTGGAAATTTACATATTCACGATAAAGCTATAACCATGCTATCCATCTGCAATAATTTGTGCTTCTAACGCCAAATCTATTTCTTTTATAATTACTCTTCTCTGCCAACTGCTGTTTGTATAATTTGGTATATAAACTCTTCAATTTAAACGTTTCAATTTGGTACACCTTCAATTTAAATACTTCTTTAAAAATGCGTTCTTAACTGTGGAAATTTACATATTCACGATATAACTATAACCATTCTATCTATCTGCAATAATTTGTGCTTCTAACGCCAAATCAATTTTTTTTTTATAATTACTTTTTTCCCCCAACGGCTGTTGGTATAATTTGGTACATAAACTCTTCAATTTTGAACGTTTCAATTTGGTACACCTTCAATTTAAATACTTCATTAAAAATGCGTTCTTAACTGTGGAGATTTACATATTCACGATAAAGCAATAACCATGCTATCCATCTGCAATAATTTGTGCATCTAACGCCAAATCTATTTCTTTTATAATTACTCTTCTCTGCCAACTGCTGTTTGTATAATTTGGTATATAAACTCTTCAATTTAAACGTTTCAATTTGGTACACCTTCAATTTAAATACTTCTTTAAAAATGCGTTCTTAACTGTGGAAATTTACATATTCACGATAAAGCTATAACCATGCTATCCATCTGCAATAATTTGTGCTTCTAACGCCAAATCTATTTCTTTTATAATTACTCTTCTCTGCCAACTGCTGTTTGTATAATTTGGTATATAAACTCTTCAATTTAAACGTTTCAATTTGGTACACCTTCAATTTAAATACTTCTTTAAAAATGCGTTCTTAACTGTGGAAATTTACATATTCACGATAAAGCTATAACCATGCTATCCATCTGCAATAATTTGTGCTTCTAACGCCAAATCTATTTCTTTTATAATTACTCTTCTCTGCCAACTGCTATTTGTATAATTTGGTATATAAACTCTTCAATTTAAACGTTTCAATTTGGTACACCTTCAATTTAAATACTTCTTTAAAAATGCGTTCTTAACTGTGGAAATTTACATATTCACGATAAAGCTATAACCATGCTATCCATCTGCAATAATTTGTGCTTCTAACGCCAAATCTATTTCTTTTATAATTACTCTTCTCTGCCAACTGCTGTTTGTATAATTTGGTATATAAACTCTTCAATTTAAACGTTTCAATTTGGTACACCTTCAATTTAAATACTTCTTTAAAAATGCGTTCTTAACTGTGGAAATTTACATATTCACGATAAAGCTATAACCATGCTATCCATCTGCAATAATTTGTGCTTCTAACGCCAAATCTATTTCTTTTATAATTACTCTTCTCTGCCAACTGCTGTTTGTATAATTTGGTATATAAACTCTTCAATTTAAACGTTTCAATTTGGTACACCTTCAATTTAAATACTTCTTTAAAAATGCGTTCTTAACTGTGGAAATTTACATATTCACGATAAAGCTATAACCATGCTATCCATCTGCAATAATTTGTGCTTCTAACGCCAAATCTATTTTTTTTATAATTACTCTTCTCTGCCAACTGCTGTTGGTATAATTTGGTATATAAACTCTTCAATTTAAACGTTTCAATTTGGTACACCTTCAATTTAAATACTTCTTTAAAAATGCGTTCTTAACTGTGGAAATTTACATATTCACGATAAAGCTATAACCATGCTATCCATCTGCAATAATTTGTGCTTCTAACGCCAAATCTATTTCTTTTATAATTACTCTTCTCTGCCAACTGCTGTTTGTATAATTTGGTATATAAACTCTTCAATTTAAACGTTTCAATTTGGTACACCTTCAATTTAAATACTTCTTTAAAAATGCGTTCTTAACTGTGGAAATTTACATATTCACGATAAAGCTATAACCATGCTATCCATCTGCAATAATTTGTGCTTCTAACGCCAAATCTATTTCTTTTATAATTACTCTTCTCTGCCAACTGCTGTTTGTATAATTTGGTATATAAACTCTTCAATTTAAACGTTTCAATTTGGTACACCTTCAATTTAAATACTTCTTTAAAAATGCGTTCTTAACTGTGGAAATTTACATATTCACGATAAAGCTATAACCATGCTATCCATCTGCAATAATTTGTGCTTCTAACGCCAAATCTATTTCTTTTATAATTACTCTTCTCTGCCAACTGCTGTTTGTATAATTTGGTATATAAACTCTTCAATTTAAACGTTTCAATTTGGTACACCTTCAATTTAAATACTTCTTTAAAAATGCGTTCTTAACTGTGGAAATTTACATATTCACGATAAAGCTATAACCATGCTATCCATCTGCAATAATTTGTGCTTCTAACGCCAAATCTATTTCTTTTATAATTACTCTTCTCTGCCAACTGCTGTTTGTATAATTTGGTATATAAACTCTTCAATTTAAACGTTTCAATTTGGTACACCTTCAATTTAAATACTTCTTTAAAAATGCGTTCTTAACTGTGGAAATTTACATATTCACGATATAACTATAACCATTCTATCTATCTGCAATAATTTGTGCTTCTAACGCCAAATCAATTTTTTTTTTATAATTACTTTTTTCCCCCAACGGCTGTTGGTATAATTTGGTACATAAACTCTTCAATTTTGAACGTTTCAATTTGGTACACCTTCAATTTAAATACTTCATTAAAAATGCGTTCTTAACTGTGGAGATTTACATATTCACGATAAAGCAATAACCATGCTATCCATCTGCAATAATTTGTGCTTCTAACGCCAAATCTATTTCTTTTATAATTACTCTTCTCTGCCAACTGCTGTTTGTATAATTTGGTATATAAACTCTTCAATTTAAACGTTTCAATTTGGTACACCTTCAATTTAAATACTTCTTTAAAAATGCGTTCTTAACTGTGGAAATTTACATATTCACGATAAAGCTATAACCATGCTATCCATCTGCAATAATTTGTGCTTCTAACGCCAAATCTATTTCTTTTATAATTACTCTTCTCTGCCAACTGCTGTTTGTATAATTTGGTATATAAACTCTTCAATTTAAACGTTTCAATTTGGTACACCTTCAATTTAAATACTTCTTTAAAAATGCGTTCTTAACTGTGGAAATTTACATATTCACGATAAAGCTATAACCATGCTATCCATCTGCAATAATTTGTGCTTCTAACGCCAAATCTATTTCTTTTATAATTACTCTTCTCTGCCAACTGCTGTTTGTATAATTTGGTATATAAACTCTTCAATTTAAACGTTTCAATTTGGTACACCTTCAATTTAAATACTTCTTTAAAAATGCGTTCTTAACTGTGGAAATTTACATATTCACGATAAAGCTATAACCATGCTATCCATCTGCAATAATTTGTGCTTCTAACGCCAAATCTATTTCTTTTATAATTACTCTTCTCTGCCAACTGCTGTTTGTATAATTTGGTATATAAACTCTTCAATTTACACTTTTCAATTTGGCACACCTTCAATTTAAATACTTCTTTAAAAATGCGTTCTTCACTGTGAAAATTTACATATTCACGATATAGCTATAACCATGCTATCCATCTGCAATAATTTGTGCTTCTAACGCCAAATCTATTTCTATTATAATTATTCTTCTCCGCCAACTGCTGTTTGTATAATTTGGTATATAAACTCTTCAATTTAAACGTTTCAATTTGGTACACCTTCAATTTAAATACTTCTTTAAAAATGCGTTCTTAACTGTGGAAATTTACATATTCCCGATAAAGCTATAACCATGCTATCCATCTGCAATAATTTGTGCATCTAACGCCAAATCTATTTCTATTATAATTATTCTTCTCCGCCAACTGCTGTTTGTATAATTTGGTATATAAACTCTTCAATTTAAACGTTTCAATTTGGTACACCTTCAATTTAAATACTTCTTTAAAAATGCGTTCTTAACTGTGGAAATTTACATATTCACGATAAAGCTATAACCATGCTATCCATCTGCAATAATTTGTGCATCTAACGCCAAATCTATTTCTATTATAATTATTCTTCTCCGCCAACTGCTGTTTGTATAATTTGGTATATAAACTCTTCAATTTAAACGTTTCAATTTGGTACACCTTCAATTTAAATACTTCTTTAAAAATGCGTTCTTAACTGTGGAAATTTACATATTCACGATAAAGCTATAACCATGCTATCCATCTGCAATAATTTGTGCATCTAACGCCAAATCTATTTCTATTATAATTATTCTTCTCCGCCAACTGCTGTTTGTATAATTTGGTATATAAACTCTTCAATTTAAACGTTTCAATTTGGTACACCTTCAATTTAAATACTTCTTTAAAAATGCGTTCTTAACTGTGGAAATTTACATATTCACGATAAAGCTATAACCATGCTATCCATCTGCAATAATTTGTGCATCTAACGCCAAATCTATTTCTTTTATAATTACTCTACTCCGCCAACTGCTGTTGGTATAATTTGGTATATAAACTCTTCAATTTAAACGTATCAATTTGGTACACCTTCAATTTAAATACTTCTTTAAAAATGCGTTCTTAACTGTGGAAATTTACATATTCACGATATAGCTATAACCATTCTATCTATCTGCAATAATTTGTGCTTCTAACGCCAAATCAATTTTTTTTTTATAATTACTTTTACCCCCAACGGCTGTTGGTATAATTTGGTACATAAACTTTTCAATTTTGAACGTTTCAATTTGGTACACCTTCAATTTAAATACTTCTTTAAAAATGCGTTCTTAACTGTGGAAATTTACATATTCACGATATAGCTATAACCATGCTATCCATCTGCAATAATTTGTGCTTCTAACGCCAAATCTATTTCTTTTATAATTACTCTTCTCCGCCAACTGCTGTTGGTATAATTTGGTATTTAAACTCTTCAATTTAAACGTTTCAATTTGGTACACCTTCAATTTAAATACTTCTTTAAAAATGCGTTCTTAACTGTGGAAATTTACATATTCACGATATAGCTATTACCATTCTGTCCATCTGCAATAATTTGTGCTTCTAACGCCAAATCTATTTTTTTTATAATTACTCTACTCCGCCAACTGCTGTTGGTATAATTTGGTATATAAACTCTTCAATTTAAACGTATCAATTTGGTACACCTTCAATTTAAATACTTCTTTAAAAATGCGTTCTTAACTGTGGAAATTTACATATTCACGATATAGCTATAACCATTCTATCTATCTGCAATAATTTGTGCTTCTAACGCCAAATCAATTTTTTTTTTATAATTACATTTTTCCCCCAACGGCTGTTGGTATAATTTGGTACATAAACTCTTCAATTTTGAACGTTTCAATTTGGTACACCTTCAATTTAAATACTTCTTTAAAAATGCGTTCTTAACTGTGGAAATTTACATATTCACGATATAGCTATATCCATCTGAAAAAAGAAAGAGGACAAATTGAAGAATAAAACTAGTAATAGCTGTTTTAATTTTAATATTTTTCATTTTAACATTATTGTTATTTTATATTCATATCTTATTTTAGCTGTTAACATCTGGTACGGTGCGCGATCACAACTTACTCTCTCTTTCCCCTTTTCCTTCTTGAAAAGATGCGTTTTTTTCCCACTCTCTTTTTTGGCCTTCTGATTGGTTTACGCTTTAAGAATTTTTGAAATGTTTAAACTTTTTTCCTTTATTGTTCGTAGTATCCTGGGTCGGCATGTTTATTACACCTTGTCGACTGGGCCTATCTCTTATATTATGGTGCTTATACTTTCGCTAATCTTTATGACTTCTTTAGCGGCCTGCCGATAATCTCGACCTGCTCCTCGAGCTCTACAGGTATTGTACACCCCCCCCCCCCCTCCCCCTCCCCCAACCTTGTACTTATTTCTTTGTCCGAAAAGAAATTTACTTATGTTAATATTGATTGAACCAGGAGGCATCATTATTTAATTTATCCCTTATTTGATTACTATTACTTAATCTGAATTATTTTCTTCACTCTCTGTATGCTCAATACATTGCATTACGCTTCCTATGACGATATAGTCAATAGTTTAGAACTAATCTGAATATTTTTCTCGGTCCAGTTGGAATATACATAACCCACTTCTAGGAAAACTTCTACTTTCTTTGAACTTTTATTTATTTTAAAAGAAATAGAGGTTTTTTTGGAGGTTTGTCTACTAAACACTTTGTAGCGGTCACAGTCGACGGGCGCCAAATCAAGTTACAATTGGCTGTAACTGACTGCCTAATTTAACATTTTTTTTGTCAATAAATTTAAACGATTTTTCTTCTTTATTACATCAGTTATTTATTTAAGGCCGGTAATTGATTAAAATATTGTTTTTAGAAATTTTCTTCTCATTTTTCTAATTTAAAAAAATTAGTGAAGTGTCTTGTCCTTCATTGCTCATGAGTAGTAAGATTTAAATTTTAATTACAGTCAATTAAGGGTTGCTACAATTAAATCATTGAGACTCCTTCTTTGTACAATTGTTTTTTTAAATAGTTGTGATGAAATTTTTCTAAAAAATCAAATTTGTTCTTACAATGAGTAAA
The DNA here is from genome assembly GCA_948150685.1 of Rhaphigaster nebulosa. NCBI lineage: Eukaryota > Metazoa > Arthropoda > Insecta > Hemiptera > Pentatomidae > Rhaphigaster > Rhaphigaster nebulosa. Next base: position 27,853,385 of record OX411307.1, on the reverse strand, counting down.
TTGAACCAATTTACTTTAATGTTGCGTATACGCAACGTTGGCCGTTCAGATGAAGTTTTTACAATAATGACTGGCAAATGCATTGTTGGTTTAGAAAAAAATAGTAATAATGGAGGGAGGAGAGAATTATTTGTTCATTTTTTTAGCCTTCCCTCATTTTCTTCTCAGTTCCACAGTTGACAGTTTTATTTATAAAAGTGACATCTCTTAGGAAAAGAAGTGTACTTCTTTCTATCTTCTCAACCTTTATTATATTTTTATTATCAAGTATTTCTTTTTCAAATATTATATTTACGTAGAATACAATTTTATTTGTAGGGCTTTACCGTTCTATCCAGAAACAAACAAAGCCTGGACTACAGAAGAATTGTTAGCAATACTTCAGGAAGATAGTGATGATGAATCATCAAGCGACTTTTTAGATGCAGTTTATATACTTCCAGAGGTAGACACAATAACTGATGATGAACGGCTCGATGAAAATGTAATTGGTGAAGAACCTTTGGAAACGGATATCGCAGGTACATTTGAAATTCATAGAAATAATGACAAAATCTCAGTTACTCCCCATACAAGTGGCAAAATACAACATAAAAAACAAATGAAATCCAAGGAAAGTAGTTTTCTACCCAATTGAAAAAAATCAGTTCCAGTTAGGTTTTCTGAAACTCCTCACTTTGAAGAACAAATGTGTCGGGAAAATATTCTTCATTTATTTGGAGGAAAATCACCCATAGAATTGTTCACCACTTTCTTTGATGGCGATTTACTCAACGCCATCCTTACACATTCCAATTTGTATGCACTCAGCAAAAATGCTCATGACGTGGTAATAAGTATAAAATTATTTAAGCGTTTTATTGGAACCATAATTTTATCAGGATACCACACATTGCCTCAATGTGACCTGACTGGTCAAATGATGATGATAAAGGTTTATCTGTTGTGAAAAACAGCATGAGTCGCAATTTTTTTCGTCAACTGAAACGATATATGCCTTTATCGGATAACAATCAGTTGGTTAAAAGTGGCAGGAACTAAAACTGTTGCTTTGCGACAGGAACTATTCGAGACAATAGAACCGCAAAGTGCTCAGTTGAAGATATAAAACGTTTCGATAAGAAGCCTAGAGGTACATATGATTGATTATGCCTTTGATGGAGTGAATGAAATTTGCATTGTGAGATGGAATGATAACTCCGTAGTTACTGTAGCGAGTAATAATTTCGGCCCTGACCGGATAAAATATGCAAAACGCTACAACAGAAAAAAGAAAATTGAAGAGCACATTGCACAACCTAATAAAATTTGCCAATACAATAAGTTCATGGGAGGAGTAGACGTACATGACAATGGAGTGGCAAATTATTGAATAAAATTCGAGAAAAAAAAATGGTGGTGGCCTTAATTCATAAATATAATAGACAGTGCAGTGATAAATGCATGGAAAATTTATAATATAGCTAATGAGAGCAAGATGCCGCTGCTTGATTTCAAATCCTATATTGCAAAGAACCTATTACAATCAATAGAGTGCATAAACGTGATAACCAAACCAATCAATGACCAACAAATGATGGGAAGACCTGCTATAAACTCGGTACTGGATGAAGTGAGAAAGGACAAGATTGGGCCTTTGATCGTCAGGGATGAGACAAGGCAAAGGTGTAGAATATGTAAAAGTCAGATTATTTATAGGTGTGAAAAATGTAATGTTATATTGCGCCCAGATTGTTTTAAATCATATAATGAATAAAAAACTAAAATTTGAATATTTGTAATTTTTTTTACTTTTTGTTTGAATAAATAAATTTTCAAGAAACAGTATTATTGTAGCATGCAACAATATATAATCTTCCATGTTAAAAGAAATATATATATATATATATATATATATATATATATATATATATATATATATATATACTTTACTGGTCAATGTTGCGTGAGTGTTACATTTTGTATCGCCATTGTCGTTCGACAAAATATATATATTTTTTTTTTAATTTGGCCACCCTAAAAATATTTCTTGAAAATAAAATCAAAACTTTCAACTAGATTTATGCTTGGCCGTAAATGGGTTCAAGCTTAATGAAATACAATCGCTGCGGACGAAAAGAGGTCTTTTAACGGATTGAATGTCAATTTCATGGAATCATAATGATAACATATGAATTAGCCTTCTATCAGTTATATTAAAAATATCAGAAGAATTTAGTAGTATATCAATCGTTTATATTACAATAGATAACTGTAAATAAATTGTATATAACACAAATTTTATTATTTAATTGAATAACAAAGCATTGTGATGTCATCCGATATTTTCACATATGCAAGTTAAGATTTTAGCAAAGAACACTGTATTTGTACAAGAAGTATCTGCATTTGATAAATTAAACAAGATTATAAACGCTATTTACCTGAAAACAAGCGATTTGGCATTGGTTCATCGAGAATTTTCAATTTTTTGTTCCAAGTTGCTCCACGGAGATATAAATTGGAAATTATGCATCCGTATTTAAAGTACTTCTTTGCTTTCGGAATAACCTGTTGATTAAAAATATTGAACACTTAAATAATTGATAAATGTATTAGAAGATTACAAACGGTAAATGGTGCATGGCCTCAAGCAAGCAAGGCATGATGGCCACGAGCGTTTGTTGTTGAGCGAAGATAACTTTAAACAGACTATTACATGTCTTAGATGATACATAGTTTATACATTGAAAAGGAACAGGTAAAGCTAAAGAGTTTGTATCACAATTATAAATATATATATATATATATATATATATATATATATATATATATCTATATATATAACTTGGACCAAGGCAAGAACAATGCCGAATTGGACCTAAAGGGAGCTAAGGCTAGCCTGCTGCTGCACCAAGCAAACCAAAGTTCACACTGACGTGAAGCTGGGTGACCCACAGGCTGCCTTTGCTCCCGCAAGCGATAAAACGCCTGTGAGAAGACCCCATCGCGCGACCAAAGATCTTCATGGTCTATATCGCCAGAAAAAAAAATAGAAAAAAATATATATATTTTTTCTAGCGCTATATATATATATATATATATATATATATATATATATAAATGCAATTATTATTACTTTTGATTTTTCTCGCGTTAGGGGGTTCGCAACTGAGGAGGGGGAAAAGTTATTATTATTTAATATATAAATTAATAAATATTTTTATTTATTTTATCACTTTGGCCTAATGAAATAACTATTTGTTGAAAAAAAAAATTGTTTAGTCTTCATTTATTTTGAGTTAAAAAATGGTATTCAGAACTTAAACACGACGGAGTTTCTGTTACATTCGAAATAAACTGTCGAACCTCCTTCCCGCAAAAACACAACCAAGCTTCTATTTAGGTTGGTTATAATTGTGAGAAACAATTTCAGATTTTCTTTCCGGAAAACAGATTTCTCAAAATTTCGCCCACATCATCGATGGCAAAAACATTTCAAAGTGGTCATCTTGATGCAAATTTCATTGTGATTAAAATGGTATCAATAATATTTTTCTGTGTAGATCGCGGTTGAGAGGTCTTTTCAATCACTGTGCCCTCCCCACAGTCCATCTCTCTGGGTCTCAATTTTTAGGGGAGGGGGAGAGAGCATTTGCTGGTGATCGTTTGATCAGTTCCGGGCACCGACAACCACAGAACATTTTTATTTATTGAAATTTACAACTGTATTACTATCTTACTAGTAAATGTGAAGTAAGAGTACAAGATAATGACATGTGAAGGAACTACCCATTTGTTGCACTTCAATGACTATTTTAAGTCAGAAAGTTCCGTAGCCAAATTATTTTCAGAAGCCTAGGAGTATTATCAGGAATACATGGGGATGAAAGGTTACGAACAAGTGGGTCGGTGTGGGCAAAGCGTTTGGGATTAAAGGAGGTATATCTATTTCGGGCCCATTCTGCAATAATTGTGATATTGAGGCCTTAATGTACAACTTTATTTGTGTCAAAATAAGGAGCATTAAGGATTTGTGATTGTAAGGATTGGATGCGGGAGGAATTCGATCGTTAGTTGCGCCCTAAAACTCAATCACGTAGGCCCAAATAGGCCTGAGAATGGTAACGTTCAAAATTGGTAATTTGGAACGTTTGTCATGTAAGTGTTGTATTAATTCGAATATAAGAGCAGTTTCGTGTCGATTAAGTCTTGTATGAGGATTCCATGTATGACTGATGTTAAGATGGAGTCCTAGGTAGCGGATCTGTTCGCCAGGGATAAATGAAATATTTTAAAGGGTACTGTAGGACAAGATTCAGGAATCCAGGTTGGTGAGATCCTGTTTAACAAACTTGTTCAAATCCTAGGTTATGCAAATGATCTTGGCATCATAGCCAGATCTAAGAGGGCGCTGAAGGAAACATTCCTTGTATTGCCGGGAGCAGCCAAGAAATTTGACTTGTCAGTTTGAAGAAGACTAAATATATGCGAGTAGGAGGGATAGAAAAAAAGAGGAATGCTTAGAAGATGACCAATTCAGGTTCGAAAGCGCTGATAGATTTGTTTACTTACTATGTCAAAGGAGATTCTCAGGAAATTCAATGATGCCAGCAGATGCTACTATAGCCTAAGGAGCAGGTTTCTCTCAAAGGAGACAAAAATTACGCTCTATAAAACACTCATTCGAACAGTGTTAAAATATGGCTCAGAAGGCTGGGCTATAACAAAGGCTGATGAGAAAAGATTCCCGATATTTGAGAGGACAATCCTACTGAAGATCTTCGGGCGCATAAAAGTAGGCAAAGTATGAAGAAGACACAGTAACAATGAAACTCTATAACCTCTTCAATAGCTTGGATATTGTAAAGTCAACCAAGCCGGGGCGGATACGATGGGCAGGACACGTGGCAAGAATGCAAGATATGCTGATACCCAAGAAGGTCCTTATCGAGAAAATTCATGGCAAAAGAAGAGTGGGGAGACCTAACGTGGGGTGGATGGAGGCCGTTAGAGATGATACAAGAATCCTACTGTGTGTCCGTAACTAGAGAGACGCTGCGCAAGATAGAGCCAGATGGCGGAGGCCATTGGAGGTGGCTCAGACTCGATGACGAGTTGTTGCGCCAGATGGAGAAGATGTAGGACAAGATATAGAGGTTTTACGACGTAGGGTAAAGGTGATTTGTTGGGATTCATTTTATTTTTCCAGTTTTGAAACCATTCTTCAATGGCTGTGATATGTGACTGCAGAGTCTGGAATGCAGGAATTGGGTCATAGTTCACATATAACACACGAGGGTCATCAGCGAAAACAGTGAGTACAGTGCTGGGTTGGGTTGGGATATGAGCTGTATAAACCGTGTAGAGAATGAGGCCTTGGATACTACATTGAGAAAATCCGGCGGTCTGAGAACATGCAAGATTATGGTTTACTTTGAAGGTTCTATCGGTGAGAAAGAAACGGATTAATAAGAAATAAATTGGGGGGAATAATTGACGGAGTTGGCAAATCAATCCCGGGTGACAGATTTAGTCAAAAGCCTGTTCGAGAAGGCTACCGTGCGGTATATTCCGCGCTCCAATGACATGACATTTACAACACTATGATTTCTGTTTAGTACACTCAGATGTTCGAAATCCAAAAGTGATGGTCAGGAATCTCTTGGTTTAAATCTAGAATTGGGTACAATCGTTTTAACACTCCGCCGGTCGCGCATCCGGAGTGAGTACGGGTTAGATACAAAATTTTTCAGAAACTCCTGTAATAATTTTCAATTGCATCATAAGTCGAGATATGCTTTCTTTTAAGACTAAGCAATAAAATTAGTGCAATAAGCAAAGTAAAATTTGTGAAATCCCATACTAATTCGTGGAGAAAGCTAAAAAAAGGTCACCCCGTACTCAGTACGGGTAGCGACTGGTCGTGATATTGTCTGCCCTCAGCAGAATCAAATGCTAAAGAGAGAGAGAATGATATATTTTTCCAAGATAGTGTACACGATGAGCTTGTATAATATTTCATCATTCCAAGAAATCTAATACAACAAAATCATGTGCCAAATGTGATAATTTTGTGTGCAATTCACATTCCGCATCGGTGTGTTCATTGTGTTACAATTCGTCCTCTGATATGTTGATTTCAAAATAGAGTGAACATAGGTGTTTTTTTGTTATTTTCGTTCCAGATAATCCCCCTTAAAAAAAAAAAATCCCATTTTTAGTACATATAAAAATTTTGGATTTTCATGATGTTTAATTTATTGTTTATAAATATTATTCAACTTGAAATTGTTTTCACTTTGTAGCAACAAATATTGTATCATTTGATTTTTGTAAATTCAGATAATATAAAATAATTACTCATTTCTTTTATTTCTCAAATCCTGATATCTCTAGATCCAACACTTTAAAATATTTTATACCCGTTTCTTAAAATATTCGGACTGGAAAAGTACTCCAGTGATAAATGAAAGATAGAAAACTATGGACCCATACTCAGTACGAGGCGCGACTGCTAGAATTATGAAGTGGGGCGCAACTGGCGGAGTGTTAATATGAGTTTTTTTAAAGATTTTGCCCATTATGGTTGAGGAGGAAATATAAGAAATCATAAGAGGATGGGTATTCAGATGGCTTTTTGGATTTTGGTATCATTCCTATAATAGGTAGTTTCCAAGAGTCAGAGAAACAGATTGTTCGGAGCATTTTATATCTTGGTTAAGAGTAGGAGAGGTTTTCGAGGGAGCTGATTTATGATTTGGGATGTAATGAGATCATGGCAAGGAATTTTTTTAAATGTAATTTCTGAATGATGTTGATTGTTTCTGAAGAATGAAACGGTTTAGGAGGAAAGGACATTTGAAGTGGAATAGTTAGCTCAACATGTTCAACATGGGTTGGGTTAAGGATACCAGGATGAGGATTAAAAGTTTTAGAAAGGTATTCACGAAATATCTGGGATTTTCCTTCGTCTCTTCTTGACCTGGTCTGAGAATCAGAGAGAGATGGGTGGTTGAAGGTTTTCAATTTTTGTAGCTTGTCTGTGTTAGGTTTTCTGTAAAATTCTGGAAGTTATGAATTTTCTGATTTATATTTTTAGTTTATTACTCAGTTTATAGTTATGAGTCCTGTTTGGTAGATATCTTGTTCCACGCCACTTCGATCTTACTCAGCGTTTGATGTAGTAAGTTGGTTTTATGGGTATTTCTAATTTCGTGATGTGATGTGTTGTTGTTGATGGTGGTTCCTATTACTCTTGTGAATTCTTTAATACTGAAATCAATTTGTTGTTTATTTATTAACGGAATATTTATTCCAGTTTGTTATTTTTATCGTGCCGAAAATTGTCCCTGTTTACTTTTCCTACAATAAGTGAAGGAGAGGGTTAGTTAAGGTTGCTTTGTTTTATCTAGGTTGAGTTGAGCTTGCTATCTATTTAGCTGCTAATACATTAGTCTATATATATAGGGATGCCATTGGGCAATCATTGAGGATGATTATCCCAAAATTATGTAAGCTTATGAATAATTAGAATTTCTTACCTTGTCCTCTAAATTGGAAATAAACAACAAATTGATTTCAGTATTAAAGAATTCACAAGAGTAATAGGAACCACCATCAACAACAACACATCACATCACGAAATTAGAAATACCCATAAAACCAACTTACCACATCAAACGCCGAGTAAGATCGAAGTGGCATGGAACAAGATATCTACCAAACAGGACTCATAACTATAAACTGAGTAATAAACTAAAAATATAAATCAGAAAATTCATAACTTCCAGAATTTTACAGAAAACCTAACACAGACAAGCTACAAAAATTGAAAACCTTCAACCACCCATCTCTCTCTGATTCTCAGACCAGGTCAAGAAGAGACGAAGGAAAATCCCAGATATTTCGTGAATACCTTTCTAAAACTTTTAATCCTCATCCTGGTATCCTTAACCCAACCCATGTTGAACACGTTGAGCTAACTATGGACTCTATTAACTAAGGATTCTTGAAATGATATCCAATGGAATTGAGGAGAGTATAGAATTGGGTATCGAATATGGATTTGTTAGGAGGTCAATTCACTGATGCAATTGTGATTGGAAAGGAGAAGGTTTTGATTACTAGAGCGGTGTTTTGTAGGAAATCATGTACTGGCTGGGGGAATAAGTTGTGGGATACGGACTGATGGACTAAGACAGCAGTACCGTCATGGGCTCTACTGTCAAGATGGCCAGTACGCTGAGTAGTGTGGTATTTTAAAAAACTGTTTACTGGTTAGTCTAGTATCAGTAATTAGTGTCACATCAACATGTTTGTCAAGTAATAATGTGTTAGTTCGTTAATGTGATTTCGAACACCATTAGCATTCGAAAGGAGAATGGATAGGGGTTTAGTAGAAGTCATTTAAGGATTTCTGAAGGGAGGGATGAAGTGGGATATAAGATTTTTAAGGAGTGATTTCTGAGGGGTAACTAGGGATTTGAATTCTGAAAGGAAGGATGTCAACAGACTGGTCAGGTCTGTGGTATTTGATGGAGAAGGGATATGAGGAATTTGATGTTCATAGGATTATTGAGGATTAGGACAATTTAGAGGAATTGAGTGTTGAGGTTGGGATTGATATCTTTGAGGTATTTATTGTTGTTTCGGCAGGCCTTACATTTATTGCTCTGGTTTCCTCCTCCAAGTAATTGAGCAAAGGACACCGTCGAGTCCAGGATTTTGGAAGATTCTCTTCTAGGTCTAGAATTGTCTTCTTGGCATCTGGGTTTCAGGAATTTATTCTTAACATTTTTATATATCTGGCACTCTTTGTAGTTGGCCGGGTGTCCTTTCTTCATATAGCACATACTTGTTTGCCTCGATTTGATGCACTCTTCGGACTTGTGTTGTTCACCACATTTTACACTAGTAAGTGGTGGCCGTATGATTTAGTATGGCCATATGCCCGGAAATTATGGCACTGAACGGTATCTCTTTTGGAGTACGGTTTTTCAACTTTAACCTTTGTATAATAAATTACCTCGTAAATTTTTTCAACCCCAGTTGAAAGTTCTGAATCCACAAAGAATAGGGGTAATACTATTTTTTTATTTACCTCTGGTCGTCCAGGCTGAGGCTTAGTATCTATTGAGTTAGCTGGAGGTGTCACTCTGGTGGAGTTACTCGTTTGCTGCGACGTTGGTTTTGTTTATCAGGTGGGGTACGAGGTGTCGAGCCGACAGATCTGGATCTTTTTGTAGCCACCTTACCAGACAATGCTTGGTGAAAATAAAGCATATTTTATTGAGACGAAAAAAATAGTAACAGGGAGAAAAAACATAAAATAAAAATTTATATCTGCGCGAACTTGACCTTGTCACGGGGACAGGGAGCTTGACCGCACCCTACCGAGGCTGGAGCCGAACTGAGACAGTTGGCCTAGGTGATACATATCAGTAGATGTGATAAGCGTCCGGACACAGGTTTTACTTTTCCCAACTAAACACAATAAATAACAACAGCACTCACTGTGGGATTAATCTAATGTTATAGCTGTTGTTTTGTTACGATCTCCTCAGGTTTTCAAGTAAAAAATCGCTCAAAGTTTCTCTAAAAAATGAATACCTCCAAGAGACAATGTGAAGGTTGACCATTACAATCTAGCGCATGCGCAGAATTGTAACTCTCTATAGAATTAAAATTTCATCTTAAACTCCATTAATCGATGAAAAATCTCTTAATACCCAAGTAGCTACTATGGCCACTATCATTAAAGTTGTTTTTTGGTTTTAACATTCTATTTATGGCTTAATAACATTCACCTCTTCCCAAATAATTCCTTCCACGCAAGTTGGTAAGGGTTGTTTTAAATCATCCAGAAGTGATATTTATTGTTTTTCTTTCTTCTTCATTAATGAATAGTTTCAACCAGTTCATAACATCTCCATTGATAATATTTTGGGACCATTAATAAATCATCTTGTTGAATAGCTAAATCCATAATGATCTTGCTTCTTAATATGGAATATACTGAAGTTAATTTACTCATTCTTCTATATAGACTAAAGACACCAAAAATTTCAATATTTTCTTTATTTTATTGCTTTTTTTCGATTTGTCTTTCGAATTCTGGTGTATGATTACAAATGGACCCAGGAAAATAAATACCAGAGGTATACACACCGACCCTGGGGTCTCTTTAAGTACTTATTGCGGTCCCTCTGCGAGCATCTGCGTCCAGATGTGAATCTGCAGTATCTTGAGAAAGAAGGCTCTCGTTTTATTTTTTCTTTAACTGCTTAAGTGAGCTGTAACCGAGTAATTGCGGATGTTTTGTACATGTATTAATTAGAAAGGGAATACTTGTAGTTGGTACGGTTGTTCATTAGAAACTTTTCTTTTCTTCTTAGAAGATATTCCTACTTAGCTACGTATTCTACTTCACTATGGAACATCACGTAGTCAATTTTATTCATATTAGCAGATTACTCTAGGTACCAACTTTAGCCACTCATTAAGATTGAAGTCTATTTTTTCTCTTTGAATTCATTGCTATTGAGCTATCTAATTACGGTTTCAAGGATCACGATTAAAATTTTACAATTAAATTTCTGTCTTCGTAGGCACACTTCAGGAAAAACTAAAAACAAACCTATATAATGCTTAGTTAAACCATTAAACCATTTAATAAAGAAAATTAAAAAATAACGTGATCGGAATCACTAAACAATAATTCTGTTGCACTTTTGTTTCTGAAAATTCGACCTCAAATTATTTTATTCACCATTAGAAATCTAATACAACTTTCATACACTGATGAATAAAATGGTGAAAAATATATATAGACGATATTCATGCCCGAAGTAAAGTCAAGCAGTATTTGTCAAACCTTCCGAAGGCATAAGAATGCCTCGTTCAGATCCAACTCTCCAGTTACCTTTAACAAGAATTTTTTTAAAAACGATTTTCAATCTGGATTTCGTATTGGTTTCTCCACTCAATCAGCGCTCCTATTATCATCCAATATCTGTATCATGCAAAAACATTACAGTTCTAATCCTCTTGGACTTTTAGAATGCTTTTGACACTGCTGATCATGAAATCCTCCGCTCCAACAGTTTTATTAAATGGTTCCAGTCCTTCCTGTCCAATCGATCCCGTTTTGTTTATATGATTAATTACTCTCTCTCGAAATCCTTACTTTTTTCCCATGGCTCATGCCTTTCTCCCATTCTTTTGCGACTTTTTCTTCATCCATATAAATGACTCATCTAAGTGACTTGTCCTTCACTTCTCCAGACATTCTAAATTTCACAATACTGTGCCTGTTTGAAGTGGCTATATATATATATATATATATATATATATATATATATATATATATATATATATATATATATATATATATAAATAATCAAATATAACTTATTAAAAGTAGTTATAGCTTTTTGAAAAATACCCTACAGCAATCAGCAAATAGTGGTTTTATTTACGATCTAAAAAAATATTGCAAACAGATTTTCATTTTAGATTAGAATGGATAAAAGTGAAAATATATCTATCCATAATGATATAAAGATACCTGATGGAAATAGGATTCCGTGTGAAAGCTGTAGCAGCTATTTAAGACCGCTGGTTCCAAACATTCTTCCATCAATGTTGTCACTTTTTCTATATCACTTCTATGTCTATATGAGTCGGTAATTCTTCCACTGTAATTCAAGTTCGCAAAAACATAAGCTCTTAACTGAAAAATATTTATTAAAATAAACCCACGAGTAATCTTTCTGTTATGCTTTTTTGTTATTTGGGTTGTTCAACTTAGCAATCCAACATGATTTAATAGAAAATTATTACCTGGAGCGGGAGTTCATCTCCATACTCTTTTACTAAACAAATAAGCTGCCTTTCACTGGTATCGAAATCCAAGTCTTCGAATCTAAAAGGCACGTTCATTGCGAGAATTCGGAATCTATTTATAATTAATCCATGAAAATAACAACATAGAGAAAAGACTATATAACGAACATTTTGAGCGATTCTATTCTTTTTCGTGTTTAATAATACTTCATTGTTTTTCAGTACAGATTTATACGTTCGAATTGTGTGGCTCTGGAAACAAAAAAATACCATAGTAGATGGCATCGGTCTGTGCTACTTATATATTTGAGGAGTTTCCTATCAAAAGTTCCACTTCTCAAAACCAATGATTTTTATGAAGAATAAATATTCTAAACCGAAAAATTATTCAGCTTACTTCAAAACTTAAATTTTCCTCTGTCGAATAGGTGTTACACATTACCATTTCCATTAAAAACTTGTCTTATTTCCATAAGATACCACCTAATAATTTCCTAAATAATGATATATTAATTTTTGTTAGAAAACTCCTCATTTGTTATTATTAATTTTATTGACTAAAAAACATTAAGCACTCAAATGTAGTGCACTTAAATATCTAATAGAATGTGTTTTGAAATATCTTGCATTTTTTGTGTCATTAATCTTATCAATCTAAATAAAAAAACCTATAATAATGTAGTTGAAAATATTAGTGTTATCTTCACTACTGATATCATCGTTCCCATGCTAAACTAACCAATGTGAAAATCAATAATTTTCAGGAGTGCAAACAAACTGTTATATCCTTCTTTGTATAACTATCCTTCGATAATTTTAATTTTTTTCTGTTAGGCATTTACCAACAAAAAAAATTAATATGTTCGAAGGTGTCATTTATAAATAGAAGGATACAACGTTTATTTGCTCTTTTTACAACGTTTTATTAGTTTAGCATGGGAACGACGATATAGTCGAATTTAGTCTTCAATCGATCATCACATAGAATTCCATTCAATGACCGTTCACTGGCATATTTTCATGGAATAGAGGTTATTTTCATGCATTTCTAATCCATTTGTCTTATTTGAGCTGGATATGTTGCGATATATATTCTCTGGGATCGAGAGACTCCTATGGAATACGATTAGCCTTCAAAAAGTGAGTAAATTAGAAACCGTGACAGTTGAGCCTGACACTAATCAGTTCTCCTTGTGCAACCGTTGGTCAAGAAACAGTTCATTCTTGCTAAGTGCTGAATCCGTAACCCTTGAATGGTTTTAGTGGTACAGATGAAGGCACTTTCAAAACTGAAGCTACCGCCGCATTGTGGTGGAAAAGCACACAAAATTAGACTCATTTTCGACCGAATAATCCTCGAGCCGCTAAAGTCCGTTTTGATCCGTGGCCGGCCGAACATAGGGAAAGCGTTGGAGCGCGTCCACTACACACGCCCTGTCAGGTCGGCGCCGGCAAAACGACGGGCCGGGCTGATCGTCCATTAGAACCGTTATCGACCGAAGAACCTTCGAGTCGCTTAGGGCCGTTTTGAGCCGTGGCCGGCCAAACGATCTCGAATGTATAGAAAGCGTTGGAACGCGTCCACTGCACGCGCCATACCGGCCGGAGCCGACCGAACAACGGTTCAATCCCAACGAGAAGGGATTTTCCTGCCGTGTTCAGCTGTTCAATGAGTTAGAAGGAGTTCAGTCCAGGAGCGATAGTTAATTTTTTTTAATACATTTCTAATTTGCTGTAATAATATTTAAATATCTAAATTCTTCGTTTCAATGGGTAGGGTTCTTTAAACTGATTGTATATTTTGGGAAATAATTATAAACCCATCGTTACTTCTTCTCTTTATTGAGCCAATTTCTTTACACGACATTTTGGACTGGTCTGTCCATTTTCAAGTGCTCCTTGTCTTATAAGTTAATTATAATTCATTATTGCATCATATTAAATAAATTATTGTCATACAACTATTTTTACAACATATCATTCTATCTCACATTTTATCCACTATCATTTATTTATAACAACATCCTTATTATACAAATATACACATACATATCTATTTTTATGTTTCCTTTTTTTGGAAATTAGCCATTACATAAATCTAATAAAGATAAAAATTACCTTTGTCCTCATATTTGTAGCTTGAACCTTATTTTAGTTTAATTGTCCTATTCTGTTAAAATCATATATATTTTTTGCTATTATTTTTTCGCTGTAATTAAATACATTACTTTTTAATTTCACTATTTATACTGAATATATTATTTTTTTGTTATAATTACCCAGTCATTACTCGTGTTGATGGCTTCCCTATCTGATATCAACTGATCCCATGTCCCCAAGACAAGCTTGTCCTTCTAACGTATTCAAGGGCGTACGCAGGAATTTCTTTAAGGGGTGGCGGATCTAAAAAAATATATCAGAAATATCTGATATATAGGCAATTTACGTAATTTCGCCTTTATTCATGATAGTTTTTGAGTATCGGGCATAAATTAGAGTGGATATCGGATTTTTAGAGCAGAATTACACTTATTATAACTACACCGGTTTCAAGAAATTTTGTTAGAATCGAACTAAAATTTTCTTTCTTGCAGCGGAATTGCATTGGTTTTAATTTCGATCTTTCCAAGAAAATTGATGAAAAACTGAAGAACATGGTCGATTACTGAAGATTTCTAGAGCAGAATATTTAGCTCTTATGTCCCACGCTGTAAGAATATTTTAACAAATCGGATGAAAATTTGGGTGTGTTGAGGATTTCTTGTGTAGAATTCAGCTAGCTATATTTTTCATTATCGCATGCGAAGTGTCAAGGTTTTAAACCTTTCAGGTACAGACTTTAGCTAGTTATATTATATCCGTTTTCAAGAAATTTTTTAAAAATATGACGCAAATTCGGGTCTTTTGGTGCTATCTAGAGAGAAATTTAGGTCGTTTTGATTTCAGGATGTTATGCTACGGTTTTCATTATCGTGATCTCAGCACACGTTCGCCAATGATGTAGACGTTCCTGTGACAGATATTTGGTTCCCTGAGAATAAATATTTCATTTAACGCATAATATTCCTGTTCGTTAAAATTGTTGATTTCTTAATGATGCAATTGTTTTTGTTGAAGCTAAGGTTTTCATTATAATTCGAAGTTTTCAAAATGCATAGCAAGATCCTAAAATTACTAATATCGATCAACTATAAACTATTGGATTGATCAATTTTAAAAATTAAGTTTGAGTTTTGAGGTAAAAATAGTCCCCACACTTTTTTTTCTCCAATTTTGTTTTCTTTCTCACAATTTAATATTTCTATTGACTTTTAGGGAAGAGGGCAAGTTCCCCTCCTGCTCCTCCCCAGGGTGTGCCCATGAGTTACATTATAAATAAGATTTATTCGATCAATGAGAAGGATGTTATTTGTTTAGGTTAAGACGGCAGATCATCGATGGTTGGTTTCCCAGTTGTTAATTTTGATCTGAGATGCGGTTCAGCATCCAAAAGACTGTTCCTTTAGACTTGATTTCTACAAATGCTGAAAAAGCAACTTCACGAATAAGTATATATGAAAACACACTTGCACAACACTAACAAGTAACGAAGTTTTTTTTAATTATTTTTCTATGCTCAAAGTCGCATGCGGCGCGTGCCCTCACCAAACTCTTTCTGAGTCCCTGGGAATACGCGTACCATACTTTGGGCAATAGTCCAGTCAAATTATACATCCTATTCTGCAAAAGGTCAAGTAGTTCGAATTTTTATATGATGTTTGGGCCTAAACCAGAAGTGAAAAAACAAATTTTCTACTTAATAACTTAAAAAAACATTTACTGAGCCAAAGAAACACCGACATTTTGTCACTATTTTCAGTTTCTGATCAATATCTCCCAAAGTATACGTCACAAATAAAACGTTATGGTTACTTTTATTAATTTTTCCACAATTTTAGGCCGGAACTAACTCAGTAGTTAGGTTAAGTAGTTCCTGGGATATTGGTCTTCAAATATTGATTATTGTTTCCAAAAAGGGAAAAATCTTTATTTTGATCTCTAAATTTGTCAAATATCATAGAAAATATTCATTCCATGAGAAAAGTCATCCGGAATAAACTTGAAGAAAATTAATTTGTGCTTTAATGGGCACCTGTGGCTCAATGTTTTTCTCATAATTAGTATATAGCCATAAACCTTGAAAAATGGAATTTAGGATTAATCAATGAAAGCAGTTCACGAGAACATTTGTAGTTATAACTAGAATTTTAGTTTATTAAAAAAAAATAGAAGTTATTAAAGTAGTCTATACACTTGTAAGAAGGAATTAGTTCATCGGAGGAATTCGAACAGTATATGCAGGCACGTCTTGCCGTCCGTTCAATGTAGAAATGGAGATGTCTTCCTCATCAACAGAATCCTCTAGTTGAAGAGATTGAACGTTCTGACATAATTTGCCCGCACAGAATCGATAGAAGATTGAGCATATTAGTCCAGCTTTCCGGCACCTGCAAATGCCGCCGCAACGTTTTAGTACTTGCAGGAAATCATCCGTTGTAGGATCTGAGGAGCAGGATCCAGGGTTCTAGTATTAAGGGTAAGCCCCTTACGCAGCTCGCATATGTCTTGCCGTTGGAAATAGCAAATTTGTTTTTTTACTACTAGCTTAGGACAAAACAAAATTAATTAAAAAAACAGAACTACTTGACCTTTTTCAAGGTCGGGCTCTGTATTATACCTACATTGACTGTAATAAAACACTGGGATAGGGGTTACAGCCTGTAGCCTGCAAGAGTGGTAGTAGCTGATGGCGCCTGTCTTCTATGGCTTGCCACTTCGACTCTGTCTGTATTCTTTGATGTGTTCAGACACCCAGAATGTGCGACAGTTATCTATTAAGAAAGGAGTATAATGTCTTTCATCGTTGTTATGGACGCGTCTCGTCTCGTCGCATCATAGACAAAATAGTCAAATGATTGCCAATGACCTAGAAGTTACTGCCACAGATTAATGTCGATCAACTAAAAACTAATACAAAGTACATAGATCAATTAATTTAAAAATTAAGTAAGTGCATGGATGTAAAAATAGCCTCAAGCCATACCTTTTTTTTCTTTAACTTAAATTTATTTTTTTCTCTTGTATTTTAATTATTTTTATTTGTTTCAAGAACTTTCAAGAACTGAAGTTTCAAGAAGGCTCCCTCTGTCCTCCCCCCCCCCCCCCCTCTGCGTACGCATGAACGTATTAACTGTTTATTTACTCTTTCACTTGTCCTAATTTTTGTTATCACGTCTATAAAATTAACGGATCCTGAATATTTGAAAGAAAGAAATTATGGTATAAAGAATTTGGTGAAAAATGAAAGGGACAATACCATATAGAAAGACAAAACAAAACAGAACAAAGAGATGAATAAATATAATAGGAAATATACTAATAATACGAAGATAACAGATTTTTTTTTCAAATAACAAACAAAGAAAAGGAAAAAGAAAAGGAAGTGGAGATAAGCACAATAGAGAAAACGACAAATCAGTACAATTATAATTTTTATTACTATTAGATTTAAGTAATGGCTAATTTCCAAAAAAAGGAAATATAAACGTAGATATGTATGTGTATATTTGTACAATAAGGATGTTGTTATAAATATATGATAGTGGATAAAATGTGAGATATAATTAATATTTATTTTAAAAGATTAACTTTCGCTCCTGGACTAAACTCCTTCTAACTCATTGAGCAGCTGAACACGGCCGGAAAATATCTTCGCGGTGGGATTGAACCGTTGTTCAGCCGGCCCCGGCCTGCATGGCGTATGCAGTGGACGCGTTCCAACGCTTTCTCTATGTATGGGATCGTTCGGCCGGACACGGCTCAAAACGTCCCTAAGCGGCTCGAGGATTTTTCAGTCGAAAACGGTTCCAGTGGACGCGTGGCCTAAGGTTGTAGCGCTTACAAGGAAGTATTTACTAAATAAAGCAGTTCTGCTAAAAGGAGAACAATATTCATCAATAATGGCCAGTTCTCGTAATATCTGCTGCCTACTAAAAATAGGCTCTCGAAAAAGAATATGTGTTTCCAATATTCGTGTCGTCCCTCCTCGCCGGCGACCTCCTTACATACCTTTATCTAAAACAAATTTTCTACTATTTTTCTCCTCGTTATCACGACGAGAAAGCCCAATGGATGATTATTTCAAAAAATGAATCTATTTTCCTCTATCGGGACTGGACTAGTTAGTTACCTTTTGAGTTAGGTCCTTTTTTTACTAGTTTCACCCGATGAAAGTTAATACAGAGATTTAAACATTATTAATAATATTTATTAGTACGATCGTAATTAAACATATATAATTTCATCGCTATGGTAGTGTAATATAATATTTTTACAATAAAAGCTGACAGTTTGAGAGACTAACGTGCAATTATAATAATGTAGCTCTTAATTACCCACATGAACTTTATTTATTTATTTTTTGGTTATAGTTGAAACCACATTATTGATTCCATAGGTTTGAAATGCGTTTGTCTACCATTGATTTACAAATTCATTTAATAATATGAAAATAAGCATCTAAAAGAAATGTTTTTTTTTGTTTTTTTATCTTAAAATTAACTTTCACATCAGCACTATTTCATCATTGTCGCTATTACTAATATGTATTCTCCCATAAAACAAAAATTTATCGTTAAAATAATTATTTACATCTCATAATGAGAAAAAAATATATATACATAAATTTACATTGTAACATGATACAGAAAAATAAATTAAAAAATCAATAGAAAAAAATAGATAAAGAAAGATATCAATATTTAAAAAACATTTATACCATTTTTACAACATAATGAGCATATTTGAATTTCTAAACAATCGAATTTAAATGTCATTGTAGAGAAAATAATTAATAAATAAAAAGAAAAGAAACCTTGAGATTTATAAAGCAAACAACGAACTACATGAGTAATGAAATCAAATGTACATAAAACGTAGGTAGTGAAAACTGATGCATTACAGTATAATGCTATGGTTAGCCACTGTCCGACTGGGCAGTGAGAAGGAATTGGAAAAGGAGGTTTTAAATGTTGCTAATGAAAGGACATTTCGAATTTTAGGAGGGAGAGAATTCCAGAAAGTAGCGGAACGGGCAATAAAGGAGTGTTGGAACGATGCAGACTTTGGAAATGAAAATAAATGTTTGAAGGCCGAGGATCTTGTAGACTAGGAGAGGATAGAGAACTTGAATTGGAGGAGATTGTAGACCTAAGAAAGGCACTGCTTGGTAATTACTTAATAAAATAATGTACATAGGAAGGAGGGGAAGAGCCATCCTAAATGGGCCTAGTGATGTGAAACGGGGGGAACGCCTACAAACCTTACGAAGAAAAGGTATTAAGCATCTGGAAAGAACATTTCCAGCAGCTTCTCAACCAAGGGAACCCCACAAACGAAGAAGACATGGACCACGCTGAAGACCTCGACCCGCAAGAGGTTGAAAAACCAGACATTCTGGATGTGGAAATAGCTATCGACAGGCTTAAAAGAAGAAAGGCCCCAGGGTTGGACAGCATACCATCAGAGCTGTTTAAAGATGGAGGCGAAACTCTAAGAACCAAGCTATTAGAACTAATCCAGAAAATATGGGAGGAGGAAAGGATACCGGAGGCTTGGAACACAGGTCTAATATGCCCTATCCTAAAGAAGGGGTCCATGTATGAATGTGGTAACTACAGAGGCATAGCACTCCTTCCGGTCGCCTATAAGATAATGACTAATATCCTGCTAAACCGGATATATCCCCACTATGAAAATATAATAGGCGACCACCAAGCAGGATTCAGAAGAGGAAGGAGCACGCTAGACCAAATCTTTATCCTAAAACAGGTACTCGAAAAACGTTGGGAAGTAGAGCAGGATGTGCACGCCTTATTTGTCGATTTCAAAGCAGCCTATGATTCCGTGGACAGAAACTGCCTATGGAAAATCATGACTGAGCTGGGTATTCCCGGGAAATTGGTGAGATTGACGAAGGCGTGTACAAACGACCCCAAATGCAGAGTACTGATAGAAGGAGATGTGTCTGAAGCCTTTGAAGTTAGAACAGGTCTGAGGCAGGGAGATGGACTCTCGCCGATGTTGTTTAACTTAGCCCTTGAGAAGGTGATCAGAACAACTTCATTGGAAAATGGAGGGGTGCACGTCGGAATGAAACACAAAATCCTAGCGTATGCGGACGACATAGCTGTCCTTGGAATCAATGAAGAGGACATTGAGAGACTTGCTAAGACTCTGTTACGAGAAGCAGAGCAAATCGGCTTGAAAATAAATGAAGACAAAACAAAATACATGATAGTTAGCCGAAAAATCCACCCCAACAATAGTATCTGCGTGGATGGTAGAACATTCCCGAAAGTAGACAGCTTTAAATACCTCGGCTCCACAATAACCTCAGTCAATGACCAGCATACAGAGATAGACCAGCGTATAATAAGCGCAAATAGAGCTTTCTTCTCTCTGTCAAGAGTACTGAAATCCCGAAAAATCTCCAGAAATCTCAAATTAAGGGTGTACAATGCTGTGATAAAACCAGTTCTGATGTACGGCTGCGAGACCTGGGCTCTAACCGGCACGCAAGAAAACAGAATCGAGAGATTTGAAAGGAAAGTCCTCCGCACGATAACCGGAGCGATATGGGATCAGAATCTAAAATCCTGGAGAAGAAAGACCAATAAAGAACTACTTACAGAAACTGGTCAGTCAATATCTCATGATATGAAGGCAAGGAGGTTAAGATGGGCGGGGCATGTAGCTCGAAGCAATCCATCAGGACGCCTTTTCACAACGATGAATGCCACAATAGTTGGCAAGAGACCACGTGGAAGGCCAAAAACCAGATGGATAGACAGGATCAACAAAGATGCGAAAGAGCTGCATGCAGCAAACTGGAAAGCAGTGGCCCAAGATAGGCAGAGGTGGAGAAGGCTGGTTCAGGCGGCCAAAGATCTACAAAGTCTGTAGAGTCAACCGAAAAAAAAAAAAAAAAAAAATATATATATATATATATATATATATATATATATATATAAGTTATAGTCTGAAGCATAGTATTATTGTATTTAATACCAAATCTCTTATGTAAACAAGAACGAAATGTATATAAGTAGGATTACCAAGAGGAATAAAGCAGTCTTGATTTTGTCTCTGAACGTGTGGTTTCTTTAACCTTATTCTTTTTTTTATCTGTTTTAACTCACTGTCACGTAACTTATATATATATAACCGATGCAAACTTAACTCCATTTGTATGGGCTCGTCCGAAGACAAATAAAGATATCTATATATTTATTATATTATTATATAGAATTTCAATATAAATTTATAATTGAAATCATTATATTACTATTAATTATTATTTTAATTTTATCTTATAGATTCCCTCGAATGAATATTAGAAAAAAATTAATGAGCTCTTCATGATCCGTTATTAGTTTTTTACTAGCTATTGCATTTAAAAATTCACTGATGGATAAAATTAACCCACCAGTTAATTTATATTTCAATTATTCTACATCTATAGTTTTTTAAAAGTGTATTAAGGTTTTAACAAAGAGTGTAAGTATAGTTCAGTCTGAATATGAATAATCACTTGTTTATCTTTTTATCTCTCTTAAATCCTCTTAGTCACCGTAATATCAAAGTTAGCGTCAGGAGATTTCTTCAATAATATTCTTTATTTGGTCTTTTGTAGACTTAGTGGATCTTTTATCTCATATTAATATTTTTTTTAAACAATACAATGACTACGCGCATAAAATGAAGAAAAATAGGGTGTTTGCGATCATAAATTAAATTATAAAAAAAAATAAGCGCTATCCTAATGCAGGGAACTGCATGTTCGGACCGAGTATTACTAATGGGCAACTTTAAGGTCCATGCGGCACGGGTTCTCGACAGTCGATTAGAACAAAAAAGGTTCATTTATCAAAAATAAATTTAATGTGAGGGATCCAGGTTAATTTTTGTTCAAATATCATCCAAAAATTTAATGGATGAGATTTTTGTTATTATCCTGTTATTTAATTTTATATTTGGTGTAAATATTTTCCTTTTCCTATTAAATACTATAACTTTAGTTTTTTCAGCTGATATTTTGAAATCCGTTTTACTTTGGAGAATGTCTAAATCATCTATAATGGATTGCAATCGATCAGTTACATCTTGGATTCATTTAGTAGTAACGTAAATTAAGTTCTAACGGGTTCAGATATGTAATTAGTGATTCCTTCAATGGCTATTTTGAAAAGTGTTGGGCTGAGAACGCATCCCTGCGGTACTCCATTTTCTTGAAACTGCTTTTGGAAAAAAGGATATTCCGATTCGTACTTGAAATTGGCGATGAGATAGAAATTTATGATCAATTGGGTGAAAAATCCCTTAATACCACAAGCCACTAATTTATCAACTATTGGTCTCTTCCATACCGTATCAAAAGCTTTTTCGATATCGATATATACTGCAACTGTTATTTATTTAGATATAAATGAATCAGAGACATCTTGTTGAAGTTTTATTATATGATGAACTGTACTACGGTGTTCCCAAAAACCGCATTGCCCATCTGTTGTTATGTACTGTAAACCAGTGCAATATACTATTAAGAACTCGTTCTGTAAGTTTACATATGCAACAAGTTAATGCAAGTGGTCTATAACCAGAAGGAAGGTTTTTGTCTTAATTGTCTTGGGAATTGGGACGATTACTGTTCTTCGAGACTTAGCTTCTGTTGTGCAAAGGAGAGTCAGAATCACCAATATTCTAATTTTAGCCAAAGTATCAGCTACAACCTTCTCAAACCAAGTTATGCGATATGTGAATTTTTTTACAAAATTATTATACCAATTAATACCCTTTATAAAATTATCCTGTTGTCAGAATCTGTGTTGCCGAACGAGATAAAAAATTATCTTAGCCAAACAGAAAAATATAAATTTATATCTATACATATATATTTATATTTGGTATTTACTTTTTTGGAAAAGGAAATTAATTCAGAGGTATTATCACTTCCAAGAGAAAGGCAAAACAGAAGTGGAACAAGTTTAAGAGCATCCATATACATTTTGCATATCCTGCTCTGAATACTTGACAGGTCCTCTAATCTTTCTGCTGCAAACTCTTCCATTGATTCTTTAAGCATCTCAGGTCTAAAGAATTTGACTATTATCAATCTATTGAATGAATTCAATTCAGACTGCCATGGATGTGGTAACAATTCCCTAGAAGAAAATAACATCAAATCAATCAATATACATGTTCCAATTTTCAATATTCATTTTTTACATGAAGTCAACTAAGCAACAATTAAAAAAATTTTAACATTTTTTGCAATTTTTAAGTAAAATAATATATATAAAATAATTAAAAAATAATAATAATATATTATAATAATAAAAATTAATAGCTCATTAATCATGTTTTCTTTTTCTGTCCTGGCTCGGATCAGAAAAGGCCTGGGGTATCTCCTACCAGGCGTAAAAGGCGACAAAAAGGGGGCTCTGTGTGGGGCCAGCACCCCTATCTGTGAATACCATAAGCTCAAAAAACTCAAAAAAGCCTCGGATTCGGACTGATGAATGGTAAACGACGCGGAACGGAATGGACTAAGCTATTAACATTAGGAACTTGGAATGTACGTAGTCTCCTGCAAATAGGAAAGAGCCAGATTTTAGAAGACTTCCTGAGTCGATATAAGAATGACGTTGTGGCTCTCCAGGAAATAAAATGGAAAAGAGAACGGACAGGAGCCTAATGGAGCTGAAAGAATATCTTCTTATCGATAGTGGACGCGAAGAAAATCTATTTGGAACTGGATTCATGGTAAGAAAGAATATAAAGCACGCTATATTGGGATATAAGGCAATCAATAAAAGAATATGCTCCTTTTAAGATTGAAAGGAAAGTGATAATATAGATGAGGAAAAAGAAGCTTTTTATGACAGGTTAGGAATAACCTTTGATGAAATTCCTAAGTGTGATGTCAAAATTATTCTTGGAGATTTCAATAGTAAGATTGGGAAGGAAGAAAGCTTGGGAATATGAGTAGGAAACTTTAACCTTCAAAAATATAGCAACGACAATGGGTACATAATAGCAGATTTCGCTGCAAGTAAGAGCCTAAAAATCTTAAATACATCATTTCAACATAAACCTATTCACTTGGAAACATGGGTCTCACCGAATGGATAAACCAAGAACCAGATTGATCATGAAAGGGTTGATAGCAGGCACCAAAGTGATATAGAAGATGTGAGGAGTTATAGGGGCGCATATTGTTCAACAGATCGTTATCTGGTCCGGGTAAGATACAAGCAAAGTCTGGCCATCAAACCAAGAGGGAAAACAAAGAAAGCTAGGAATAAGTATAAGGTAGAGCACCTAAAAAATCCTGACAAACAACTACAGTATACAAGGATGTTGGAAGAAAACCTAGGAAACAATGCGCTAGAGACAGAAGAAGAAGATGTCCAAAACAAATGGATCAAAATAAGTGAAGCCGTAAGGAATGCGGCGGATGAGATAATATGTGAGGAAATGAGAGAGAAAAAGAACAGCTGGTTTGATCATGAATGTGAAATAGCGGTACATGAGAAGACGAAAGCTTATGAAAGGATACTGCATAGATATACAAGACAGACCAGTGAAGACAACCAACATAAAAAGGAAGCAGTGAAGCGGATCTGCAGAGCGAAAAAAATAAAAAGGAAATGGAATAACTGGAAATAATGCGCCAAGATTTTGAAAGTAAAAATAGCAGATACTTTTATGGAAGACTGAAAAAAGTAAAAATAGGTTTTCAACCCTGGATATCTTTTTGTAAAGACAGGGAAGGTCGACTCTTGGGCGACAAGAATAATGTGATACACAGGTGAAAGCACTGCTTCAAATATGTGATAAACTCAAATCAAAACCCAGAAGAAACGAGTTGGTAACTCGGAACAGCAGAGGAAGAAGTACAGCTGGAGCCACCAGATTCTGAAGAAATAGAAGACTTTCTAGTGAACTTAACACAAAAATAACAAATCATCAGAAATTGATGGAATCCCAGTAGAAGCTCTCAAATTTGGAGGGGAAGCACAGAGAAATATATGAATTGATACTGCGGATATGGATAGATGAAGAAATGCCAAAATAATGGAAGGTGGCTGTTATTTTGCCAATTCATAAAGAGGGGGACAAACTGAAGTGTGGAAAATATAGAGGAATAGCACTACTGTGTACAGTCTACAAGGTGCTGTCAACTTTGCTGATGAAGCGAGTGGTCAAGATAGCAGTAGAGGTTCTAGGCGAGTATCAATGTCGATTCCGCCCGGGAAGATCGACAATAGACTACATTTTCAGTATGAGAATGATGCTTGAAAAATGACGGGAATGGAATTTGGAACAGCATCACCTGTTTATAGACTAAATGCAAGCCTGCGATGGAAGTATTATTTATTATTATTTAACGTGGAGCCAAAAGTAGTCATGATGTCGACCCACTAAAGGTCAGGAAGATGTATATACCACAGATTGACACAGCATCTAGCGTTAGCGGATGATGTAGTTATCAAAGGAAGAACAACCAATGCGCTACTTAGAGTGTTCGAGGAGTGCGAAGAAGCTGCTAGGAAATCAGACGGGAAAAAATAACAGTCAATCAATACGGAAAAAACTAAATATATGATAACCAGCAAGGAAGAAAGAAGGAACAGGTATATCGAGGGGGCTGGATACCGCTCCGAGAGAGTACCCAATTTAAGTATCTGGGCACTTTTATCAAGGAGGATAATAACATTAGGGAAGAAATTAAGGCAAGGATAACAGCCGGTAATAGATGCTATTGGTCCCTAATTTTTCGAAATTCGGATACATCCAAAGCCCTCAAAATGAGAGTGTACCGTATGATCCTGCAACCAGTGGTTGTGTATGGAAGCGAGTCCTGGGCGTTAACACTGAATGATGAAAGGTAATTAAACAGGTGGGAGAGAAAAATCCTCAGAAGAATCTTTGGCTCTACAAAAGAAGGGGATCGCTGGCGGATGAAGACCAATGAGGAACTAAAGAACAAGTATGAACCACACGATATTGTTTCCACCATTAAGAGTGCCGGGATTAGATGGCTGGGGCACGTATCAAGAATGGGGCGTGGTAGGCTCCCTAAAATGATGGAGGGACACCCATGTGGAAGAAGAAGCAGAGGGAGACCTAGACTTCGTTGGCTGCAGGATGTGGAAGAAGATCTTCGGTAGTTGGATGTCGACGGATGGAGAAGGGCAGCCGAAGACAGGCCTGAGTGGAGGAAGATCACTGAGGAGGCCAAGTTCATGCAAGGATCATAGCGCCGTCAGATATGATAGGATAGCGTTTTTGATTGAGCAGGTGCATGTCATTGGTCCGGCACCAATGGAATTTCGAGTAGAAAGATATACACGAATTAGTACCTAATTAGCACTAAAATATTAGAATTATATCCATCAGGATCGTGAATTGTTACGTATCAAAAAGTGCAGAGCCAGTGATATGGAATCCCGGCACCTATGAAATTTCTAGTTAAAACTTATTCACGAATTAATACCTAATTAGTACTAATTAATTCTAAAATATTACAATTAGTACCCATCAGGGTCGTGAGTTATAGCGTTTCAAATTAGTCAAACTTTGGGCCAAATCGGACGAGCCGTTTTCAAAATATAGACGTGTCAAGAAAAATACGTTTGCGCGTGCATAAGCGAAATTAGTGAATCGCATTGTACAAAATTAATACTAGACCATTATAACAGTAGTCTACAACTTTCCTCCAAGTTGGAACTGAATCGGAGAATCGATTTTTGGAAATATGGGTGTGTTGAGGAAGATACGTTTGCGCATGCCCAAGCAAAAGTGGTAGATGAATCTTGATAAAATCGATACTAAATAATTTTTCACTAATTTCTAACTTTTATCTAACTTTGGTCTAAATCAGGCAATCCGTTATTGAAATATAGGTCTGTCAAGGAAAATACATTTGTGCAAAATTGTGGATGGAATTTGATAAAAATGTTATTGGGCCAGGATACACAACCACTGAAATTTTCATCAAAATTGTATTAACAGCAGTTGATGTATATCCGTCGTATGGATTTGACAGCTTCGGTACAGAGGATGCAATAAACAAATAATAATAGTTATTCCACTTTCAAAATCAAATTGTGCACACAGACGCATGATGTGGACATATTTCAATATTTTATTAGAAGTATTGTTTCGATGAAAAAGTGGCCCATATATCTGCGGCCGGCTGCGTTCAGGAGATATACTATATACTAACAAATAAAATTGTATTGGATATTTTTTTTACTTAATTAGGATATTATACTTAGCTTAATAAAATCAAAAATGTATATGTTTTTTCACTCAATATATTGTATTGTACAGCTATTGTTGATTACGAAGGAAAATCACATCAAGAAAAAACAATTTATTATAGGTATAACAATAATAATAACATCGACAATTTGTTTCTTGAAAATGAAATATTTTCCATAATTGGATTTGAAAGTCTCGTTAGAGGTATAAAAATTAACATATTTCCAATTAAATTGGTATAATATTTCAGGTAACTAATATATTTATCAATAGTGAAAAAAAGAAGATGTTATGAAGATATGCGCCGCACAGTGGGACGAATGCCGGAAAACTCGCGATTTTGGCCAATATTGGAAATTTCTATAAGGACTTTAAAATTATACAAACTATTTCACTATTGTAAATTTGGGAGTAAATTTTCACTATTTCACTGGCTAGAAAGTGTTAATATTCTGTAATACAACCCACCCTTCTTGCCCAAGTTAGTGTAAGTAAGGACGTAGAATCCTAATGAACAAATACAAAATGTATACAATAGTTTTAATAGATCCCAGAAATAAATTAATCAAGTTCATAAACAAATCAAGTTACCTGTAAGGATTGAAGGTATTCAACATAGCTATAAATGTATATGGATTATTTTTGAAATCGTCGAGGAACTTTGAGATGTCTTTCAGATGCATGGACAGTGCATCATACCATGATTTTTGAGGTATCCATAAGTGAGGGGACACACTGACTTCCTAGAAATAAATTTATAATGAACAACATATATAATTTATATAAATAACTTCTGTATATTAAAATTTTATTGCATTGCTGCTCATCATTGCTTCTTAGAATGCCTCCTGTCAATCCTGCAAAGATTTAATGTCGGAATCATAAAAAATGTTCGGGCCACTGAGTCTTTTAAATTTTTACTAGATTTGAAAAACATAACTATACATTATTTTTAATGGTTATTTCAATACACTTAAATAAATGAAGAAATATTTTTTTGGAAATTCTTATAATATACAGCAATTGTAAAAAAAAAAAAAAGAAATGGTTAATCAATTACATATATAAATTTTTTATTAACAAAATTGTTAAATAAATATATAATAAAATAAAATAAGTAAATTACTCTATATTTCAATATTTTTTGATGATTAGATTATTCAGTACCCGATGTTACCTCACCCAATATCTACCGCTTGAGAGGCTATCCTCAAAAAAGGATAACCCTTGGTGAATAACGCTGAACAAAGAAGTTCCTATGAACATGGGTCAGCAAATGAAGTATTAGCCAGTTATCTGGTCAAAAATTAAAAAAAAAAAAAAAAAAAAACTTTTTTCATCACTCGCATTTTACATTTATCCTTTCTAAGCAAAATTGGTTCTTTGTCTGTCGGTTTATAGAATAGTTTTATTTTTTGCAAAACCATATAAAACCAATTTTGCTAGATATAACATGTTGGTTTGGAATTCGACATTCATCAGTTATTTATTGTCACCAGTATATAATGCGTATGATCACGCTGTTATTGGTATCATTTGAAGCCAATCCTAATTCTCGATGTCGTTAGATTTGGTAAGTTTTTGATGCGATGAGTCGTTTCTTCAACAGTTGTTGAATATGTATAACAGTGCCGGTAAATGTATTTTTTTCTTGTAATTGGACTGACTTACAACTGAGTTACTACTCTGCAACGTGTCTTCAACGAGGTCAGCCGATTGAGCTAGCCGAACGCGATTGGGCTCATTTGATAGATCTCAAGGAACTGAACAAAAGGATGGGTTAAACCGTATAGTTCGGCCCGCATAGCGAGTACTTGTAGAATTTTAAAATATTAGTGAAAAATCAGAGATAAATTTCTGCGGGTACCGAGTCGCTTAAAAGAGATCAGCCAATCTTAAGCTAGTCGACCGCGAGTGGGCTCTGTCCACAGATCTCGGAGAATTAAAAAAAAAAGTGGGTTGGACCATATGGTTTGGCCGCCAGGTGGTTAGATACAGAATTTTAAAATGTTAATGGAAAATCGGAGATATCTTTTACGGGTACCGAGTCTAGCCGAGCATACCCAATCTCCGAATGACTTGAGTAGTGGTGATTCTAGTGACTTACAGAGGACTCTGTGAGAAGCCCAGAAAAGAACCAGGAGGCAATGGGACAGAAGAGGATGATCACTCTGGCATCCCCACCATAAATAATCCAAGGATTATTCCCACCAAGGATAACCCGGAGACCAAACGGTTACTTGACCAGGCTGAAGAACACGGAAAGGAACAAATAAGGTCACAAGCTAGTCCAGAGAGAACACTTATGTGTGTGATCCACATCGTCAGCTGGAAAATCGAAAGACAGTTCGATGCGATCATAAAGCTGAGTGAGGCTGATCGGAGAGTCCTGAGGCACATTCTTTTAGGGATGATTCAGCTAATGGCAAATCATGAAAAAGCCTTTAATAAACTAAAGGCTCAGAAAGAGAGGGCAGAATCGCTCCTCCGAAGCCCGGAGGCCAAGAGATTACTGGGGGATGAAGTAGGAAATGGAGCAGCTGAGGGCCCAAAAGTGGACCAAGAGACAATGATGATGATAATAGCCGACGTTCATCAGGCTAGAGGGAGGTTCAAGAAACAGCTCGGGAAGATCAAAAAGATCAGCGATGCAGAAGCGTTGGCGATGATCTTCAGGGAGGCCGAAGGACTGGTTATTGGATTCGTAATGGGACAGAAGAGGATGCTCTCTCTGACATCCACACAAAAGGATAACCCGGAGACTAAACGGTACTTGACCAGGCTAAGGGTCCAGAACGAGCTGACTGAATCTCTCCTCAGTTCACTCACAGGTGAAGGAGGTTCCAGGGGGGAGTTCACGAAACGCCTCGAGGGAAGAACCGGTCCTATAGTATGAGCATATGTAAGTCCGGAAACTGATCTCGGATGATGAAGAGGATAAGGGAGAGGCTGATGATGGTGGAGGCCCAGGTGCCATAAAGGGGGCCAAGAGGAAACATACTTCGGAATCTCCCCAGTAGGGAATCATGGTGGTCAAGAGGGTACTGGGGGTGAAAAATAAGGGGAAAGAACTGATGAATACCCCTAAAACGAATCCTGAGGGAATAATCAAGAGGAAACTGGACATTAGAACTGATTTTAACAATTAGGTTATGATAATTAATTAGAAGATGGGGGTGCAAGACAAAGAGGCCTTGTGGGAGAGCTTCCTGGAGATGGAAAGAATATTCGATGAGATCTTACAGGAATAAAATGCGATGAAGGATCCAGAAAGAACAGGCTGAGTCACTTCTGCGAAGTTGGAGGGAATAGCAGGCTCTCTGCTTTCATCTCTCTCGGCTTTCATCATCGAAGTCAATCGTCCGAATAGTGCTGGATGACGAGGAGTTCCTAGACGGCATTGAACGGAGGGTGGTTTCTGGAGGTGTAAGTAAAGGATGGAACCCGGGAGACATATAGAAGGATCTAACAATAGATGAAGATAATATTACGGCGGGCTTCAGCTGAAGTGATGAGAACCACTAAAAGACGTGCAGCCCTGTCAAGGCCCGAGGGCCGGAGGAAGCTACGAAGCTCTTGAATTGAAAGTCCCAGATGGAAAGGGAAATCACTACGAGACTGGCAAGGAGGAGGAGACCCCGGTTGGAGATCCGAAGAGTCCCAAAGGACTGGGCAGAACCGAAACTGGAGGAAGTGTTATGGAGGAGTCTGAGAGAAAAGGAGCTTGTGAGGCCTGCTGAGGAGAATGAGAGACTGGGTTGGATGAGGGCCTGTTTCCCCAATTCAGAGAGGGGTAATCTCAGGAGGACGTGAGTATTGGAGGTCCACACACTAATCAGGACCAAGATCATACTACTGGATCGTATATCCGCTGGATGGTGGAGCCTGAATGTTTGAAATTATCTGGATCCTCTATGCCTGAGATGTCAAGGATATCGAGACTCCAAGGCTGATTGGAAGAATGCACTAATGTGCAGATGGTGTGATAAGGATGACCATATCGCCAAAGAATGAAATATCACCCCCTCAATGCAAGAACTGCGTTGCTGCAGGAAAAGCAGAGGAAGAGAGAAGGCACTGAGAATCTAGCAGAGAATGCCCGGTGCACCTATAGGAGATAGAGGACTCATTATGGCTGTCCTGAGGATGCTGCAGATCATCATGGGTCGTTGGCAATTGGTGGCTGACCAACTGAGTCCCCTTGCACGGCGATGTGATCTTATAGCCATTTAGGAACCCTGTTGCGATAAGAACCTGGTGGCTGGATTTGGTGTCGCCTCGAGGTGAAGTGGCCTTGGGAAGTACAGAGAGACGGTCATAGTCATCTTCAACCATTCTCTTGACGTAATGGAGCTGAAACAGCATAACAACGGTGGACCAAGCGGAATGTAATATCAGATGGCGCAACATTGTCTTTGTCCTGGTCGCATCATATATGCCGCCTAGAGGTGACATTGATGATAGTATCGCCGCTATGGAGGTTGCCGCTGCCGGAGCGTGATAGTGAGATCTGACAAACTCGTAGGGGTTTAATGAAAATGGATGTGAGACGGTGGAGGATAGCGTTTCATGATCCCAACTCATAGTGATGAACGAACCCTCTGGATCCACATTCACTTAATCCAAAGGGCAGAATTGGATACATTTGACGCAGGCTTCGGCGAGACGCATTGCAGACTGGGCTCTGCGGTATGATACGAGCTCTGACTATGCAACCATAACCTTCAGCGCGGAAGAGGAACAGAAAGAGGTGAACCACATAGAACCGGCCGGGAGATTCGTTACCGGATCTGAGGACTAGGCTCATTTCTAAGAGACTCTTGAAGGAATTATAATAGACAGGGAATGGGAGAATACGACGGCCGGCAGTGACGAACCTAGCCACGGAGTACAGAAGCAAATGACCGCCATCCCAGTGGCTGCGGAGAACTCCCTACGGCGCATAAGAAAAAGAGCGCGCCCGGTCCCACGGCGGACGCCGGAACTAACGACGCTAAAGAGAGTACCAGAGAGCTAGGCGAAGGTACCAGGGATGCAAAGGGGAGGAAGCTAAGGCTGTACTCCGATAAGAGAGTGGGTGCAGATGCAGGGCCTATCGAAACGGAGCTCGCCAACTGAAGAAGAAATCCTGGGACGAGTTTATAGTGGAAGAGTAAAAAAAAATTCATGGGGCACACCGTACTGGGTGGCAATGGACAAAGTGAAGCCATCGCAGATGAAGCCGGCTGTAAGAGAGGGAGAAGACCAAGCATCCACCTTGGAGGATACGTCAACGTAAATATCGCAGTTACCGCAGGGATGATTCGTCCCAGGACACAGAAGAGACCTTTATGTGGAGCAGCCAAAAGCGTACCGATCCATATACCTCCTTCCTATCTTCAGCAAGGTTCTGGAACAACTAATCTTTACAAGTTTGCGGCCAGTCCTCTAAGCGGCGAGCCGCCAACGACAGTTCGGGACGTTAAGAGGGAAAGGGACAGCAGATGCGCTTATAAGAGTACGTAGGGAAGCTGAGATGAGGGGGGAGAAGCACGTGTTGATGATATTGTTCGACATAACCTCTGCCTTTGACAGTATATGGTGCCCTTCGTACTCCAGCGACTGCAGGAGTTTGATGACCCCAGCAACTTGTACTACCGGGGCCTGAGGTATTCGGCTACTAGAACCATCTATAGTCGTGCTGGGTATCCTGAGATATTCATCTCCTGCATGGAATCGTCATCTCACACAGACGCAAGAGCAGAAGCTGGCGAATACCAGAGACTGACACACCTGAGGGTCACTAAGGCGTATAGGACCGTGTCGCATGAAGCAGTGCAGGTACTGACCGGAGACATGCCCCTAGATCTCATCCTGCTGGAAGATGGAATCAAGTTTGACTTTAAGAGGCAGAGACTCGAAGCTCTCCCGGAGGGACTGCGGCAGAAGGTAATAGAAGAGTCTGTGAGATGGAAGAGGGGAATGAGGAAGGATTCGCTAGAGGAATGGAATAAACGGTGGATCGTTGGCGAAAAGGATTCAGCCCTGAGGAAGTATTTCCCAACTCCAGATTGGCGGCTATGTGGGTCCATCTAGATTACTGGTCCTCA
The DNA here is from genome assembly GCA_948150685.1 of Rhaphigaster nebulosa. Classification (NCBI taxonomy): domain Eukaryota; kingdom Metazoa; phylum Arthropoda; class Insecta; order Hemiptera; family Pentatomidae; genus Rhaphigaster; species Rhaphigaster nebulosa. The sequence goes on along the minus strand of OX411307.1, from coordinate 27,820,101 downwards.
CAGATCCTAACAGGACATGGGAGATTTCGAGAGAAGCGCATAAGCTCGGTGCCCCACCAGCAGCGAGAGTGAATTCCCGTGAATCATAGAGGAAGGGAATTATCTCTTCTTCATGAACCATATACGGAGGTAGAAAGGGTTGGTGGGCCCCACGCATTTCACTCTTGGAAGGAGCAGCGAAGACCAGGACGAAGACCACCACCGAGACTGCCAGACGAACGGGAGGATTAGGAGCGATAATACTAAAGAGGACAGAAAAGGAGAAAGGCGTAGTCCCACCATTAAGGAGGGCAACTGTGCACCGGACTGCACCACAGACTAATCTTGTAAATATACCTAAAAATATATACGATTCTAAAATTATTGTAGAATAAGAATTTTAACAAAAAAAAAATATATAAATAAATTACTGGAATCAGTGGCATACGTTAATACCATGTGTAATAGCCCAATGCTACTGAAATCTCGTATGCCAGGAATGGCCAGGGAGCAGGAACCAAAAAATTAAATTTAAAAAATGTACAGTTATTCTTACGACGTAGAGTGGTCAAAACTTGGAAAAAAACCTTAAATCGCAATCCTCTTAAAAGGCTAATGCAAATTAATTCAAGGGGAAAATGGCATTTTTACAGTTGTATTTGCTTAGCTCAAACTCCTATAAAAAATCATACTCTCGAGCATTGAATTTGATGTAAAAATTCTGAATCACTTCATTTCTACTAATTTATTAACGAATATTCAATGATACCGTTGGCACATCTATTTGACATATATGAGACTTATGGGTGTTGAAAGGCCTTTTTATATATGTTTTTTTTTTACTTTCTTGGAATTGTATAAATAGCTTTTTTAAAGTGTGCATCTTCTGAGCGCGGCCGAGCGCAGTGTTGTAAGTTGATTCTGTTAGCCTATCATGCTTCTATATAATTGAGGAATTAGTATCCAGCTGCGTGAATCTGAGAACTTTGTTGATATTTTGATTTTAGTTATTAAACTCATTGTTCTGACTGAACGTGTCTGGAAAGGGATCTCGGTGGAAAGTTTTGGAGAAGTTCTGAAAATTTGCTCATTTATGTTTATTAGACTGCTGATTACGAATTTCAACATCTACATCTCAAATGTTTTTTGGAAGCATAAAAAAAACATGTTTATTTTTTCTTTTTACTCACAACTTGAAACCACTAATTCGAATAACTTCTAATATTCATTTTACATTAAATTAAACCAGATTAAATTACCTATAATTTTTATTATAAAGATATTTAGGTTTGGCCGCTCTGTTTTGAAGCGAACGCGAGTAGAAATTAGGAGACACGATTTTGAAGAAGTTCTAAAAATCTAATCATATATATTTTGCTCATTTTAGATTTAAACTTTCCCAACTCAAATTTTTCCCAGAAACATTAAAATAAATTTCGACAATTCGTTCCATAATATTATTGCCATGAAACTGCTCAACTATTTATATGTACAACTGTATAGTCGGTATATTATGCCTAATACCGTCCACAAGATTCTTGTATTGCAGCACAATAGTTTCAGCTGCTATTCAGACTATTGGGATGCTCTCAAAAGAAACCCAGCAAGTTAAAGAAAAAAATATCGAGAGTCTCGATTGGTTTTCCGAAAGTTGAGTACGATCGCTACCAATGAGGATGTCATAAACACGCTTCTAGTGGCATCCTATGGTTTTATTAATAAATTAAGAACAAACCAAAAAACGAGAATTCTTGATCTCCGAAAAGATCTGATTTATATATTTACGGAAAATTAATATTTTTTTTTATCTTGCACGTTTTATTTGTATTTAAATTATATTAAGCATTAATACTATTTTAAATTGTTTTAGTAAACTTGCGTTTCATTAATGTTACAAGTTTTCCTTAAATTTAACCAATTATTTTCCATATCTTTCCATATCTAAATTGTATCTTGAAATCTTTAACTCCTTTTGAATCGGGGTTTGCTCCATTCGATTCAGCATTCAAAAATACAATAAAACAACCCTCTTGTTGTTTCATTTAGATAAAAACAAGATGAGAGGCTAGTTTTTCTCAAAAAGACCGTTTTTGGACTGTGCGACCTTATGAATGCACCATTGTTTGCGTAATGATTTGACAGCCGGATGCTTGTTTACCTACTTCACCAGAATGTCAAATATAGATTTTGAAATGTTAATATCGATAATAGGACCAGTGATACATAAACAAAATTTTTGGCTTCTGGTTATTCCTATCATTCATTAATGCATTTATTTAACATTCAGGTTTTTGGCTTCTGGTTACTTCTATCATTTATTAATGTATTTATTTAGAGTATTATATATCTATATGCATACTGAATGTCACAGTTAACCTTTTTAACCCCCCCCCCCTTTAAAGTCTAAAATGCATCGAATATTTGTATGATCTTTTCTGTGTTATTTTATAGTAAATACCTATATTATCAAAATAAAACTGTGTCTTTATTAATTAGTAATTTTTAGTAACTTAGTAATTAACAAATTTTAGTAAATTAGTAATTACTAAATTTTTAGTAAATTTACTAATTAGTAAATTAGGAATTTTTAAATTTTACATATATAAGAATATTTATATATATATAAGAGCATAAAATCAACAAGTGTCATAAATTACTTACTATAAACAATTGGAAAATTGCCAAAACACAAAGGCTTAAGTCTCTAAAATACCGGCAACCAACTAACCAGTCAACGTTCCGCCAATTCAGGCATCATCAGGACATACTCCAAAAATCACATCTATGAAGATCAAATACAGTACATCTCACATCAACGTCCAGAAAGACGCATCAAACAGAGACAGCACATCACTCCAAAATATCCAATCACATACTCAACTTGGATGTCTTGGAGTGATGTGCTGTCTCTGTATGTTGCGTCTTTCTGGACGGTTGATGTGAGACGTGCTGTATTTGATCTTCATAGATGTGATTTTTGTCCTGATGGTGCCTGAACTAGCGAAACGTTGACTGGTTAGTTGGTTTCCGGTATGGTAGAGACTTAAGGCTTTGTGTTTTGGAATTTTCCAATGTTTTATCATATATATATATATATATATATATTATTCGAAAAGTACTCATCTTGTAATCAAAATAAAACATAATTATATTTTGAAAACATAGGTACTGTTTAACCATAAAATAACACTGAAAAAAACTTAAAAATATGATGCAAGTGAACGAAATTCATGGATAGTGGCAAACGATGTTGCAATGCTCAGTTTAGCAGCGGTACTTTGGAGACGAAAACGGCAAACATGGTTTGTCGAAAAAAAAGTTTTTGTTGACATTGAGACCAAAGGTTTGGCAAGATAATAGATAGTTATACGAGGTCAGATATGAGGTTTTCATGTCAGTTTGTTTTGTTTTTGAAAATAACTCCACTAATTCGGCACCACCAATCCCGGATATAGGCCCAGATTTCTGAGATCCTACTGTATATGTGTATGATTTATCTTATATATAATATTTATAGAAATTTTTAATTTATACTTCTATCTAATAGCTAAGATTTATATTATAAATAATATTGTTTACCTTTGCCTTTCCTTTATTACCCTGTATAAAGAACGTCAGGTTTTGATTTGTAATCTGATTTTGATATTTGAGTAGTGGAATGGTCAACCAGAATCTGAATCGCAACATATCCTTCTCAAAACCGAATCTTGAAAACTTATGGCACATTAACATGAATAATTTTCGATCAATTATGTCACGGGCATTATTTATAACTCCAACTAGAAAAAATAAAATAAAAATGAATAAATAAATACAAACACACATATATTTATATGATTTAAGAATGGATAGCAATAAAGGCTACTACTCTAGACATGATTTTTTACAAGAATATAACATTTCAAAATGGCATTATGGAAGTAATGATCTAGTCCTCTTAATTAATCACCCTATCTCGGATACCTCCGAGATAGGGCCACCTTTTCCCTGAATAGGCCACCTTTGTCGAGAATAGGGTGTGCATTCTGGGGCCTGAGGTACCCGGTTACTAGAACCATCTATAAGGGTGTCGTGCTGGGCATTCTGAGGTATACATCCCCTTCCTAGAGTCGTTATATCACACAAACGAAGTAGAAGCTGGCGACCATCCAGAGACTGGCACTGCTGAGGGTTACCAAGGCATACAGATCAGTGTCGCACGAGGCAGTGCAGGTATTGGCCGGAGAGATGCCCTTGGATCTCATCCTGCGAGATGAAACCATCAAATTCGATGTTAAGAGGCAAGGGCTTGATGCAATTCCGGAGGGACTGCAGCAGATGATAGGTGAGGAGCCTGGGAGGTGGAAGAAGGTGTTGAGGGAGGACTCACTGGATGAGTGGAACAGACGTTGGATCACTTGTGAAAAGGGTGCAACCCTTAAGAAGTTCTTTCCTACCGTCTACTCCAGGCTAGCGGTGAAGTGGGTCCATCCCGATTACTGATCCTCACAGATCCTGACAGACCATGGGGGTTTCCAGGAGAAGCTGCGGAAGCATGGCAAGAAAATCGATCACAGCTGCCCCACCTGCCGAGTGTGCCTAATACAGCCGAGCAGGCAGTAATATCATGTACCGCCATGGATGGACATCGAGCCTGGCTATCCAGGGAAACCGGACTGTATGCCTTTGACGAGGCCGATTTTCCGAGGTTGGTAGGGGAGGAAAATTATCCCTTCTTCATGGAATATATAGGAAGGTGAAGAGAGGTCGTGGGTCCCACACATTTCACTCTTGGTAGCGGCCGTCCACCCGAAGAAGAGGAGGCTGCCGCCACTGAGACAGTCTGAGAAGGAACCGCAGGAAGAATGTGAAGTCTAGTGGCGGTTCTGGGCAGTGCAGAGAGGGAGGCTCAGAGTGGGAAGTTAAAGCCAGCCCTGACAACACGAATCAGGAAGAAAGGACACAAAGGTGCAGCCCCGTCAGTAGACACCGGGCTACACCATAGAATACACAAATATTGTTTCCATCATTAAAGATACCCTTAAATTATGTATGAGGATAATGAATAAATAGTTTAAAAATTAATTCAGAGTTTTATTGGCGGTATTGGCATACGTACATCCCATACGTAACAGCCCACTGCTGCTGAAACCCAGATGCCAGAATGCCACAAATGGCCAGGTAAAGGGAATTAAAAAAAAAAAAATATGCTTCCCTACCTTCGGTAGTAAGGAAGCAAAAGTACATTAGTCATTGCTAATAATGGTCCGATTTGTATAATATTTTTTTTCATTTTTTTTTTAAATTAAATTCCTTTTAATGATTATATATATATATATATATATATATATATATATATATATATATATATATATATATATATGATTTATCAAAAAAATTATTAATTTTGAGTTATGAACGAATAAAGTTTAATTTGATTCATATATAAATTGAAATGCGCTTGCGCAGTGATATATCCGTTATCAGTTTCGGAATTAGTGTCCTCAAAAACCCGAATTTCTAAAATTTTGAGCGAAATCGGACGAACCGTTTTCGAAATATCGGTGTGTCAAGGAAACACGTTTTAGCACATGTAAGCGAAAGTAGAGGATGCAGTTTGATAAAACTGAAATGGGGCCATCTAGATACCAACCCGCACAAACACTGAAAATTTCATCAAAATCGGATTAACGGAAGTTATTGTCATGCCCAGGTATAGACATTCCCTTTATCTAGAGTCTATGGGAGCTTAGTTAAGAAGTATTTTTCCACTCCATCTCCACTTGCAGGTTTGCGTGTTTATAGCAAATTCCACTTCCGAAATCAATGCTATCGAAAATATTGGTGTCTCGATTCATCTTTCTTCTTATTCTCTTATTTATATTTTGTGGCTGGAAAAACACAGCAAAGCTGGTTTTTGATCAGTGTGTATCTGAAGTGGTCTTACTTTACTTGCTCTAAGACCAATGCCTAACTTTTGTAAATAAATCATAACCGATAACTTTATATCCAGTCTGTGCAATTATGATATTGTTAAGGGTCAACATGATAAGGTCAAAGAGAAGCCGTGGTGGCTAAAAGTATTAAGGCGTCACCTTTGCAATCTCGACACTGCTACGACGCCGGTTCCAATCCGGACTGGGCGGATTGAAATGTATTTCGTGATGGTTCCACGTAATGATTCTCCACCTTCCCATTCTGAATAGAATAGATTGGTAACCTGTAGGATAACCCGTCCTTTATGCCTTAAGGACGTTAAACCCCATTAAATAAATAAAAATAGGATCACTTTGTCATAAAAATTTTTTTTTTCATATCATAATACTTTTATTTTATTTTTAATGCCTCATTCGATTTAATATCAAGTACATGTCGCATAAATTATATTGTATACTAATATGACATGAATTCCAGAAATTAATAAATACACTAAACAATTCGTTATAAGGATGAAGCTTCAAGGAAAATTGTGTTTTGGAGTATTAACTAAGGCATAATTACCATAAGTAATTTACTAGAAAAATCAATCTTAAATATTGAATATTAACGTCTTACTCACCAATATCATCCTGACCCTCTGCTTGTCTATACTCTTTCGAGGGATTTTTCTTTAGCGTTGGAGTTTGAATGCCCGGATAGATCGACTTTACGTTTGGTAGTCAGATTTGAGCTGCGGTGGCGTTGGAGAAATTGCCTCCAAGACCTGAAATTTTTCAATTTAGTTATCGACCGATATTACACTGACAAATATATTTTGTCCAATATCTACACTTTCTAAAAGCAGCTTGTTTTTTATGGTTTGTTTCTTGGACATATTATTCCTTTATAATAACTGCACAAACTAAGTGTACATTTACTTTCCTATTTTTATCAAGTGTGGACTCAGGAAGAAGTTAGCATTAATAATGAAGAAAAACAGAAAAATAAAACATATAAAGCCCATTCTATATTATTTATATATTATCTAACTTTTTGAATCATATTTCCTGGCCACTGATCAATCGAAATTACTTATAAAAATAATAAATCAGGAATAAATAAGTATTTAATAATTAATCATGAATTTTCAAAGCCAATCCCCTTAATAAAAGGTAGGCAAAGCCCGCTCGTCATAAAGGTGAGGCCAAATGTTAGAGAACTGCGCCTGATATTTATTTGGCAGGGTGAATGAATAACATTTATATTTGGCCTTGCGCAGAATACACTTTTTATCGGCCTACATTTTAGTCTGATTTGAGTGGTACCTCGCGCACTAGGCAAACTAATCTGTTTAGTTGGTGGTTGGTGCGCAACCTTGTCGGGCGATCGCTTCCCTGCAGTCCAGGAAACGAAAAACCTTCAAAACGCCGAAGGGCGGGTAGTTCTGACTACTATACTACACTACAGTACTACTTTACTGACTTTACTATACTATATTACTGCACCACTTTACTTACTATACAATGATATTGACATTAAAAATCCGAATTTCCTCGGCAGGCTCCTGGCAGCTCATTTTATTCAAGAAAACACCTAAAATTTAAATATTGAATATTAACGTCTCAACTCACCAACATGCAGCAGTTCTTTTCCTTCCTCGAATACCTTCAATTTATAAATTGATTTTAAAGGGGACGTTTTTAAGTTTGAACTCAAGAGTGCTTCTTTTTTTTCCGTGAAATTCTGTGTGGTGGAGTTGGAGATATTGCGTCCAACACCTGAAATTATAAAAATTTAATTATAAAAAAAACAGAAACAGACAACTAAACTTTTTTAACTCTTCAATGTAGTATAACATTAAACTTTTTTTTAGAAACCGGGTATTTGAAAACTTTTTAAGATAACGATGATTATATTTTTATATTTTAATCAATTATTAAAGCACTAACATGTCCGCTGATATTTTGTCCGCACAATAGCTACACTTCCAAAAGTATAGAAAAAAAAAGAACATATACAGGCATTCAGTATCGTTTATTTCGGAAAAAAGAGAGTATTTTCCTCCGAATCTCTTAAAACATCAAATTTAAAAATATATAATATTACTACTAAAGAAAAAACAACTTTTAGGAATAAAATAAAAATAAAACTAAACTATTCACAAAATAATATAAAGAATTTTTCTAAAAGTAAGCAGAAAATATGAAAAGTCTCTCTGAATAACAAATCTTTGGATTCCAACTCGTGGGAGTTTGGAGAAATTATCCAAGTACACCGCCAGGTCGAGATCTATACTGTTTGTTGTCAATATAACCACTCACCTAGCCAGGTGTAGGTATAAGTCTCTAGCATTAAATAATAAATTATTACCAAGATCCTTAGGTATCTCAGAATGGCTATGCATTGTGGGAGGATGCTGATTTTCCATTGCAGATTTCTTCCAGCTCAAATTAATCAATTCTTTCAGAAAGTTCAAAATATCCTTAAAGACGACTAATACAGTGCGCCCACCTAAAAAAAAAAAAAAAAAAAAAAAAATGTAATTACTACATAAAATTCTTTTTCGAGATCGGAAATTAAAATTTTTTTTTTTACTTCACTACGTAGAAGAATATTGTTTTCATTACATATAACTCAATTGAACCTTCAGATCGGTCTATAATGTAATTATTTCATTAAAACAATTGGTTAATTCTAAGATTTACTATTTTTATTATTGACTGTGCCCTCCCTTTGTGAGACTTGCATTGCATTTGGTGTACGAAATGCATTTTGAATTTTTGGGATCCAACTTAGATTGTGTGCACCATTAATTAATCAACTAAACCGCCTAATGATCTGCGTTGATAGTCTATAAACATGTACTAGTGACACATACAGTGCATAGTTAGGATAAATCAAGGAATGAAATGATTGTTTCGGAAAGGAAGAAATAATATCATAGAATGCAATAAATGCGAGAAAGTTGTTGAATATTCTGTTTTGTATTCTAAGACATATTTGTATAGCTAGACATAGTATTTTGTATACTAAGACATAATGATCATAGGTGATTTTCTACACTTAAAAATATCGAATATTAACGCACTACTCACCAATAACCTCTGGTTTTTCAACTCTATCATGGTTTGTGGTTAAAGTAATGTTTAAAAGCGACTCATTTAGCCTGGAAATATCAACTATTCCATAAGCGCCCGGTGGGTATTCCTTGATGGATCCTGGACCATTCCTTACTGCACTCGAGTTCTTTAATCCAAGACCTTTAAAATAAAATAAAACTTTATAAGGAAAAGGAGACTACTTTTTCTTATTTTTACCTTCAGTAGCATTTCAATTTGAATTGTTACTTATTGGCAGTAGTATTGACATCGTATTATTAATACAAGCACTTTCTATGATTATCTAATTTTCTAAGGATGAACTGACAACATTCTAGGCACTAGAAGTATGAGTATCTCAGCGCCATAGGTTTACTATGGCGCTGAGATACTCAGAAAAAATAATTAATAAATTTGAAGAAGAATATTGTCGATTGTGTTATTAGAGATCCTGCTTACTGTTGAGTATGGCAGGCTAAATCTCCTGTTATGTTCTTGTCAATGGCGTCTGGTATGTGGGTTTCATGTGAGTCAGTTGTCTAAAATGATGCTAAGGTAATCGCACTATACCAAATCTGGATAATGGAATGTTATTAAATAGAACTAGTGGGCCAGTAACTGCAGCGGAGGGTAAAAGTCACATGTGGGCATTTCGATTCACTAACTTTTATCCGCTCAAGGTTGCACAATTTCTCGATCAGAGAGAAGTGTCTTTCAAGTTCTTGATTATTACAAATAAAATAAGAACACGGAATATTTTTAAAGAATCTTTAATTATATTAAAGCTGAATAGATAGAGGAGAAGTAAATCGGTTGAAAGATATGAGGAGCATTGAAGATATAAGAAATGAGGGAATAAAGTCCTGGTATAGTGGATACAGGGGATATTTTTGGAAAGGAAATATATAAGTCTGAGAAACAGAAACTTTATTCTGTGCGAGGGAATCGTTGATTTCAATCTGAGAAGTTCAAAGAAGTAACCAGAACTATAAGAAAAAATTATTTGTTTAGATAATCCAGAAGGATGTCGCAAACAGAGGGACCAATGATGGGCCTATTCAGTTTAGCATCGTAAACCTCACAATGAAACTTATTGGAAGGTAGTGAAAAGAATTTACATTGATTCATCGACTGAGATTTGTGGAACAACAATAGGAAACGCAGAACTGCTAAGTTGGCAGAATACGTTCAAAAAGCAGTTAAAGATAAGAAGAAACCTTGGATACATCTGATGACTGGCGGTTGATTTAAATACGAGCTATATAAAAGTAAGAGAGAGGAAGTGAAAAATATGATAAAATAATAGTAAAAGAATACCAGAGAAGACTTCGGAAGTACTTTTAAATGTTAGAATCAAAAAGCCGCCAGTACTAAAGTTCATCAATGATAAGCAAATGACTATTATCAGAAAAGAACAAATTTTGAAAAGATTTGAAGACGATTTAAATCAGTTAATGGAAGGTTAAGACGTGTACCAGTGTTGGAAGAGCACCACGATGATCAATAGGAAGAAGATGATGATCATATCGCTGAAGATGAACTAGAAGATACGATATTGGCAATGAAGCTTGAGAAAGCTGAAAGAAAAGATTATAGAACCCCTGAAATGTTAAATATTATGGATGCAAGAGGAAAAAAAACTTTAATTCATCTCCTAAATTCGATATGGAAGAAAAATATGATGCTGAAGTATTAGGAAGTTGCTACTCTAATCCCTATGTTCAAGGTGGCATTTATCTTTCGAGCATACAGTGTAAAATACGCTCCTATTTTCAGGAGAATAAATTATGGAAAAACTGGAACCATAACTTCGGGAGGAGCAATGTTGCTTTAGAGGAAGAAGGAGCACTCAAGATATTTTTTCTTTGAGACACCTGAGAAAGTAATTAAAAAAGGCAAGGAGCTTCTTTCCAGAAAATTGTAAGAATGTGTAAAATCGATGATATAAAGTGTCAAATTGATACTTCCGGTAAATCGATTTTGGCGAAAAAGTTGCTGTCCTGTTATCCCAGCCATGAACCTACTTTAAATACTTAATTTCAGTTTCTTACAACATTTCGCTTTTTGAGCAAGACTTTCCACATACACACACACACACATACGCATACAGACAGACAGACACACACACACACACACACACACACACACACACACCATTTTGCGAGGCTTGGTTATTCGGACTCAGGGGACCTGAAAACAAGGATTCGAAATTTTTCACGATCGCAATACTCTCCCTAACTATATATTTCATATGAAATATAATAGAGAAATTACTGCGATCGTGAAAAATTATATGTTACAATTGTATGTTATATGTTATAACTACATAAAGATACATAATATAACACTGTTTATTTATCAGAACACATGCATGATTTATATCTCACAATGGTTGGATAGGAAAGTTATATTAATTTAATATTTTTTTATTATTTACTAAATCAGAATTTTCATAGGATAAAGCGTAATAATTTATCCTATGAAAATTCTTATTTAGTCGATTCGTCGGTTATTCTTATCTAAACGATTTCTGAGTGTCTCAGTATTAGAGTATTAGGAATTGCAAGAGATGTGTTATTTTTTTTTCAAATTAGTTTTGTTATTAGGAAAGAGATGGTCCGGGTGGTGGTCATGTATAAAATAAAATAGTTGTAACTATTCATTTAATGCCGACGTTTCGACTCACATTGTAGGTCTTCATCAGGGCTAGAAATAAAGTTTCAAAGGAGTATTGTAGGGGTATAAAGAAATGTACTTTATAAACAAACATATCGAAAAACTTAAACTAAACTTGAACAAATTGAAAATAAATGCAGTATTTCAGGGATATAAAGACATATATAAGAAAACTAAAACTAAAATTGAACAAACAGAAAAGATCAAAATATTAATGAAATGGTAAACAGAGAAAACAAAGACAAATTGTGGCGTCTAAAATTAGTTCTCCTCTACAGCCCATTAAGGATAGGATAAGACACTCAAAAATGAGGAAAAAACCGACGTCAGCATTAACTGACTCGGAGAATGTAGAAGGGGATTTTCAACGAAATTTTGATGAACATCTCGAAAACATTGTCCATTTAATTCTTATATGCAAACCATCAATTGTGCACTTAGGATAGTCATATATTCCTGTCTAATTTTTTAATTGTTTCAGTATCTACGCTTCAGCACTGTATATACCTTTTAGCCTACTTTTGTTTTACAATATTTTCGAGATGTTCACCATAATTCCGTTGAAAATCCTCTCCTTCATTCTTGGATTCCGTTAAAACTGACGTCTTTTTTTTTTTTTTTTTTTTTTTTTTTTGCCGCCCTTTGGGCCAATCTTATCGTATCTTTCATCGGCTGAAAAACTATATATCTTTATTTTTCTCTGTTTACTATGTTATTAATGTGTTGTTATTTTCTATTTGTTCAATTTTATTTTTATTTCGTATACATGATGTCTTTATACACCTACATTACTCCTTTGTATCTTTATTTCTACCCTTGATGAAGAACTACAATGTGGGTCAAAACGTCGGCATTAAATAAATAGTTACAACTATTTATTCTTGACCGCCTACCTGGGTCATCTCCTTTCTGATATATCACACGGTCAACTATCAACATAAAATAATTTTATTATTGTTTTTATGAAAGCCCCTTTTTAATTGTGAACAAGAATCCGTGTTTATAAAGAATCTTTAAGAAGAAAGAATCTTTAAAAAGAATCCGTGTTTCACTTTTCTGCTGTACGAAAAATACCCACATCCTTCCGAGCACATTATTATATATAGATCGCGATGCACCTCGATAGTAATGCTATTTCTTTTTTAATTCTAAATTAATTCAACCAATAGTACGCATTAAGTAAATATATAAAAGTTGCGAATGGGAGCTGTAGTATATGCATTATTGGATGTATCGACAATTATACAATTGAAATTGTTTTGTTTGAATATAGTGTTTTTTTTTTTTTTTTTACTTTTACTCTATATCGTACACAATCTCAAAAATTATTTTTATCAGAGATAATTTTTGGCCTTCGAATATGGAAGATATACTCACTTTTATTCAGAAATCTATTATTTACTGAGGTACTGATTTTTATTTGTTTAATCCCTGGAAAAGAACTGTTTGCGTTTAATATTTGATTTCTTGGTTCTCGATGATATAGAACAGACTTGTTCAGCTTTGAAATGGAATTGTCCAAATCTATAAAAAAAAAAGTAATTAAAAAAACCATACGTATTTACTCCAAGTTTACTTAATAATATATGTCCCATTACAAAGGACCCAAAATTGTTTGGAAATGAAATTATAAACATATATGACTTATTAATATCAACCTGGTCTCTATTTCATAATAAAGTACAACAGTGCAAGTACAAGTGATAAACTTAGAAGTGGCAATGTTCGATTTTAGAGGTTACTGGTTACTTATCTTCATAATGTAATAATAATTGTTTATTAGATTATAGATAATAATATTTTTTATTTACTATTTTTAATATAACTGTTTTAAATTCTATCGAATTTTATTATTTTATTGTGTTAGCAACAGGCGCAGTAAGTCATAGGCATACTTGTACTTTTGTACTTTATTGCGAAACAGGGGGTGTGTTTTCTTTTGTAAATTTATTTTTAAAAAAATTATCATGAAATAGCTTCGTCAACTAATTTATGTAATTTGTAAATCAGACTATAGAGATGAGCTAATGAACAATGATGAATGACGGTCGAAAGGGTAATGGCACTAAGGTGATTGATAAATTTTGACAAGAGCTTTTCTTTTTTATTTTCCCTACCTGGACATTTCTGGCATACGGGGTTTCAGCAGCAGTGGGGTGTTACGCATGGGATGCACGTATGCCACTACCGCCCAATATAACTCTGCTTTATTTATTTATTTTTTTTAAAACTATTTACTCATTATTCTCATACATAATTTGAGGGTATCTTTAATTATGAGAATAATATTTGGGTATTCTATATAATAATATATGGGTATTCTCTTCCTGCGGTTCATCCTCAAGCTGTCTGAGAGGCGGCAGCCTCCTCTTCTTCGGGTGGACGGCCCCTGCCAAGATTGAAATGTGTGGGACCCACGACCTCTCTCTCCACTTTCCTATAAATTCCACGAAGAAGGGGTAGTTCCTCTCGTCTAACAACCTCGGGAAATCGGCCTCGTCAAAGGCGTAAAGTCCGGTTTTCGTGGATAGCCAGGCTCGATGTCTATCCATGGCAGCACAGGATTTTACTGCGTGCTGGGCTGTATCAGGCAGGTGGGGCACCTGGGATTGATATTCTTGACATGCTTCCACAGCTTCTCCTGGAAACCCCCATGGTCTGTCAGAATCTGTGAGGAACAGTAATCGAGGTGGACCCATGTTGATCAAGACCATATATTGATAAGTTATATTCCTATGACTCCAGTCATCTGCGTTCTAAAGGGAACGCCTCCTTCGACGAGATTCTCGGAATGTCACAAGTAGGATTGGGATCTTTTAATAAAATTAAATGGTATAGGAGTGAACGAAGAAAGAGATATTTTCTCTCATACTCTATTGTACATGCGAATATTATGGAGAACAGTTGGTGAAAGAAGGGGCTGCAAGCGGACATTTATGAGCTGGTCCTCGATCTTCCATATAATATCTTCCTGTATTCCTAAGGCAATAACGCACAAGACCATCCGCTACCACAGTATGGTATATAATTATTCATAATTGATACTGTGTGGCAGACCGAATGATAATATAATTGCAGACAATACACTATCGAGCATTTCTTGTTGAACTTGATGGGAATATTCATTATCCATCGTATCATTTCTAATAATTCGATTTCCAATTTCATCATTTCTCCTTTTCAGTGATTTAGGCAAATAATAAATATTTTGGAGTGGGTTTTTAATGCAATAAATCATCGTAAATCAAATAGTTTTCCTACTTCTCCATGGTTTGATGGTGTGATTTCCAGATCTAAAGGAAGTTATAATCCAAATGCACATGGAAAATGTAGTACTTTGGTTCAATACATACCTATCCATTCAGTATATTTTATTGTAATTATCTCCTAAAAGTTACCCAAAAATAAGACACTAGTTTTTTCCTACTAAACGATGTTTATGAGGCATATTTTGCTAGCTCTCTTCCTCCTCATTCCGCCATAACTGCTCCAACCATTGGATGTTGTCCGTGGATGGCATGAAATGGTGGAGGATGGTGAGGAATGTGAATGGAAAAAAAAGACACCGACCTTCCAAAATGTGGGATACAAAAATGGAAGGAATCATACTTGTGGGTTTCAGGGGCGCTGATCCTCATTCTACGAATAGGAAGCCCATCCTGAAGAAGTTATGTGTGCTTCCGGACAACATATAGATAAGCCAAAAGTTGATGCAAATATATTTTTATTCATTTATAACATAGACCATTTATTAAAAATTAAAAATATAAAATATCTATATTCTAGACTTTGCTTGTCAACCCATATTGAAATTGAAAATATCGGTAAAGTAGGTTTTTCTCCATTATTTAGCGAATATAATATGTGGATTCTAAGAAAGGAACTGAAACAATGTGCTAGATACTTGTATAGGTTCTTTATATAAAAGAAAGGGAGTGTTACATTGTTGGCTTACTTGCGTCAAAATTGTGGAGGTTTACTTTAGTCATTCAGCATCATCAAGCGTCAATCACAGACTTGATTTTATTTTATTGGTATTTATTTTTTACTGAGGCGAAAGCTGGAAGTCTTTAAGACTCCAATATCTTTTGGTAATCAACCCAAAATGTTCAATATTGCTCAAAAAAAACAACATAAATTTAATAGAAGGCATTCACTCCATAATTTAAATTGTTTGTTTTCTTTCATGAAATGATAACTTTTTATTAGATATGTCTATATCGTCTCCGGGTCAACATGTCTTGTTTTGTGTTGGTGACTGTTAATATTAGAATGTTTGCCATCATCAGATGATATATAATATTGCTAGTATGAGCAAAATCGTGATAGTTAGAGCACAATTCTGGCCACACTTTTGCCCAAAAATACCATAAGTGCGTCTACTAGATACCTCTACCAGTACCTGTTCCCTCATCGAACAGGCCCACAATGAGGCACCTCTAGCAGTACCTGTTCCCTCATTGAGTTTTTTTTTTTTATTACTAAGAGATGGACGTCTTTAAGACTCCAATATATTTTGGTAATCAACTCCAATCAACCAAAAATGTTAAATGTTGCTCCGAAAAAACAAAAGTTTAACGGGATGGATTAGCCTCTCAAAAGAATTAAGACATGCAGGATTATTCAAGTGTGACATTATCTATCCTGATATCATGAAAGGTCCAAAGTAAAGAGACCAAAGTCCATGTTTACATTTCACTTGGACATCATCCAACTTGCTTAAACATGATCCAATCTGTTTCCATTTAGGTAAATTTAATTATTGTAAAGGTTATGTAAAGATTGAGGAGGTTATGTAACCGTTAGTAAGGTTACATACTATTAGGTGGCTATCTGATCCTTCGACAATTTAAATTTCTCAAGTTAAACAAAAAAAAATTGCGCAGAAGGCGCCATGGTTCACGTGACTGAATCACTAACACGTGTTAATAAATAACTATTTAAATTTATGTCCTCTTCGAATGAAAGGTATTACCTTTTTGGCCAGCGAGATACAGTCATTTCGATTTATCGATATATTTGCAAATTTGTAAGTACATTGATTGTACAATCAGAGATAAAAAATACATAGAAGATTAAAAAGTTGTTTTGTATACATATAAAAATTAAACTTTTTAAGGAAAGCTATTCAAAGTTAAGAAGCCCTTTATTTATTTATCTTTTAGAGATGAACAATTCAAAGTCCAAATGCTGTTGTAGGATTAAGGGACAGTACAATTTATTTATTGTTTAGAGAGAAACAGTTCAAAGTCCAACAGTCGTTATAGGATTAAGGGGCCATACCCTTTGTTTATGCTTTCAAAGTCCGTGTTTACATTTCAACCAGGAAAAGTAAAATGGCGGCCGGACGCACTCAGCCTTTTCAAAACCTTGAGTATCTCAAACGGCAAAGAAAAAAATGGCGGCCGGGTACACTCAGCCTGTACATAACCACAAGTCTCTCAAACAACAGAAAAATAGAATGGCTGCTGAGCAAAGACCAGAAGTGGGTCACGTGACTATAACATGTGGACAGAGGATATGTCAGAAGTCGCCGTGGATCACGTGACTGGGTCACTGACTAAAAGGGGCGTGTTCGTGTTGTGCGTGGAGCATAGGCCAGGAGGCGCCGTAGTTTACGTGACTGGAACACGTGGGTAAAATCTTATGAGCGGAGCATAGGCCAGGAGATACCGCGGGTCACGCGACTACATGAAGCACGTGGGCGGAGCATAGGTCAGAAGGCGCCGCGGTCACGAGACTAAAAGGTGTGTGGCCCAATGGTTAAGGTTAGGTTGAGGTGAGACCACATGGTGGTTAAGATTAGTTTGAGTTGAGACCACATGGCAGTTAAGGTTAGTTCGAGGTGAAAATTCAAATTTCTCGCCATAGGTCGTGTGACCAAATGTTGGCTGAAATGGTGCGCTAGCTCCCGCCATTCTCCTCTACTATGCAGGTCATTTTTTGTCTTCCATTAGCATTGATGATTTCGTTTAGGTGAAAAATACTTCCTGACATCTTCAAACTACCTGCTGCATTCTACATTTACAGCTTATGGTATAATTCACATGTTTTCTTAATAATATTTTTTTTTCTTTCTCCTAGATATAGTTAAGATCTGGAATTAGATCACACAATAATATATAATTATATCCGATGTCGCGCCATTTTTTATAATATTGTGCAAAATACGATACTTTCTTGACTTTAGATGAGTGCTTTCTAAATAAAAATAAAATAAACAATATAATAAAAAAATCGAATTAAAGATCAAAATAATTTTGATCAATAATAACATTATTATTGTTCATATCTAATGGGATTCTAAATTACATTTTAAAATTGTTTTTATACTTCGATTATTACAATTTATTATTTTAAAATTAATCAATTTAGATCAAGAGATAATAGACATTATTAATTCGACAATACATTTATTAATAAAAACTTATTTACATAGTCATAATTAATTGTTTTTTTGTAACCTATTGGTCTTATTTAATACATTTTTTAGCCATTTTAAACTATATTATTGAGTCACCTAGGTCCGATATAAAAATATTATTAACTATCAATTAACGTAGCATTTGTTTTTAAATGTGTAGAACTTTGCCATATTCTATTTTGTCACATTCGTTTATTTATTTTTTTCTCGGTGACATGGTATTTATAAAAAAAAATATTTAAAACAAATATGTTATAACAAAAATTCAACAATTTAAATAATTTAAAAACCATAAATTAAATCAAAATTTGAAATTATATTTAGGGCAAAATTTATTACTAACTAAAACAAATGAACATATTTCTATTTTACCTAATTTTTTTAATATGTTAATAAATCCTTTAAAACACAAAAATATTGCCTATTGAGGGCCACACCTCACTAAATTAATTGCACTGAAAACTAGAGAAAGAATGCTTGAGCGCGCATTCTTAGTGCCAATAGAGTACGCTATACAGAAACGTATTTATACAGACCACGTAGTTTTCGTATCGACACCACTGATTCAATATTTCTTTCGATATCTTTGTAGTATCGAATATTTTATTCAAGTGCTTGAATGAGTGGAGGTATCGATACTTTGTCGGTATCGTATTTCTCTAGAAGCAGGTAATTTGAAATTGTGGCAGAGCCGGAACTAGGATTTCTTCCAGGGGGGCGAGCATAATTTCGCCACCTCTTCATTCATTCCTCCCTCCAATAAAAGTCAACGGTTTTACAACATTACTTTAGGTAGTGTATTTCCAAGTAAATATTACCATCTCATAACATTAACTATTTCTATTGACTGAATTAAGGTCAAAATTATCAAAAAGCATAAATAGATATTTTTTACTTAACCAAAAAATTTCACTCGAAATTTGCCGCCCTCCATTTTCTGCAGTTGAGGGCAAGTGCCCCCTTTGCCTCTCCTCATTGTTCTGGCACGGGGGAGGGGGAGGAGGGCGGCAATCTTGAAGTTTTCCTCGGACAGCAGTTGACCTAGCTACGACACCGGTGCTGTTCATAATTTCTCTAATTTTCAGTGCAATGAATTTGATAGTTAGTGAAGTATGGCTCTAAATAGGCAATATTTTTCTGTTTTAAAGAATTTATTATGAAATGAAAAATAAAGGTAAAATAGAAATATGTTTACTTGTTTTAATTAGTGTGATTAATAAATTTTAATACAATAAATTATTGAATTCGGTTATAAAATATTTATTTTAAATATTTTTTTATAAATGCCATGTCAGCTAGAAAAAATACCCGTCTCACACATAAATCGTCATCCGTCTCACTTATCTTCTGTATGTCTGATCTTAATTTTTTTTTTCTTTTTTCTAATTTTAAATTTTTTATACTTAATCATTTCTGAAACAATCATTAAAAAATAAAATATAGTTTTAAAGTTTATGATCTATTGTGAATTACACAAGTTTCCATTTAAATTGGAAATGGGCATGAAATTTAGTTAGGTCAATCAACATACTTATCGAAACATAACTGCAATAATTTGCTATTTATCGATTTTTTTCAATATTTGTTAATTCCAAATAAAAAATAGGGGATTAACTTACGATTTTGGTCCTTCATTAGAAAGGGAACTTTATTAGCTTTCTTTGCCCTCTCTTGGGCTGGCCCTAAAAAACTTAACGTTTTGGTTTTGGGTTTGATTCCGCTGTTTATGATAAAAACTGAAATTCAAGAAGGGTAATCAGTTGTAATCAGTTGAGGCTAATATTTACACTTAAAAACTTTATTTTGATGGATAATAAAATTTAAACAAAATAGAAATATATATGTATATATTTTCAAGTGAATATTTTAAAATATAAGCCTATTGAAAAAAATATATGAAAATTACTATCGGTTAAATTGTTATAACATTCAGCGGTGTCATTTAGTTTGCATATACACCATAATCAATTAGAAATGAGCCATGCAGTTGGTTGTGACTAGGTCCATTTTTTATTTTTTTTTTTTTTTACGAGATTATGATTTCTTTTTAAGTAACTATGCATGAGAGACTATTCAAGAAGCAATTAAATCATTAAAAATTACTTCGAAAAAATCCACTGGGAAGAAAATTAAAATTTTTTTTGGTTCACCGACTGAATATGTCCATTGTTTACATAATTGGTATTCAAATTATTATAATTATTTACAAGCTATTCCTTCATTAATCCAGTTGATATTGCATATTATTGGATAGAGGTTGTCAAATAATGGAATAGTATTTTACTTGGTTTTCGTTTAATTAAAAAAATTATCTGAAAATTATCTTATGTAAAAGAGTTATTTCAAGTTGTACTCGTGATTCCAGTCACAAATTTTGGTTTTTGAAAATCGTACATTTTTTTAAAGGATTGAAAATTACAGTAGATATAACAACTAAGACAACATAACTTTGAAGTAAGGGAATCTAATGGTGAAATACAGGATCGTGCAAACGGCAGTAGAACAATGAGCTCGCTGCTTCTCAACCGGTGTTTTTCAAGACGTAGATGTAC
Organism: Rhaphigaster nebulosa; assembly: GCA_948150685.1. NCBI lineage: Eukaryota > Metazoa > Arthropoda > Insecta > Hemiptera > Pentatomidae > Rhaphigaster > Rhaphigaster nebulosa. The sequence goes on along the minus strand of OX411307.1, from coordinate 27,799,474 downwards.
TCGTACTAGTTATCTTCCTGGCTAGGGCTCATCCTTAACAGCCTCTCCTCTTCATGAAACCAAAATTGTGGAATCTACAGAAACAGGATGTCAACATACAAAGTATAAACTATTCTCATTCTGAACGATTTTACAGGTTGTGATACAGCAAGCACCTTTCACGGCAATAGAAAAAACGACTTGTCTCGCTTCCTAAGAAGAACAGTGGCCTAATTCAATGTGTTGAAACTTTCTACAAGATTTATTCTACCCCAAAAGAGGTGAAAGCTGCTGGATAGACTGTTGCTCCAGTTACATGGATCCAAGAGCACCAAAACCACTTTTGACGCTTTTTGTAAAATCTCTAAAAAAGAAGACAGCAAAATTAGAAACCTTGCCACCCAGCCCTGCTAGTCCGTCACATCAATCATTCAGAGCTTACCAGTAAACAAATATTACCAGGCTAACAAATGGCTAGGGATTAAGCACAATCCAGAATAAGCACAGACAATAGCAATTGGGGCTAGAGCCGTCACCATGCTGAAATCTACCCAATAAGTAAATTGTTATTACCTGCTCCAATTATATCATTGATTTTTTATCAAATACTCAATGTAGTCAAGGGTGGGATTTCCTTTTCATCAATACACAAGATCTGTGAGCGACAGTCCTGCTCCAATTCGGATTTTAACAAGTCTGCCACTTTCTTAGAGGTTGGGGACAACGATTTTGAGGAGTTTGATGATCCACTTGACTAACCAGACTACTACAATTATTATCCATGATTTCAATATTTTGTATACACAATGATAACTCTATTATCTTCAAGGAAATTTATTAATTCTCTCGACGAGGTTTAAACTGGAGTTGCAGAGTTCCTCCATTCAAAACCTAAGGAGGGTGAAGGAATTGTGAATTGTGAAGGAATCCGACAGCTAGCTTGAGATGGAAATAAACCCTAGAGCAACGGTATATACTTATAATTTAGAAAAAAGTGTTAAATTTTTTTACAAATTAATCAGGAAAATATGCTTGTGATGAAAAAACTTAAGTCTCTTTACGCTTTAGGTATTTATATCTAATAGGAATATGAGAATTCTGTACGCAGAAAAGTAAAAAAAATATCTCCTCTGAAAACTTTGGAAAATGCACTTTATCAGATTGTCAACAGAATGACTCAAATAATAATGAGAGGTACAACTTGCACAATTTTACTTTTCTTATCCTGATAATCCAACTTGTAATAAAGCTTGTTATTTTTCACTTATACTACACCTCCCCCTCCCCTACCCCTCTAAGTAATTGTTCGCGCGAAAATATTTTGCGTCGGGATCCCTGGGAGATGCAGCGCTCTAACGGGGGAAAATTTAACAAGGCCTTAAGCCGCATAAGAGATACGGATTTAATCCTGTGTCGTTTGATGAGATCTTATGCGAGGAGAAGGCCAGAAAAGATATAGATCGTTTCTTCTTTTCGGTTCTTGTCTCCGATTGGAAGTGTACGTTGAAGAGAAGACTCGTGGCTTTTACAAAAGGTTCGTGCTTATCCTATTTTCCTATCTGTCCTCTCCTAGTCCTTGTTTTTCCTCCAAAGGCCGAACTAGGAAGTTGGAAGTAGGAAGAAAGAAGTCAGCAAGATTGAGATGAGTAAAAAACTAAAAAACTACAGTCCACTTATTAGTTACCTTTTGGCTCGAAGAGTAATAAAACAACATAACCGGATTATAAAGAAAAAAAAAACTTTTGATAGAAACAATTGACTTCCTAGTCAATAAAATTACAAAAATATATGAAAAAGGATATTGGAATAAGAATGAAACACAAACTATATACCTTTAGAGATTTATTCAGACTATTTATGTGATTTTTTAAAAATTTTAAGAAGCAATGATGAAAGCTACTTATAACATTAAGCATTAAAGAATCCTTATTTGATAATAAACTGTAGGTGATTCAAGCATCAATTATGACAATTTAATAACACACTAGCTGCAGTGACATAGAAAATATCTTGAACATTTACACTTTTTCAACATAAGAGTGACCATAATTATAGACCCGTAATGACTCACATCATAATATGAAATAAGCATACGATAATTAATATATGACATTATGGTTATAAATACATTTTATTTATAATATACAATGAACTCACCTTCATGATCACCTACTGGAATCGATCCGAATGCTTCTCTAGCCATTTCCTTATTCGCTGTTTTTAACGAAATTTTCTTGCGTTCTAAAATAAAATGTTTGTTCGAATTGAAATTTATAGTAATATAATATTATATTTAATATTGCATCAAGGAAAAATATAATTTTTCACTGTTGAAGTTTTTGTGCTAATAATGTTATAGTTAATGATTAATATTTTTATCTAATATGTCTTAGTAATATGTTACTACGAGGTCATTGAATGAAAACAAAATCGTCTGACAGTGTTTGTACTTGGAACTGTTGTCAAATACAATCTGCCACATTCATGTGCTATTAGTAAATAAGATTTGTAACCTATAGTAAATAGCCTAAGGAAGGTTATTTTTTTTGCACAATTGATAAAATTTCATTTTATTTTACTGGTCAGTATTACTTTCTGAAATTATTGCCACGTCATATTATTTCGATGTCACACTACAAATTTACTTGTTTTATAAAATTTACAGTTGTAAACTTTAATAATCTATTATTTCAAAGTAAATAGAAAGAATTGTCGACTGTTCACACAATGTGAAAGTGTCATGTTGATTTATATTGAATATATATTTTGATTATGTATTTGTTGTTTAGTTTTGCAATAAATTGATTTAATTTTGATTGCAATTATAATCATGTCAATTTTTTGTATGAAATTTGTTTGTATCTTCTTCATAACAGTTTGTTAACATTACACTTCAAAGATATTTTAGAATTTTCAAAAATTAGTTAGTATATTTTTTATTTATAATATATCTATCTATTGTTTCTATTATTTATTTAGGTCTTAAAATTAATATTCAATACTTTTTGAAGTGATTTAGTCAGTGTACTTATAGACTGTGAAAATTATAAACAGGAAGTGCAAGGATACTGTTATTTATGAAATTATAAAAAATATGAATTGATTACCTTTTAAATCAATTACAAATAAGTAAAAAAAGAAAACCTGTTTTCATAAATGTAATAAATAGTGGTACACGGTATTATAAAACGAATACAATTAAAATAATTAATTAGAAATGATTATTATAGTGGATTACGTAAACGACATGATATTTATATAGGATATAAAATAATGATTTTATATAAAATTATCATGCCATTATTTATATGGAAAACAGATATCAATTTTTTTTTTTTTATTATTTTTTTTTTTTGCCATTATGAAGTGTTAAGTTAGGTTTTTAAGAATTTCAATTTCAATTTATAAGATAGCTATAATAAATGTATTTATTAATTGTAATTTAGTGCATGTGTAATTAAAAGACTCAATGGTATATTTCTTTATTAACAATTAACGATAGTTATTGTACAAGAGAAATATTTTTTTTTTTTTTTGTCTTTTACCGGATATCATAGTACTATGCATATTGCCCAAAGCTAACATTAGAATTACAAAATACGTCTATGCTCTGGTAAACTCACCCTCATTGTCTGTAATGACTATAATCAAATTAGGATTTGACATTTCATGGAATTTTTTTGATAAAAGTTTCGTCCCATTGAGCCAAGTTTTCAACGCTGAAACAGTGTAACAATTTTATTATTAACATAACCAGAAAGATTTTTTTTTTTTTCTTTTTGTTCGAAATTTGGCCGTTCCATTTAACAATCAATTAATTAAGTTAAGATGGTTATATTGGATCAATTACATGATACTCAGCTTCAGACTATGAAAGCCACAAATACGCTGTTACATTAAACATTATTTACTGAATTAATTCATACATTTTATGAGGGATGATTAGAAAAAAATTATGTTCTTGTGAAAAAATCTAAACTCACCATCACTATCAGCTACAATTGTACGGAAGGAAGGCTTCGCTGTTTTATTTAATCTATTTAGCATCAATTCCTTTCTCTTCGGAAAATTCTCCAATCCTAAGACAGAAAGCAAATATTATTGAAATCGTGTCCAATAGTGAAAACAATTTTTTTTTTTTGGGGGGGGGGAGGGAGAAAAATGTGGGAAATTTAATTGAGATTTAAATTTTATAAAAAATTTGTTATTGGGCGTAATAATTTGGTGTAAGGATGAAATTGCATCGATATAAATTTCCCAATATTATAAAATAATCAAGTGAAAAACTCTCACGATCACATTCTGGTATAATTTTTTTAAAGATAGGCTTTGAAATTCTGTGTAATTTACTCAATATAAATTCCTTCCGTTGATGCAAGATTTTATTTAGGAATAAAACACCACTGATATTGAAACTCGTCTGATTATTATTGATTTTATTGTTATAGTTTGAAATGTGTCCGTCCTTTTTAACGTTTTGAGGTTGAGATCTTTAATGTAGTTATGTTTTGTTCTTGATTGCTTACTATTCTAAATAAGATGTTATTTCAACTTTGACTGAATAAGTAAAGATTGTCTTGAAATAAATGGCACTTGACTGGCATTATAGAAAATAAAAAGAATTTGACAATTTATAATTATTTGACATACACAAAATAAAACGTAGTTTTTTATACAACAAACTGAATATAACTTCACTTCATGTAAATTCCTATATCATATGTTTTTACATCATATGATATTTGTTTGGTTATACCTACACTGATACATAGCAAATATATATATATTTTTTTTTTTTTTTTTTTTATCGGGTTTTGCGATTTCTCACATCCCGGTCCCCAATACGCCTTCCCTCCAATATCTTCTGTCAAAACAGTCTTCCTCTGTCAGACCTCTAGCAGCCATTTCTTCTCTGACCCCTTCCATCCACTGCTTCCGAGGTCTTCCACGTCTTCTTCTTTTCTCAGGGCAATATTTAAGTGCTCGAAGGGGCCATCGTGTCTCGTCCATTCTCATGACGTGTCCAAACCACAGCAGTTTTCTTTCACTGATGTCATTGAGAATGCTGAGTTTAGCCCCCACCTTATTTCTTATAATCTCATTGGAGACCTTCTGCAATCTGGATATGGCACAACTTCTTCTCCAGAAATCCATTTCTAGGGCCAGTAATTTATTCGCATACTGCTTTGTCACTGTCCATGATTCTGACCCATATAGCGTTGTGCCAACCAAGAAGGAGTGGTATATCTTCTTTTTGGTTTCGAGAGAGACCTTTTTACTCCATAATATACCGTTTAAGAGACCTATTATTTTTTTACCATGAGTAATTTTGTTTTGAATATCCTTTTGAACTGTGCCCAAACTGTCCATTGTCACTCCAAGATACTTGAAAGCAGTACTTTGAGGGATCATCCATCCTTCTATGCAGAGAGATGAGATAGGGGAGTTGCATGCCATGTATTCCGTTTTTTCAGTATTTATCTCCAGGCCCCACTCGGTGTACTCCTCAAGGAGTCTTCTCATCATGAATTCCATATCATATTCATCTGTTGCTATGACAACCTGATCGTCTGCAAACTGTAGGGTAAACAATATATTATTTCCGACCTTAATTCCCATCCCTCGGCATCTTTGTTTCCTTGATTTTAGTGCCTGTTCAATATATATATTGAAAAGTGTTGGGGACATGCTGCATCCCTGTTTTAATCCTTTCGTAATTCTGAAAGACTCTGAGACTTTTCCTCCTATCTTTACCCTTGATTCCGCTCCAATATACAAACTTTTTATGGCTTTTTTAAGGCCTCTACTTATCTTTATCAGATCCAAGGTTTCCCACAATTTCTTTAGAGGAACACTGTCATAGGCTTTCTGTATGTCAACAAACGTCAGATGGGTTTCGAGGTCGTATGCCATCCTTTTTTGCATGACTTGAGTCAGGGTAAAAATGTGGTCACTACACGATCTTCCACTTCTGAAACCTGCTTCTTCTTCCACCATCTGATCAGAAACCTCCTCCTCTAGCCTTTCCTTCAGGATTCGACTATAGAGTCTCCCAACACTGCTTAGCACAGTGATTCCTCTATAGTTTCTGCATATGTTCTTTTTTCCTTTTTTGTGGATAGGGATGATGTCTCCCATTAACCAATCCTTTGGTATCTTACCTGTCTTTAAGCAGTTTGTGAAAGTCTTTGCTAGTATCTCTTTGAGTTAAACTGGTCCTGTTTTAATAAGCTCTATCGGTAGATCCCCCGGACCGGGTGATTTTCCATTTTTCATCTTCCTTAAGGTTCTCCCCACTTCTTCCAAGGATACATCATTAATATCGTAGTTAGTCCGGTCGTTTTCCTGGTTCTCTACCATGTATTCTGACCTATCTTCCTGCAGTAAATCAGAAAAATATTTTTTCCATTCCTTCATTTCTATCAGTCGAGAGTTATTCTTGTACCGAGCTTGGGTCTAAATAAATAAATATATAACTGCCCCAAATGTAGTCCTGCGTGAAACTTTTTGTATTTTATGTGTGTTTATGTATATTTATATTCTCTGTTGAAATGAATAGTTTATATCATAAAAAGTGAATTTTCAGGTAAAATACTCACCCCCATCTTCTGATACAGGTATTTTCGAAGTCGACTGCGATGCTGAAACAGAATACCAATTTTATTCAAAACTTGTTTTTCGTTAATGTAAGTATATATAGTATACATAGTATGTATACTAAAAAAGAGGTAATTCAGTAATTTAAAAAAATCAATTAAAAAGTTATAAAAATAGTGTTTGGACAAAGAATGTCAAAGAAATTGAAGATCGATGTGTGTTGATAATTTGGTATTCAACATTTGCATTCCTTGTAATAATGGCGGAGATACCATTTGTAACTCTAAAACATCTCTCATTTGTAAAAATGATCATGCTATTTTAAAAATACTGCTTCATTTAACATTTCAGCAAATTAAATATCTGTTAAAAGATTTTTACATTCATCACTATTCAATTCTGTGATTCAATTTAGTTCATCAATCTCATTTTTATTGGTTTGAAAGTGTAAAGCCTATTGAATGAAATGTTTTTTAATATTGTTAAAGCGTAATTTTTATTTATTGTTTTGTGAGATCCCACCCTCCACAAATTAAGATAGAACAGTATTCATGAAAAGGTAAGAGAACATTTTGAGAATCTCAAAGTATATGTAGAAGGCTAAAGAAGTAAGGAGTATTAAAATATCTCTGTATATAAATAACATAATATATAATAAGTGAAAAATAATATATATATATATATATATATATATATATATATATATATATATATATATATATATATATTTGTGTATATATAATACAATATATACAATAAGTAATATATAAGTGAAAAATAAAAATATAGTAATATTGTCATTCTTTTATACGCCTTACAATATATTGTATTAGTTTTTCTGGTTTTCATTTCAATAGCAGTTACAAAATTTTTTTTATTTTTTTTAATCATGACTACAACTTTTTTTTTTACTAAGGTTATACATAGTCACATGCGACAATATATAAATATACTTCGAAAATCCGTGCCCATCAAAAGCCGATATGAATATCACTGTGTGGTTAATTACTAAAATTGTTATATGTTGTTTGATGAAATCTTTAGCTTACCACCAGAGCCGGTATTAAAGTTAATTCTGTGAGGCCGAGGAATTTGATCCAGTTCTTGTTTTAGAAGTTTCGCTCTCTCTTTGCATAAGTTTAGTACTAAAACAAAAAAAATAAAATAAATTTGGTTGGAAAACTTATCACTCATCATTGTTGTAATTTATTTTATAGTATATAATTGGCAAAGTATAGTATCTATAAGAAATTACATTTAAGCCTTTGATCTTATAGAACGAAAAGATTCCTGGAAGTTGAAAATAATAATTAATAAATAAATGCTTGGGCTTCCCTATCAACTCAAGAAATAATCAACTTATCTTTATCTTCTGCCTGCTACGTATTCAGCTCCTTTGTCAGAATCAATTAGCTCTTAGTAATATTTATCGAGGCCGTGATAGTCGAGCACGTTGGGGCGAGGGTGTCAGGGGCTTGGAACGGCGTGTGTTCGATTCCCACCTGGGCCAGTTAATATTTGTTTCGCGGTGGTCCCGAGAAATGAATCTTGACACTCATACTCTGGTTAGTAAGGGGCGACAACTAGCAGTTCCCCCAATAATTACCAAAACCAGTACAAGTAGTTAATATTGATATTTCCTTTTCTTCCGAAGGACAATGTGGTTTCTGGTTCAGAGAACTGAAATTTCAGGAAATATTAGTATTTTTTTTTTTCCCATAAATGGATTGGACCCTTTTCCTCGGGGTTCAAAGGCAAAAACATCACGGAGGTCTATTCAAAGGAATATAAGAGTAAAATAGAACCCGGAACGATCCTGAAGTGGTTATAACTGACACACTCCTTATGAATATTGTTTTAGCTGTTCGTTGTCAAAAATTCAATTTTGATATATAGCAGAAATATTCTGTGTAAATATATATACACTCAATTTAAAACTTATATATACTTCAATTTGTGTGCTCCTAGGTGATGGCATAGACAAATTCTTGAAGATCGGGACGATGAATTGAGAGTGGTGGTAGCTATCTTCCACCAGCCATTTCCTCTTACGATGGATGCAACCCTCGAGAATGAAATGATTAACGACATTTTCCGAAATCCAACTGAATTACCGCTTGGTCACCCCGAGTCTCCTCAACGTTATGAAGCCTCTTCTCTTAAAGGTTTACCAAGTAAACTTCACTACACCAGAAATAATTTCATCAAATGTAACTGCAAATCTCTGGACATCATGGGCAGTTTCAAGAAATTAATTAAACAGCACTTTCTGCAATGATATTGCATATCTCCTCCAGGTGCTGCTGGTTACAGGAAGGAAAAATTGAAACCAAAAGAAGTTGACACTATTTCCGTTTGCGACACGATCCACTTAGCGGAGTTCTCTTTCTCTCCTTGATTACTACATTGTGCCCCTCGTCCGATTATCACTTAACGCCTAGTTAAAGCGCCTTGTTGACGCTCTCCTCGACAATAGGAACCATCCCTGTTACAAGTGCATACTCAGAGGTTTGGGGCAAAAAAGATCTCGGTACAGGGTACGGGACAAGATGCAATTGGCACCTCAATGGCTTGACAAAAATCTGTCTTGTTAGACGCTTTACCTCATTTTGAAGTACCCTTAGCTCTTCATCATGTCGGCTCATTGTCGAAGTCTAAAAAATACAAATACTGTGGAGTTTGTGCGGATTTATTACGGATTTAGATATATATTTATTACGGATTACGGATTTGTACGGATTTAGTTTGTACAGAGTTTGTTACTCTTTTTTCGAATCCCTTATCACATCAAATAACTCTTTGGGTTTTTTTTTCCGACAGAATCCACTCGCACTTCCCAATGATTGATGAACTAGAAGGAATGAGGATGTGGTCTTCCTCTAATATCTTTTTAATTGTATTATTTTTCTTGTGAGAGGTTCCCTTCTTTCTATAATATTGAGCATAACTCCAAGTCTCACCTTCAGACTGTCTCACTCTCCGAAGCTCTATTACTATTTATTGTAATAACTGAAATCCAAGAAGTTTTGTTAATTAATGTAAATAGGCACATAATTATTGCTGATACTGATCTTGCAGTTTTAATATAATACTGGTAAATAACATGTACACAGATATAGTACGAATATATGTTTTATAATTGGTATCTTCTTTGGTACCTATTTGAAGAAACTGCATTGAAAAAAATGTCTTAAATATCATAACTGTTTACAGCTCTCCATTGAACGGGATGTATATTGCACTAATTTTTTTAATCGATTTATAAGAATTGAGTTTTGTAGAATTATAAATCAGAATAAATCTTGAGAATCGGCGTTGTACTCACTTTCGTCATCTTTCAAAGGACTGACCGTAGATTCTATTTCTGTCTCTCTATTTTTAGTCATATCTCTTTTTCCGCTACCAATGATGATCACTGAAAAGTAAAAAAGATATGTTTGAAATACTTAATAATTAATAAATATATATACATAGTTGGTGTATTATTTTGTTCTTAACCTTTATGAGGAGAAAAAATTGTATAAAAATTAGAACACGAAGATTTCTAGGCTAAGTAATTTCAAACGTACTGGGGGGCAAAAAATATAGCTAAGGTAGAAAGTAAATAAACCTCAGCTAAACCCACTCCCATATCAATATCCTTCCATTACTTTCCAGCATAAGCCCCTCCCCCATCAACTTATTGAACACTAAACCGTAATCGTCTTTCCTTGAATGTTATAGCACGCAGCCTAATGATTAAGAGCTTATTATGGCCCTCCTGTCATTATCCACCAGTCTGTTTTCTGTTAAACCTCAGAATTTCCTCTAAACCAGCCAGAAAACCTTAGCAAATCTGTGTACTACTTCACAATATCATTCCAGCAAGCTTACCCCATCTTACCTCAACAAAAATATATGTGTTTTATTAATTTAAATTGTTTTTAATTATAAACCTAATATAATTCATCCGAAACAAACAACGAAATATAAACTATTACTGAGATGTGAATTATTTGCGGAAAACCCTAATGGTCACTATTATTACCGAAAGTTATTTAATTGCTCACATTCAGTGAATTTCTCGAAAATTTTCTTTTCTTTTTTTCTAATCTCTCTTCATTACCAATAGATAAATAATAAGAAGAGTTGGTTAGGGATTGGGGTAAGTGAAGAAAAACACATATATAAGATGACTTATTTTAAGGTGTGCCAATGTTTTGGCCTAAGTTGTTGAGCGACAGGTGGAGAGCTACTTCAACAAGTGTGCTGATTTACAGTGCTTATTACATATCTTCCTTCCCATGGTAAACCTACGAATGTGAAAATCACAACTTTTTAGGAGAGCGAAAAAAAAAATGTTGAATCCTTTTGCGTATAAGAATGTTGGTGTGGAAAAAAGAAGAAGGAAACATGAAGAAGGCTTCAAAACTGGCAGGAAACAATTTGTACGGTGTTAATACTTTCATCTTTCATGGTCAAAGCATTAATACCTTTTGAAAATTTAATCTGAGTGGACTATATGAAAAAAAAGACTATTTAAGGCAAGGGATACTATGAATTAATTTATTTCTGAATTACACGTGCGGAATGGGGAAGCCAAAATTTGAACAATTATGATTATCAGGGTTAGTTAAATTTTGATAGCAGGGTCTATTGATGATGATGAACTGTCGAAAGATTATGTTGAAGGTAGGTGGGTGAATTGTAGCAGAACATGCAAAGAAAAATAATACTCCGCTTCTTGAATTAACTGATTATTGCCTCCAGGCCTCTCCTAATCTCTTTTCTCTCATTTCTCTTCCTCCCTATGCCAGGGAAACAGCTTATGGAATCTACTCGGTCATTGTTGAGTTTTTAATAGCTCTCAAGAAAAATACCGGCTGTCTAGACTTTATCAGACCTGAATGTTCAGACTTGAATAATCCCCCCCTATGCCTCTTACTTCCTGCAGAGAGTGCTAATATGGCCTAGCTGTCCCGACTACCGTGAGGTGGCGCCAGGTTCGCCTTTCATATTTCGGAAAACGAAACACAATTAGAACTAAGGAAAAGTTAATCACTTTGTCTAAGGAAAAGGCTAAATTTCACATAAACCTGACAAAGAACGAGTTTAGAGCAATAACGTGTCTCCTGGCAGGCCATTGCCCGCTAAAATATAACTACTGAAGAAGAGATAACTACAGAAGGATTGATGGCCAGAGCAAGGCTGGTGATATATAGGAAAGTTTACAATCCGGTACGGAAGGAGCAATAATCATTTCGGAGGTTCTTAGTTGCGGATCAAAACTGAATTCCAATCAACACTAAGGAACATACAGTTTTTAAGCTATGCGATAGTGATAAAAAGCATTGTAAAAAATAGAAAATCAGGAATTAAAGAGAAAAATATAACCAAATTTAACTAAAACAAATAAATGAATAAAGTCGTATAGTCAGTTAAAAATAAAAAATAAACATTTAATTAAAGAAGATAACTTCAGTCTGTAAGAAACGAAAATTGAGGGCCAGGTATCGAATCATCCATTATTGGAATTACGAATTTTATATTGGAGTAGAAAATAAATTTATAATGTGATAATTTTTCCTAACGATCTACTTATTTCTTCCTTACTATGCTTCAAAAAACGAATCGTCTATTAAACTTATGACTAAAACTAGAAACCGAAAAATGCGCTTTGAGTCTGCTTACCATTCCACTCTGTTGTTGATTCTATATAATTTTTCTTTTTTCCATTATGCCATATATTGTGATCAGCCATTTCGAGAACGGATTTAACATTATCGATAAAAATTCTGATTTTACTAGAATTCGCAAATTTTCCTGGATTATTTCCGTCAATGACAATTACTGAAATAGGAGAACAGTACAATGTAAACGAGTTTTCTTTATACCGTTCAAATAATGTTATTACTGGATCACATGAAATGAATAATGGTTAAATATGCACAAAAGGAATGTTTTCTGTTATATGGATATTTACTTTTACCCTCCCTCCAAAAAAAAAAATAAAATAAGAAAAAATAATCAAGATGCACTTTTGTTGCAAATTAATATAATATTAGTCAATAGATGGCAGATAGTTTTATTTTATTCAGTAACTAAAACCACATACAAGAGAGCCCTGCATGGGATTAATTGCGCAATGAGAAAAGTAGAAATTGAAATAAGGGGAAATGAAACATTAAAAGTCTTATATATATATATATATATATATATATATATATATATATATATATATATATATATATTTATTACTAATAATTTATAATAATAATAATTTATAACTTATAATAATATATAATATAAATATATATATATATATATATATATATATATATATATATATATATATATTTATATTATATATTATTATAAGCGGCTGAGTTAATATCAGTTGCAAACTAACTTGAGAAAACAACCCGAACTCAACAACTAAAACCGAAAAATACACATATTCACTACTTATGGTGTTTTGAAAGCAAGTTAGGTTTGCAAGATTATTGGAAATATCTAAGGGGGAATTAGATTCAAGAAAAGACTAGTAATTTTGGAGAAACGAAATCTCCTGAAAAGAAAATCGGAACCTTATTAGGTCAGTATATATTTGATCCTTTTCGGGTGTAGTCTAATTGCTTGCATTAAAAACATGCTTTAGGAAAAATTTAACCAAATCTAGAAGATACGATAGAGCTAGGGGTCTACTTACCGTCCGGTTCTATAGTCGTTGATGTTGGTTGTACAGTGGTCTTAATTTTTCTTTTGGTCGTTGGACCAACAATTTCAATAAAGATTTGGATATTTGCTTCAACTTTTTCTGGATGTTCCCCGTCGATTACAATAACTGAAATCCGAGCATAATAGTATAAAAAATTGTTTACATTTTACATATAAGATACTGTTTTTTACAAGATAGCATCAAATGAATAATGGTAATACAAGCATAATAGAAACGCTACCTGTTTGTAACACGGATATTTACATTTATATCCCTAATTAAGCAAAAAAGAGAGAAGAAAATTATGATGCATCCGTTAATATGGAATTGTTTGTATAGTATTTTTATTTAATATCTACGAAAACTATAAAATATGTACGTACATTAACCGGAAAAAAAACTAATTTGTATCACTACTGGCATAATGTTATCCTATTAAAGTTTAAAACCCAAAGAGTCTTGGGAAGGCTTGCCGACTGAAGTTAATTCTAAATTGTTAAGTAGGGAGCAGTATTCATGTGTTCAATTCTGCGCCCAATACTATTTTCAGTAGGGAAAGGCGGTGTTAGATAAAGAATGGGAAATGATGACGAATTCATTATTTTTAACAATCAATCACAGATTGCAACACGTTCTTGTCAGCTTAAGATCTGTGCAATGCGGTGGATAACGTAACTCACTAGTATAAACAAGCGTGTGTGCACGTTAGGTTGAGACAAAAAGTTCAGATACATTGCATTTAGAAGTAATTTTTGAGCCTTAAAACGCAAGGAATCAGAATTTTAAGATATTTTTTTTTCAAATTTCCCACTAATATATTCTGAATGTATAAACTTCAGAGCTACAAACTCTCAGGAAACCCGCTTCTTTCACAAAAGTTGTGGTTACTGATAAATGTTAAATTGGTAAAATAATTTATTTTCAACGGGTGCGATACCAGTTCTGCAAGTGCCTTTAAGTGGGCTCAATCTCAGTTTTCCGGATGAGACTTGGAGACGCCAGTGACCGGTTCTATAAATGCGACTACTTGATTTAAATGCATTTTACTTTTTGTATATTTTAATAAAAAAAAAATTTAAAAATGGTTTTTTAAAGTGCTTGTTTAGGTAATTTCTTAATAAAGTTTAATAGAAGTTGTTAAATTGCTTGTTATGATGTTTAAAAATCCCAGGTATTGCTCGTGATCTTACTCCAACCCATTCGTCATTTTATCATGTAGCTTGTTGATTAGTATTAGTAGATTGTTGATTGAAGAAACGAAAATTACATTTTTTGGGAAAATCCGCTTGTTAGAAGATGAGATCCTTAGAAGATGAAAGAGACAATTCAAAAACCCATAGTTTTAGGAAAGATATTGAATAAGTTCTCATACAAATTTTGGTTCTTAAATCCATCCACAGTGGCTAGGAAAAATCGCTAAAGCTTTACCTCGTCATTTTGCCTAACCTTTCCCTACTTTGACCAGGTATGTTTGATCAACAATATATTACGCACTAAGGAACTTACGCTTTTTATGTTTGAACATGTTCTAATGATATGTTGAACTGGAGAAGGCATACGATAAAATACTGTATGAATATATTTTGAGGGGATATAAACGCAAATATAGTTTGTTCGATAACCGGCATAGTTTCCATGTATAGATTAATGAAAATGGAGTTCAAACAAATAATTTTTTTGTATTGAGAATATATACTTTGAACTCACCATTCTCTGGAACTGGCCTTGTTGTCATACCATTTTTATCAGTTTCATGCGAAAAGGTTCCTGCTTGAAACTGTGTTGTGTCCGGCTCTTTGGTGCGTACTAAAACACAATATTTATTCAAAATTAAAATTAACTCGATTAAATGCTTTTTGTCTTCATTTATTAGAAATGTATTAACACTAAATATTTACAAAATTAATTAAGAGCGATCAGAATCGAACATATTACTTGTTAGTTATAACTACAACTGAAAACTAGGAAATAGAAAGTTGAAAAAGCTCCGTGCGATTCTCAAGCATATATAAATGTTTAAGTCAAGAGCTATGTTAGTTAAAAGTTATCAGCTAATCCTTAAGGTTATTCACGTAAGTTCATTATCTCCATTACTGATAAATACAACTAAAATAAATAATAAAAATTCTCAAGTTAAATTATTTCAGAATATTGTTTATATATTTATAAAGTATTTAATGAATAACGAACATGCTTTTTTAATTATTTTTTTTTATTATTATATTTAAATAAATACCTGTTGTTTTTTTGTTTTTTTTTAATGTGTAGATTATTATATCTGAATTAATTCAGACATAATAACGTAATCAGTTTATTCAAAATATAAAGGAGACTAAAAAAATAAATATCGTATTCCTATAAAATTTTATTCCTCTCCTTTCCAGGTAATTCGTATTGTAAATTTTGAAAAATTGTCGAATTAACCAAAATCTTAACAAGCTAAATAGTTATCATTAATGCTCATTCTTCATTCGAAAATATAGATGCGGATTGAATGCTTGATTATTTTTCATTTGTTTGTGTAAAAACTACATTTTTATTGTTATCGAAAAATATATTATAATAAACGGACTTTTACTCAATGATAACATTGAGGATTTCAGATTCATTTAAATAGGCTTATGCCATTAAAACAAATCAAATCAAAAATTGATATAAGGAGTTGAAAAAAAATAATAAATCAAAGAAATGACTGACAATAAGTGTAATATCAAGTTAATCACCTTTGTTATTAACGGAATCAGAACTTCCCTCGAAAATGTGTTGCGTCTTCCCAGGGCGTGTTTCAGTTACTAAAAAAGAATGAGAATTTACTTAATAACGAATATTCATTCATTTTTTTATGATTTAGTGAGGTGAATGAGATGAACTTTATGCATTTTTTAAAATTAAGTAATACCATTTTGAAAACACAATCAAAATGTTTAATTTGTTTACCCAAACAATATACAATTATTTATATTTAAAATATTAAGGTGTAGATACCTCCGACATCTTCCACGTCGTCTACTATGGTAATCAGGTAATAATCTAAATTAGTATTGCCATCCATCGAATATTGTGCACGTTGAGTTGTAGGATCTGAAAAATAAAATCATAACTTTTAAGGTGAATATTTAATTTAAATTATTAACTTCTTTTTTTTTCTAATATATCAAGAAGAAGAGCGCCACAATACGAAAGTTTTTGTTTTTGCTTGGAGAACTTTTAAACGCGTATATTTCTTTTAGGAAAAAAATGTCAGATGTTTAATTTCAATATTTAACGTTATAACAATTTATTTTAATTTTTTATGAAAAACTGCCACAATTTAATTCACGATTTATGTTTCAATTATCAAAACATAAAGATTAAACTAATAACTTAAGTAGTATTGGCTAAGATAAATTCCGATTCGATGTTATATCAGTCAGTGAGTGAAGGATAGCGATTAACCTAAATAGGAAAACTTCAAACGTTTCTCCTGTATTCCCCTTTTTCGTTTTATGGCACTTTTCTTCCAAGCCAGTGATATATATATGTATATATATATATATATATATATATATATATATATATATATATATATATATATATATATATTTATTATTTTTATTGGCAAGCATTATCTTCAGCCAAGAAAGCATATGCATACCTTATTTACAAAATAAAAAGAAATATGTAAAAAAGTAATGTGTAATGCTATTATTATAAATATGTAAGTAAATATAATAGTAATAATAATAATAACCGTACAAGGTGTAATTGACGCAGGGCCGGACGTAGAAGAAGGAATAGGTTAGGTGGGAAGCCCAAAGTGAGGGCTGCTCCGAAGGGATTGATCAAAAAAGTAGGCAACGAAGAATGAAATGGGACTGCAATATGAATATTGCTGAAATCATAGGTTATTTATTGGCTATACATCTAGGAATAAATAAAACAGGATACCGTAATAGAATTTAACATTACTGGAAAAAACAATACCCTAAAATAACTGTAACGTCACAACGTCAAGACTTGTACATCAGATAAAGCAAAAATGAGAATGCAAATTCTTATTTGAATCAGAAATAAAGCAATTAAAGCTGAATTAGATAATATTTTAGGTCGAAATTAACAAAGAGAACTAGAGCAAGTAGAAAATGAAGAATCCGCTGTAGCAAACAGGCAATTGGAATTGAGCTATACCTACAATCATGCAAATGCTTAAGGAAGAATATGGTCTATGATGGAATCCCTTTTAATGGTAGATCCACAATACCCAAGGTATAATATACAAATAAAACACTATGTACTATCAATGCCGTTTATGAAATTCTCGCAGAGCATATGTCAGTAGGAATAACTCAAGAAGAGACATGTCACTGGAAATAGGAGCTCGAACAGTTACGATAGAATTGGGAATAATAAAAGATATGAAGCAACGAAATTGAATTATTGAAGACCAAGACCCCTTGGAAAGAAAGATTTGGAAAAGAATTTTTATTTTGGAAAAGAAGAATCCAGGAAAAATATTGAATATCTTTACGGTCAAATTGGAGTTATTATTAATTATTTTCGAAATACATAAAATACTCTTTCGAAAATGAGAAAGATGAGATGATGATGGTCATTTGTATCGGAGAGGTAGCTAGCTGCAAGTGTCCATGCGAACATCAAGCCAAACTTTCAAGCAGATATTAGTAGTGTAGTTAGTTATGATCACAATGTAAGCTCGTAATAGAAGAAGGTGACATTGTATATTTAATACGTGGGAAAATACTTTTATAAGCATTTAAAACTAAATGAAAATGTTAATCAGGAAGTCTACCCACACCCTGCTGAGTTGTTTGGGAAAATAAAAAATATTAATAAGTATAAGTTCTTTTTCTTCAGCCATCCGACGCCGTGCCACCCAATAAAGCTGTGCCCGTCCTTCAACGGTTTTTCCTCCTGTGTCAGTGTGCAGAGCTACACAGCAAAATAGGTGATCCGCAGTCTCATCCTCCAGGGAATACAGGGGACAGGTCGGAGAATCAACTATGGCTATCTTATGTAGGTGGTTCTGCAGGTAATCGTGGCCCATGGTCATCCAAATGATGGACTGCGGTCTCTCGGTACAGGTTGTCGGGGTGGGGTTTTGAAACAATCGACTGAAGCTGTCCGCCAGGAATCCGCTATGGCTGTCTTTGTAGGACGAGACCCTTGCGTATATTATCATAGGTTAAGGGATGAAGTGGCTGGCTCATGTACATCCTTCCTTGTCCAGTCTATCGGCTTCCTCATTATCATAGCTATCGCAATGACCAGGTAACTTTCAGGCAGATTTCAGCGACCGTTTGAAGTTTTATTAACCTTTTTTGGCATTGTATAATCAGGTCTTCGTTATGACTCTCATGGGACGTCAGTGCCTGTAGTGCAGCATTAGAATCTGATAGAAAGACCACTTTTCAATTGATGCCTAGTGAAATCAGTGCATTGGTTGCTTCACTTATGGCCGTGAGTTCCCTTTCGCGAAAGATCTCATTTTCAACACGGGGAATGCTACTGTGACAACAGAAGAATTGAAACCCGGTCCAGTACTCTTTGTGGTTGATCCATCAGTGTAAATGTGGATCTATTCGGGTAATGGGTAGGTTAGTGCAATAATTTCGAGTGTAGCTACTTGCTTTCAAGTATTCCTCTGGCTTAGATTTTTCAGTCGTAGGTATGGGGAAGTAGTTCGGTACTTCCCGCATTTCGGTGTTAAGTTCAGTTTTTCCAGTAGTTATTTGACGTCCTGTGACATAATTTAAAGAATTTCCGTGTAGAGTTGTCTCTTCGATACACAAGAGATTCAATCAGGGTCTGACATTCAAAGATAGATATTGCTGTTGCGCCATAGCAGATCCTCAAGGCTTTGTCCTGTGCAGTATTTTTAGGGTATATAGCCCCTTGGTCGATTCGGCAGTTATGGTTTCAATGTGGTAGGCTTAAATAAGTTTACTGTCTAATTGAATTCCGAGATATTTAGTAATCAGTACGAGGTCTGTTACGGACCCGTCATAGGTAAGGTGG
The DNA here is from genome assembly GCA_948150685.1 of Rhaphigaster nebulosa. Taxonomy (NCBI): domain Eukaryota; kingdom Metazoa; phylum Arthropoda; class Insecta; order Hemiptera; family Pentatomidae; genus Rhaphigaster; species Rhaphigaster nebulosa. The sequence continues at coordinate 27,780,186 of OX411307.1, read as the reverse complement.
GGTGTGTGGCTCTTGGTGGAGAGGGTCTGTCCGTTCCTGATTATTTTTCGGTTCCCAAAGAAGTTCTACAATTCGATGGTTAGTTAAAGACCAGTAACCTTTCCTTAGTCTTGAACCTAATCCCTTACTCAGTCCTCTGTGTTCTTATACAAGGAAACCCCTTCCTAGTGGTGTCTCTTTCGACGTACTTTTGTTAGAATAAGATATTCATTCTGTCTGTAGATCTGAGGTAGTACGAACCATTTCTTGTAACCTATTTTAGACAATAAAGTTCTCTATTTGAACAGCTCTTGGTCTGGCGCCCGAACGCAGGGACTGCAAGTATCAAGAAATCACTGTTCCTAAGTATTTTGAATCATCTTCGGTGTCTGAACTCTGAACTCTGAAGAACTTTGATATTTAAGAATCACTCTCCGAGGTATCTTTAATATCACTGCTTTTGTCCCAATCTCCGAGGTACCAGAAGCCTCCGACGATTTTAGATGCATTCAACTTAGGACATAACTCTACCGAGATTGCACGTATCCAGCAGAACTTCGAGACTTTTATAGTAAGAATTTATAATAACTTTTATTGTATTTTATTTTATTTTTTTATTTTTATGGCTACTGATACAGTCGTATCAGCGAACAATTAAAAAAGGTAAACATGGCAGGCACTTCAATCCAAGTAAAAAGAGCGGATTACGATCATATCCCACATTTTGATGGAAATCCACACAATTGATTGAAATTTGGTCAGACAGGTTAGAAATATAGTTTGTGCTTCCAACAATAATTTCAAAGAATAAAGCGAAAAACGACTTCTAAGTAAAGTATTAGAAAGAACATTCCGCGGTTCTCGTTCAATTGAACAATTAACTTTTGAACTTTTTAACACTAATGTAAAACCTACAGAACACCCGTTAGATTTCTTACAATGAATTGATGAGAATCGCACCTTAATTATTTCAAGACACCGAATAGATATTTTTTATAATACAAATGTAAAATACTATTCTTAGCTTCTTTTCTATTAATTGTAAAACCATGTAAAAACATCATTTTCACTAATGGAAGATGCACAGCTAACTATAGTATTATGATAAATTAGGAAGAATCTGAGTAAGCTATTGTTATAAAATTTGTAATAATAAACGGTTTAGTATAACAGAGAAAGAAGTTATTAAGTGCTTTAAGAAGCATTTGTATTTAGGGGATCATCTAATACTGGTCCTCACTTAAAATGAGGTGGCATCATCTTTCCTTCAAATTTAGGAGTGACCATGTTGCCTGCATACTAGTCTACATATATATACATATAAATATATATACATATAAAGTACAATCAATTTATCTAACACTGAAAGTTATTACAACACTGCCACAATATTATTATGCTAAAAGGAAAAAATATGTAATTACTTTTTGGCGTGCTTAATGTACTTAGAAGCTTCTTAGAAGGGTTCTTCAATTTCTCATGCTTATGGGTTTTTGACAAAAACTCTTTGAGTTTATTTTTCTTATTTGATTTAGCAATTTCATGTTGCTTTGCCTCTGAAATAAATAATTGCAAAGATTATATAGGAAATTATTCTAGATATATTGCACTTGTGCTACAAGCTTAGCCAAAAAATCAACAGGAACAATTTTTGGACGTGATGACTATGAATCCATTCGGGCCAATGGGATTCTATGATATAAAATTTATTTCCGTAATCAAGGTTTTTATTAAAGTAAATTTTATTTTAAGGATTTTAGTTTTTCAAGTATTGGCTATTTATAATTTGTATAATGATCATAAACTTACAAATTATGAGAAAGATCAGAGCGTGTAATTTTTCCCATCAAACTTGAAAATCGGTTGAGCTTTTCTCTCAAAAAATCGGTAGATACTTACTAACGTCCAAGATGACTGTGTGGCTTCCCCGCAATTCGGTAATGAACAACCAATTGGAACAATTGATAAATGTTACTTCCAAGAGAACCGGTGAGAATGATAGTGGTATAATTCAAGTTTCCTTTATTTCGAGATATCGAATGTTTTGTAAATGTACTTAATGATATATGGGCCATTTCAAAATTATGGGTTATTTTGAGCTCAGCTTTTCTAAAGAAAAAAATTACCCGATTTTCAACATTTAGTACCACTATATGGATGGGCTCCTCAGTAAGTTCTTAAAGCTTGCACACACTTTAGTAGATATTTTTGGGAAAATCGATTTCTGAAAATTTCTCGTCTGTAGGGAGTGAGATGAGATTGTAGAGTATAATTTCGGTCTTTACAAGAAAATTGATGAAAAACGGACGAAGATTGGCGTGATATAAAGATTTTAAGAGTAGAAGAGTTACCTCCAATGTCCCCCTTCCCCAGAAAATTGACGACAATTCAAGTGTTTTGATGCAATCTGGAGCAGAATTCATCTCGTTCTAATTTCACGATGCCATGCTACCGGTTTTAATTATCGTGACCACAGCAAATGTTCGTCAATGATGTAGAAGTTCCAGTGACTACTGTTTTGTTCATTAAGGACATCCCGTCTGCCGCGGTGAAAATTCCATTGAACACATAATCAGGGCCGTAGAGAGAAAAGAAGGGACCGACGTTACAATTTGCCGGGCTCCCGTCAACAAAAAGATTATGTAAAGATATTACATAATTATTATATAATATGCATTATGTGGTGTAAAAAAGGTAAAATACAAATGAAGCTGCAGCCACGGCTACCTCCCCTTCTCGTCGGGCCTGCGAGTAATATTCCATTTTGTTAAACTTGTTGATTTCTCAATGGTACAGTTGGTCTGTTTTAGTTGAAGCCGAGGCTTCCATTATAACTTGAAGTTCCTTATTGTTGAAGTTAGTGGCTTTAATGAGCACCCGAATATATGAACTTAACCTACCCAAAACAAATTGTGGACCAAAATCTATAAGGATGGTTCAGCCGAAAATGTTATTAGAAATGGAGGCGGAGGCATTCACATAGAATTTCCAAATGGTCATGTACTTGAGAAGGTGATTACTATGGGTTTCAGCTCTACACACTCCGGAGCCGAGTAAGATTCGTTAGAATCCTAATAGACCTCAAGAGGAGTCAGCAACAGCAGTTCTTTTGAACCTGAAGTCCAAATGAGATGGAACGCCTTACAACTATATATGAACAAGTCACCCTGCAGTGGATTCCTGGGCACTGCAGAATACAAGGAAACGAGGTGGCTGATCAACTTGCCAAGGAAGGTTCCAAACTTTCTCAAATCACCTCCAGACCAGGCATGAATGACGAGGAAGTTAAAACCATAAATAAAGCGTCAATTCAGCAGAGGTGGAACAATCAACATCCAGACTTCAAACCCCAGGATCCTCACTACTTGCTTTCCAGAAAACAACAGGTTTTAATTTTCCTTTTCAGAACTGGTCATAATCGGCTTGACTCGCACCTCCACAAAAAATTTAAAATTGGCCCAATTCTTTTTTGTGAATATGGAAGAGGCGAACAGAATACAGAGGATATTCCATAGCCATGCATCCTAATGGAGAAGCAACGGAGGCAGAGGTGGCCTGAACCTACTGACTTGGTGAACAAGCTGAACGGCGACCTGGAGGATCTCAGTAGTCCCACCAACTTTATTCTGTCATTCTCTGACTTAGCCATTTGAATGGGAAGATCGAAGAAGAAGTTTTAATCATTCAAAATCTATATTCATATCTATTGGTTAAACATATTTGTTTTCCTTTTTCATGTTATTAAATTATATCTTTAATTTGAAAATGCCTGACTGCGGCGGCCGTAGGTCTCTCGCAATTGAGGAACTACGTTTACGTCTCATTGTAAGTACTATAGAAAAGTAGCTGCTGGTTGGTACATTCAAGGACGGTTAGGCCAGTGATGAATATTTTTTTATTATTATCAGCCAACGCCCACTCTTGGCTGTTGGGCCATTTCGTGACGTGCTGACCAGTATAGGCGAGCTTCTGTGTAGACAGGGTCTTCTTCATCTTCTAGTGAGTAGTACAGAGCTCTGCAGGTCCTCAGATGATCTGCATCCATAGTTTCGTGGCCTAAGAGTTGGCAGGCGGGAGAGTTCAGAACTCGTGTGCGATGGAGGTGCGAGGCCAGACAGTCATATCCGGTTTTTAATCTGAATACAGCAACGCTGACTGCTCGAGGGAGGCTATAGCTTAAAGGGCCATGCGTGAAAATGTCTCCCTCTTCTTCCCTCTTGTTATTTTCACTTATCCATTTATTGACTGCACAGTTTATTTACACTTTGGTTGTGTCGAGAGAAGTCATGCTGAATGGCTGAGACAGAGAGGTTCCCATCTTTGCCAATTTTTCGGCCATTTCATTAACATGGTCGGGAACCAATTCACATTTTAACTGCCAACCTTGGCAACCCAGTTCGTTTATTAATTAATGTCCTCCTGCACTCCAAAATTCTTGTGCAGTTAAAAACGATTAATTCAAGTTGGTTCTTGGCTGCTTGAACTGCGACAATCTTTCCGTCATAATTGCTTAGTGGAGCGCCGATTGCAAGATTTTCCTGGAAGAGGCGGCAGTAATACCCGGCTCGTGTTTTTCCTGTCCTCGGTATTCATGATCCGTCCGTGAAAATGTGTAACCATTCCTGTTCTAGATAATCATCATGTATGGTCTGGAAAGCGGCCTGTTTTAATTCCGCTTCATAGGTGGCGTTTTTTGGCCGTTTATGAAATTTTAAATTGTATGTTGCATGCGGTAGGTGGTCGAAAGAGTGTTGGTAAGATTTAAACGGCGTTACATCAACAGGATGCAGACCATTCTCATACAAGTTGTTATATGCTGTAAGTGGTGCGATTTGTTAGTTGTAATGAATATAAAAGTAAATAAATTATATTTATTTTGCCAAACAAAAAATACTGTGAAGAAAATCTAAATAAAGATGTCTGGTGGTAAAATACTATGCTAATAATAAAAGCAATATAAAGAAGAAAAGTCATGACGTTACGATAGTTATCAATCTTTATAATTGTCAATCTTTTGCAATTTGGAAGGTTACAATAAATTAAAAAAAAAATACTATTTTTAAAATGGTAAAAATACAACTAATAATATACGATAATAGGATCTTATTTAATGACAAAATAAAGAAATTCTTAACAACAAAAAGCTGCGAACTTTTGCCTTGAGAACACTACAAGCTATGATTTTTGTACATCTGTATAGCTGGTTGACACCTTGAAGAAGCCACTCTGACAAACAGCATATAATTTTTAAGCAAAAATGAGACCTTATGGTACCTACCTTCGGGAGGTGAATGAGGAGGAAGACCCCTGAGGCGGTAACTGATACTTGTGCTGGAAACATGTCCCTTACAATGATTAGAAGTGATGATATGAACTAGCTGGAGCACATGAAGGAAGCCCTCACACTGTCCAACTTGTATAAGAACATTTATTTTAAAGTGCGATCCGAACTATTGTTAAAATATATAAAAGACTATGGAACTAACTAAATTGAAAAATAATTTTTTTTTTTTAATTAACAAACTTTTAATTGTTGAATATGCACATGGGAAGAGAAACCATATTAATTTAATTTATGCATAGCCAACACGTCAAATCATATTCTTTCGTCGCAATAGTAATCCATTATTCTTGATGATAATGATTGGAACTTAGGGATGATAAATATTTGATTGTACTTTGTGTAAGTGGCTAAAATAAAAGATAATCCTCAGTTCTTCCAGTTGTCATTAATGGTCATAATAAAGCAAGCTTTTTATATTTGATAATAAAATAGTTGGTACACAGTTAACATCAGTTGGTATTTACTAATTGGCATTGCTCGTGTTTGGATTGCATTAGGTATGTTGTATTGCATTATGTCAAGGTATCCTAGCCGGTACTGTGTATTCCTTTCCACCTCAAAAATCTCCAAAAATTCCAAAGAAAAGTCATTCACCACAACACTTAAAATCCGTTATGGAATCGCACGAGACATATCGTTTATAAATAGGGAGTTCTACAGCAGCAGGTTTTGAATAGCGGTAGATTAAATTCTAACACTCCGTTCTCCGCTCATGAAGCTCAGCTTTCCTGTTTTATTTTATTCCTGAAAAATCACCATACAAATTCTAAAATAATTCCATATTTTCCATCCCCGCTGATGAGAATTAGGCACCTGAGCAAAATATGAACTACACCTTTCTCTCACATTCACCTTTCATCTTGTATTCTATTCTATCAATAGAACAAGAATTTAAGAATATCTAATTTCACCGATTCTAATGCCCTCCTTTCAACCCTCAGTCCCTTGGATTCCTTCGGTAGTTCCTCACATATATCTGCAAGGGCATACTGCATACAATCCATTTTCGTCTATTATGTATGAAAGATATACTGTTTTTCCGAAAAAAAAAAACAGACAAATCTATTAACACAATGACACATTAAGGATTAATGGACCAATTTTCCCAATCTTTTCAATAATATACGAAACGAAAAATTCCTTTCAGAACAAATTCTAACCTTTTTATAACATTTCGAATTTCGTTCAAGACATTTCACTGTACATGACTCTTTATTAACTCATCATAAACAATCTCCTTGTTAATTAAAAAATTTTTTTTAGCATGGTCCTTCCCCACAGATTGTGCGCCGCTAGACCCGGGCCTAGAGGGCATAATAGTAAATCCGGCCCTGACGCCACTTGGCGTGTCACATTGCGAGCAGACACTGCAAAGCTTATAACGTTGTTTCTTTTGTCCTTTAAACGTTATATAAGTAATTGAAATTACAATTTCTTAAGAAAATTCATAAGATTCCTCCTCATCATTCATCTTCAAAAATTATAGTAAAATAAATATAAGGAACAATTCCTTACAGAACAAGGAACTTTCTGGAAGACGTAGGCGTTAGCAATAGGGATGTTGCGATATTGGCCGAGAATATTATACTGGACTCGCAAGGGATTATCCATCATCACTTGTATGGTGATTGAGTCGATATTCATTATTTAATTATTTATTTATTATGATTATTGTTTATTTATTTATTTTGTCTCTAACTAAGTATATCTGTTGTCATTCTTATTTATCCATATTTTATTATTATTTATTGTACTAATTTCGATGCTTAGGTGTGCGTTTTTAAAATGTTATAAAAAAAAAAAAAAAGCGTTATTTCAAGTTATGTAATAGTTGAGGGTCACTGAAAAAGAGAAATATGGAACAGATTAGAGAGTGACAGACGGTTTACAGCAAACCAAAAAAAATAATAAAAATAATACATATGTGGTTGCGATGACAGTAATCTATTAAGAGTTAAAATTAAGAGGAAAAAATTTTATATATATTATTTACAAATAATAATAAATAATAATATAAATAATAATAATAATAATAATAATAATAATAATAATAAATAATAACAAATAAATCAATAATACAGCATTGGATTTATGAGTATACTGAGTGTTTAGAACACCAAGTTATTTCGGTCGCATTGCTGTAAATAAAGCATTCCTCTCCATGCATTAAACTAATTGTTGTAAATAATAAGAAAAATTAGTTGGCAACAAATTTCCCTATATCCTACTACTTTTTGTCTTGGAAAATAGGAATAGAGATAAAAAAAGAATAAACAATGGCGCCATGGGCAGGAAATTAGAATGTTTTCTTTAAGTTTTTGTTTTTATTTATATTTAGTGAGTAGTATAATTGGATGAGAGGGGATACAGATATGTAATACTTACTAATAAAACCAGCGAAATTGCTCAATGATCTGCTATTTACACAACGCTTGCTTATGGAATTGTTTTGCAGGTTTTTCGTATTGATTTTCTCAGGAAGTTTACTGATATTCGTATTTATATTTGAAAGTAAGCTCAATTCTGAAAAAAAAAATAGAACATGAAGCAAATAATAATAATTCATGCTCAGAATTGAATATGTTGTGGCGCCAATTTGAAAGCAATAACAGTAACTTGCTTAAAATCAACCTTTTCGCATCTTGTCGCTTTCACATATTTTACGCACCTCGTAGATGCGAGGCCTTTCACATATTTTACGCACCTCGTAGATGCGAGGCCTTAGTTTTTCATCGGTATGTTATATATCTACATGTATTAATACAATCTTCTAGGTATTACTACTCTTTTCTTCCACCTGAGAAAATATTTCTCCATTTTTCTGCCTTAGTAATTTATTTCAAATAAACAAAATTAGAGGTACTTTAGAAGAAACAATTTCTTAAATTCGGCAACTAAACCGAATCAGACCATTTCGATGAGAATAAGATTAACTGACATTAAAGAACATATTTACATGAGCTAATACATTTGGTGAAATCAATAAAACTTAACATGTGCTCATTCCTCATAAAACTGAGCAGATGCTCCGGTTAGATATGAATATAGATAAATTGCACAACGGAATATTGCTAAATGTATGGAGTACGTGCTCCAAATATGGGTTGGTTACTGATTCGGATTATGTTCTCTTCATTCTAAGTGAATATAACTGAGAACGTGATCCACTATTCGAGGAGGTACTCAGTGAAATGCCGATCTACAAAAGAATTCAGCATTTTACTGAATGCCTACTCACATAGTGGATCACGTTCTCAGTTATATTCACTATGAAAGGCGAGTATGTACTCCGAATCAAATAATCAACCCATATTTGGAGCAGATGCTCCATAAACTTGTCAAGTATTCCATTGTGTAACGTAACTTTATTCCCAACTAACGGATGTGACGGATGTGATGTGAGCATCTGCTCAGTTTCTGAGGAATGAGCATGTGCTCAGTTTTATTCACTTCACCTAATATCTTTGCTCGTGCAAATAATTAATTAACTTAAAAGGTTAAGTTCTTTTTTTTCATATATGTTATATATTTCGTGAGTAGTGTAGAATGATAAATTGATACTCATTCAACTGCTTACCAATAAATGTGGGAGTGGAGAATAAAACGTTATTAGAACTACGAGTTCTTACAATATCACCATTTATCAGATTACTTGTTGTGCTTTCCAATACTTTTTCATGAGGAGAGTCGTTATTTCCCGTTTTTGTGCGAAAAAGAAACGTCCCTGCGAAAACAAGAATAAAGTGTAATTTAAAAAGTATTTTGACTTGGAATATGCCTAATGCAATGACTAATAAGTATGTAACTCAATTAAAAATCGGGCCCTTTATTTCAAATGTTAATATTTACGTGGGCCACAATGCATTTATCAAATTTCGTGAACTTGTATTTTGAAGCGAATGCGGAGCACATAAGTCGCGGTGGAGGAGTGAGGCCCGCGGGACGTCAGTTTGACACCTCTGGCTTATTGTTTTGATAGAGCTTAGGAACTTTTAGGATATGTGGTATTATTTTAAAGCAATTGAAATACAGTTTTGTTACTCACCTTGCTTCTCCTGAGGGCCTTTCTCATCTTGCATGAACGAATAGTATTTAAAAAGGCATTTGTGTTTTTTTAACAATTTCTTTTTTGCATTTCCTTTTTTACCAGCATAAAATTTCGGTCCGAGAAAGGCAAATGCAGATTTTTCTTGGTTTAGCCGCGCTGAAATCATATAATTTATTTAATAACATGTTAATGAAACTTATTTTTAATCATTAATATCTCTTTTCTAAACGATCCTGAGCATTTTAAATTGCAATTAATAAAATACATTCTCTGATCATTCATAGAGATAGAAAACAATTTAATGATTGATTACTGAGTATTAGGTTCCGATGAAGTAATCCACTCGGCCAATCTATTCCTTAGACATATTTTTTAGATTACGTGAATTTTAGTTAAGTCTAAAATTCTAATTTCGGTCGGAAATTCTAATTTATTAATCTTTATCAAATACATAAATATCACAGGAAAAAGAAAGAGTTTAAAGCTATATAGGTAGAGCAAAAACATAAGAAGTACATTACACTCCGTATCAAGAGCGGGCAAGGGCTCTTTTAACTGCATGTGGTGGGAGAGCAGTCGGACTAGACGGAGATACCGTGTAAGAAAATTGTCATCTGAAGAAAACTTTGATAGCAATTTTTTGAATCCTCATAGTATGGCATTAAAAAAATAAGAGTCTACCATTCGGAGCATCATGCTACCTGAAAAAATGGCGGCCAAAATAACTAGAAATTTTAAGATTATGTTTGGTCTTTCATCTCTAATTCCTAAAAGATGTACCATTGTATTGGAAAATCTATGGTATATTACATTAAAGAAGATCGAATTTTGCGTGTAATGAGTACCAAAGTATAATAACTTGCCTAGTTGATGAGGTCTAAAACCACGGATAAAAACGAAAATTTTGTCAAAAACAGAGACAGAGAACTATATTTGAGTCTGCAGCATGGAAATTTATTCTCTGAGAGAATAGCTCATGAAATAAAAGTTTTATAGCAGCAAATTCTGCGTCTATTGAGCAATTCTTGAAATTGGCAATTTTCGGTACTAAGGCTATTGGCATTTCAGCAAGGTTATGTTTGCATTTTGGTTTGTAAAAAGTGAAGTAATTTCAATTTTCACATATGTTGTATGTATTGTCTCTCTGGTAAAAAGCTTGAATTTTTCTCAAGAGAGGCAATACATACCTAAAAATCAATATTACTCAATTTTTTCCAAACCAAAGTAGGCTATAATGCTAATTGCTGGAGATCGGGAGATTGTCAATTTTGAGAGGTATACTTGACTGAATCCAAATTTTTTTGTGCTCAATGGATGCAGAATTTTATGCTCTAAAACTTTTATTGTATGGGGTTTTCTCTTATAGAACTCATTTCCAAGCTGCAAACTCATATATAGAACATGTTCTCTCTTTTTGACATACACATCGTTTTTGACTATGGTTTTCGACCACCTAATTATTATATTGTGGTGTTCATTAGATGCAGAATTTGATGTGTTTTTTTTTTTTTTTTTAATTTAATACACCATAGCTTTTTCGATAGAACGCACCGTTTAGGATTTATTGGTGAAAAACCAAAAAGATTCCTAAAATTTCGATTTTGTTTGGCCGCCAATTTTTCACGTAGCATGCTCCGACTGGCGGACTCTTTTTCTTTAATGGAAATACAATAAGGATTCAAAAAATTGCTATCAAACTTTTCATTAGATAATGATTTTTTTTGCACGGGCTCTCGTTCTAGTACGTTTCTACGACACTGTGCCTTATCCAATTATTTTAAAAATCGATGAGCACACCCAATCTTTAGAATGTGAGTACCTGGTCCTCCATTTGGTCGTGTGAAAAATCAAGCTGTCAAGAAACAGTACTTACATCCTTACCAAGTACTGAACCTCAAAAACTCTTCTTGGGTTGTTGTGGTATTGGTTTTTCATTCAATTTTCATTTTAAATTATAACAATAACAAACCCAGATATTCACTAAATTAAAAAAACTTAAAATTCAACTAAAATACTTACCAAATCTTAGAAACTAACAATAAAAATTCACAATATAAACTTCACATACATTTGGATTTGAACATAATATGTAGATTTATACATTTAATAAACTATTATCTTTGAGATGAAAGATCATGGTTTAATATATCGTTAACCACAATCTAATGAAAATATTCCAACGTGTTTCAACTGTAACGATATCCTCAATTGCATCGTATAAAATCCTTCTGAATTATTCTCTGAATATCTGAATAATAACGCGAAAGGCGCTTGAAGTAACACTGGCAAATAGATTTTATGAGTGACTTCGACTGCCAAACTACATACTTAAATATAATTTATACTTCAGGTGAATTTACAATAGTAATACAATGAAATTATTTGACAAGAAAATCCAGTTAACTATAATAATGATAAGATAAAATTAAGTTCAAATCGATATAATTTGATACCGAAATGACTACTTACGGATAAATACTAAATTCTCATTGATTCCTTCAACACGCCCACTGGCTGGGATTTTATTTATTTTGCTGAAGATATTGTACCCTGTAAAAATACAAAGGCCTTAATAATGAAACAGTGTACTGACTCGGAATGCAATGTAATGATTAATAAGTATGTTTCGCGGGATAGTTAAAGCTCTTCATTATTTTGAAATTTATTCATCTTCTAGAAAACTGGTAAATTCTCCTAACCATATCATATGAAACCTGATGAATAAAGTAATGTGAGGTAAGTGAGCTTTGGGGGCAAGGCGCAAAAGAGAATGAAAACTCCAACTGACCCTGTACCTTTAAACGAGAATATAGAAAATGTGGCCTCTTTTATTTTAATTCATAGAGAGGGTGGCGAAGGATTTCAAAAGGTATCATCTTTTTTTAATCAATGCATTTTTATCAAACCTAATTAACGATGATAAAATCATAAAAACACTAAGGGATGGGAATTAGCTCATTCCAACAGTCAACGGTAAACAAACTAAAAAGCTCCTTGAATGTATGAAATTTGCCGACCAAGTTAACGTTTCAGTAATTCCTCATTCAAACTTACACTACAGTAAGGGGGTCATCAGGTGTTATGACTAACAATTTTTAGATAAAGACGAAATTATAGCTGAGCTAAACGAAAAAATTAAATACATACGGAGAATAAAAATAAAATCTAATGGTATTGAAAAACTTACAAGCTCGATAGCAACCTTCCTTACACCATTTCCACCAGAATCATTTCAAGTAGGTTATAAAAATATTAAAGTTGAAAAGTATATCCCAAATCCCATAAGGTATTATAAATGTCTCAGTTTCACACCCAACTCTTAAATGCACCATTCTAAAAATCGTTTGCTCACAGTGTAGCGATGAATAACACACTGAGGGCAAATGCACTAAGGCCCCAAAATGCATAAATTGTAGCGGAGAACATTATAGTTTAGACCGCTCCTGCCCTATCTATAAAATGCATAAATACATCAAAAGCATTCAATTTAATAAGAAAGTGCCTTATAATGAATTTAAAAAAAATGTATAAACAACATAAATCTCAAAACTTTAATACATTATTAAAGTAATACATTAATACATTATTGGTTATTCTGAAATAACCAGACAGAAAACAATAAAAACTCAGGAAATAGGAACTCAAACAGATATATTTTTTAAATTCGAATGCGCCAACGAATAACCTAACACAGGCCCCACTAGCGAGGCAAAAGATAGTGACATGATCTGTCACTACGAGCACCACGCCCTCTCCTATATCTGTCCACTCTCCTCTAGTTCCTTCCTCGGTCCCCTTGGTACCTTCATTATCTTCATCCTCTACTTCCACGTCTTCTTCTTCTGTAGTTCCCCACATTTATGACGGATTCACTTTTCGTATAAAAAAGAAGATTGAAAAAAGAAACCTCCGTAATTAACAATAAAAATAATACAGCGAAATAAATTATTAGATTAGGTATCTGCTATTCCTTTTCTTCAACTAGTGTATGTATATCTGTATATTTATATCATCAACAATATTCTTTTCTTTTCAATATATATATATATATATATGTGTGTATGTGGCTATACTTGCTTGTGTATGTAAGTGTTTGCTGCAAGTGTGTATATATGTGCATATATATGCGTGTATATGTGTGGGAATGTGTAGATTTCTGTATACATATAAGACAATATTATATAAATTTGACGTATTTTTTATTATCTTTATCTCTTTATATATGCAATTCTTGCAATGGAACATAAATAGTTTACTTCAACGTAGATCCGAACTACAAACAATTTTAGCTGATCACGACATCTCGGTTATATGTCTTCAAGAAACTAAACTATCTTCTAAACACACACACTCTATCTCGGGGTATCTCGCATTTCGTCAAGGTTATGAGTCGGGGAAAACATCTTGTAAATAACTCAATATATTGCGAAGAAATTACTTGCTATACTGCCCTTCAGGCTGTAGACGTTACTATTCCTAGCCCTTTGTTCCTTATACCATCCACCGGGCGAAACCATCGATCAGAATAAATTGAACAGCCTGATTAACCAACTTCCGAACCCTAAAATAATTTGTGCTGACGTAAATGCTGGAAATACTTCTTGGTGATCTGATGCAACAGATCATAGAGGCCATTTAATACTCAAAGTCCTCGATCAACAAGATCTCATTGTCCTCAATGACGGTTCCCCTACTTACTTGTGTCCCAGACTTGGCAAGCTCAGTCATATCGATATTACGGCCTCTTCGCCTTCTATCTTGACCAAATTTGATTAGAAAACCCTTGATGACTACTATTCAAGTGATCATATACCCATAATATGATCATATTAACCTCCATGATTTCCACTAATAGTATAACTGAAATCACTCTACACACGGAAAATATTAGCCAAACAAAGAAAGCAGATTGGGATAAATTCAAAACTGCTTTTATCGTAACAGCCCAGCATATTTGACCAAATGACCTAAATATTGATACTATTAATAACCTCCTCATTGAAGCAGCCGACAAATCCATCCTAAAAGTACAAATAAAAAGATCCCTATTCCTTGGTGGGATAATTATTGCACAGCTATTAGAAATCGAAAACGTGCATTAAGGAAGTTTACTTAATGTCCTAATGACACGAATTTATTAGTTTACAAACCGGTAAAAGCACGAACTAAACGTTTAGTTATTGAAAAAAAGGAACCATCGTGGCATAAACTTCTAGAATCATTAAATCATAATACTCCAGCTGATGAGATATGGGCAAAAATTAATATGCTAAGCTACAAACGAGTATCAACCATAACAGGATTAAATAGAAAATTGGGCGTTGTTACCGATCACTCCAAAATTCCAGATGTATTGTCCCAAACATTCTCTAAAATCTCAGACGATAATCATTACGACCCAAATTTTAGAAAGTACAAAATAGAAATTGAATCCATACCGATAGCGATCAACGAAGCATCACATCCCTTAAATACGCCAATAACATATAGTGAATCAAATATCGCCCTAAATAAATCTAAATCCCGATCTCCTGGCCCCGATAATATTTCCTACGATTTTCTAAAGAACATCCCATCATCAGGCAAATCTATGCTGCTAACCGCTATGAATAATATTTATGCAAGCCGAAGGTTTTCGGATATTTGGAAAAGAGCATTAATCGTCCCTATTATCAAGGCTAATAAAGACAAATCCCTTCCTTCTAGTTATCGACCTATTGCTCTACCATGCTGCATTTGTAAACATATGGAAAGAGTCATTATTAAGAGATTAAACTGGTTTATAGAACGTAATAATTAATTTATTTCGTATTGTATAGGACTTCAATTGAAGTCTTAAGCCAAAAAAAAGTAACTTATTTCGTATAGACAATGCGGATTTAGGGAAAATCATAGTACTATTCATCATATATTAATACTCCAAGATGTCTCTGATTCATAACCAATTCAATAACAGGAGCAACATCCATCCACATCGAAAACGCTTTTGTCGCGGTGTGGAAGAGACTAATAATTGATTAATTGGTGGCTTGGAATATTCAGGGATAGTTCACTCAGTTTATTCTGAATTTCCTATCATCCCGTCAATTTCAAGTACGAATTGGATCCTCCCTTTTTCGAAAACAAACTCAAATATATCGAGTACTGCAGGGATGCATTCTCAGTCCAACACTTTTCAAAATAGCCATTGACAGGATCACTAATTACATTTCCGAACCTGCTAAATCTCTTATATTCGTTAATGACATCACAATTAATCTAACCACTAAATCAATTCTAGATGCATCGATGCAGCAATCCATCATGGGTGATTTAGATATTTGGCAAAGTAAAACAGGTTTCAAAATAGCTGCTGAAAAAAACAAAAGTAATAGTATTTCGTACGACTGGATCCCATGACACAACAATATACTTGGCAACTGCCAAGCCTATGAATCATTGATTCCTCGATCTGATTGTTTAGATATCCCTCATAATGATATGTATTCACTAGGGAAATAGCAAGTAATAAACAAATGGCAAATAAAACGGATCATCACAGCAGAAAACAAATTAAGAGAGCATAAAAAAAAGTATTCCCATGGAAAACATCAACTCGAAATAGTAGACGAGAAGTCGTACGAATCGGACACACACGCATCACCAATCAATATTTACTTGCTCGAACACTTCGACCAATATGTGCCCAATGCAACGTACCTATGACTGTCAAACACTTACTAACTGACTGCAGACAGTCGACTGATACCGGTCTCCTTTATCACTTGGCAACTTTAATAAATGACAAGAGTCTACACATTACCGAAATATTCGTTTGTTAAAAAAAATCGACGTATATGATTCGATTTTAAATTACAGATTCACAATCCTTATTTCCACTGTAATTATTCATGTATTGACAAATGTTTTATTTTAAGGTATCTTCATTTATTTATTTTTTTTTATCATTTCTGCTAGTCGGTATGCATTAATATCGATCAATCATTGATAGTAGACATAGTTGAAGCGTAGGAAGACATCGCCTTCTCGTGGATTACCTTTATAAATAATTATAATAATAATAAGTAGGATCATTCGACTTTTGCTGTACTGCTATATCTGTGTTTATCTACAACTAGGCCAGTATAAAAAAAAAAATTTTTTGCGATAAGTGGGCTCATCAGAATTAGAAAAAAAGATTTGCATTACTTCTTGACAGTTTTATAGATTTTAAGTTTTTTTCCGGCAGGAAAAGTTAGTAAGGGTATGTACAGATGTCTGTTGAACATTTATTTAAAAGAGGAAAGATCTAGCTTCAAAAAAAAAAAAAAAAAAAGATTTTACAGTCATTTAAAGTGAAATTTTGTAAAATAAACCCGGATTATATTATCGCTTCATATACTTGCTGATTTGATAATGTAATATCAGCAAAAACTAGATTTTAGGAAAACTATTTTTCGAATGACACCGAGACTTTAGGGCAAAATAATATACAAGGGATAATTTGTGCAAACGTGAGGGGAAAGTGCTGGACAAGTAGCTATGAAAATAAAAGTATCGATGGTTGGATTTCACATGCACTGAGCAGATCGGTTTTTACTTACCCCCTCTACGTATTTTGGGCGGGGAGCAATAACTCTTGATAGTTAGTTTACTCTTTGTGCTAGTTGTAGTTTTCTGCGTAATCTTAGCTTTTCTTGGTCTTAGCCCTAAAAAACTTCCCCATGCGCTGATATTCTTGCCTGAAATTCAAATGAATTTTATTGAAAATTACCTTTTTTTTTTATATTTACTTTACTCAAAAAAGTATTACGATGAAAGTGATTTTGTAAAATAGAAAGGATTGATTGCATTCTATATTAAGCCATTTATCTTACATTTACAGTCCGAATAGTTTTCCGAATGGTCTTTTACATAGGAAGGTCGTTGTTGTTGAAAGGTGTGTGATAATATTTCCAAGTCAAATGTAACCTTTTCCAAATCAATTGTCACCTTTTCCATTTCAATTGTAACTTTTTCCATTTCAATTGTAACATTTTGAATTTCAATTGTAACCTTTTCCATTTCAATTGTAACCTTTTCCAAATAAAATGTCACCTTTTCCAATTCAATTCTAACCTTTTCCATTTCAATTTTTACCCTACCGGACATGAAGTAATTCCATTATATTTATTTTATTATTGAAAAATAATTATTTTCATTACAATATTGACTTTTAAAATAACTACGGCATATTCTTCCTCCATTTTTTCGTTTATTAGATAATCGATATTAAGTGCTAATTTCAAGTACTTTAAATTTTATTAATAAAATTGCTGATTATTAATGTTTAAATATTTATTATTTTTGATTTACTTGGAGAGAGAAAGGAGGAATTTTTCATCGATTTGGTGATCGTTCATTAGGTTTTCCAAATTGCTCGTCAAATTTACGATCGAAATTTTGTTCGACATTTCTATAGTCGTTGAAATCTTAGTAAACAATGCATCTACCGAAGGAATGTAAATAGTAATACTAATTCGAAATGCGGATGACGATAGAAAATTTAATGAAAAAAAAAACGGAATCAGAGCCAGCGAAAACCTAATAAACGATTCCTATATCAAAGAAAACTCCAACAGTTTCAGTAAATCGAAAAGCTCTTGCACAATCAAAAGTCGAATTAAAGAAATGGAACAAGAATCTTCGAAAACGTAATAAACGATTTCTTTATAAAAGAAAACTTCAAAATTTTCAGTAATTCGAAAAGCTCTTGCACAATCAAAAGGCTAATTCAAAGAATAAAACATGAAACCTCGAAAACCTAATAAAACTATTAAAAACTGTATCCTGGTAATCATCAACAGTGACAACCATGAAAAATGCGCATGCGCGATCAAAACTCTAATTAAAAAAATATAAATAGAACCCTCGAAAACCTAGAAAACGATGCCTATACCAATGAATTTTGAAAACTAATGACTAAGTAGAAATGCTCATGGTCCAACAAAATTTCGGTAATAAATTTGACAAGCAACTTAGACAACCTAAAGAACGATCACCAAATCGATGAAATCCACTCCCTTTCCCTTTCCAAATAAACAAAAAATATTTAAAAATAAATAAACAACAATTTTATTTTAAAAATTTAATGTACTTGAAATTACCATTTAGTATCAATTATCTCATCAACGAAAAAAATTTCGGAAGAATATGCCAAAATGATTTCAAAATTCATTATTATTAAAATAATTGATTTTTCAATAATAAAATAAATAAAATGACATTAATTCCTGTCCGGTTGGGTTACATTTGAAATGGAAAAAGATACTGGAGTGAGTTTTTGTTGACCGTAAATATACTTACGGAAGAAATTGGTAGAGGGGTGCGGTCAAAAACTAGCACTTTAATAAGTAATACTTATTTATATTTGTGACAACGTTTCGGCCTAAGTTTTAGGCTATCGTCAGGGCTAAAAGCAAATGCACAATAACATTGAAAACGACAGAGGCAGTACCACTAACAGTAAAAAAAAATAATAACAAAAATTACAAATAAGATAAAAAGGTATGAAGTATAAAAAGAAAAATATGACACTATATATTGTAATAACTGAAAGCGTAAAGTGAAAAGAGTGAAGGAAAGATTATGATTTACATGAACCGATGAAGTAGATAAAACAAGTGACTTGTCTTAATGTTTACAATATATAGTGTCATATCTTTCTTTTTATACTTCATATCTTTTATCTTACTTGTAATTTTTGATTTTATCATCTTTTACTGTTACTGGTACTGCCTCTGTCGTCATCAATGTTGTTTTTTTGGTTTTCTTTTAGCCGAAAGAAGGGGAAGGTCATTAATATAAATAGCAAACAGAGCAGGAGATACAGAGGAGCCCTGAGGGACACCAGAGGAGAGGGGCCGTGTTTTCTAGGAATGTTGTCCTGGAACAACTATATACTGCGATCGATCTGAGAGGAAGGATTGGAACCAGTGTATAACACTGTTGGATAAAGGAAGACTTTGAAATTTGTTAAGGAAGATGTTATGTTCAACTGTGTCAAAAGCTTTGGGGAAATCTAAAAGAATGAAGATAGTTAGATTTCGGTGTGTCGGCGGTTTTCAGGGGAGTGGATAGTGTTGAGTAACAAGTTTGAAAGCCAGATTGGATAGGGTTAATGAGGGAACGTAGTTTCAGGAAGTTTGAAAGTTAAATTTGTAAAAGGCATTCCAGTGGTTTTGAGAGGTTAGATAGGAGAGAAAAGCCGCTGTTTTTAACAATCTCCGAGTTCATACCCGTTGAGGCTATTAGGCCCAGAAAGCCTATTAGGAATCGCGTAAGGAACGGTGGGTCGGGTAAGGGGGAGGAGGAGGGGGAAATTTATACATATATTGTAACGCTATACAAATAATACTAGTTTTGGCGAGGATAGAGGTCCTTCGAGAGGTCCTTATAACTAAACTATTCGGTTTTAACATTGATAAAGGCTCCGATAGATCCTGCCTTGTTATTAAATCGGAACGGACTATGTTAGCGAGTAGAGGGACATTAGAATAAACGCAAAAATATTCTATTTTAGTTACGATTATAAACCATAATAACCATAATGTTTCACCTAGAAGGCTGAAGATTTTACTTCAACACTGCTACACCTCTCTAAGCAATTCATGGTGTGAGGTGGGATTTGTAATTTTATTTAATCGTCGTATTAGGGCAGTTTTCCAAGAAGAGGAGAATATGGAATTTAGTAGAGAAAAGTTGTAAATATGATAGAGAAGGGGCATAAGGGTTTATAGGCAGGATTTCATTAGCTTTACTGGGATATCGTCAGGACCATAATCATTGGTGTGGGATTTTAGGATAGTGGAATGTAATTCGTCATACGACACATGGGAGAAAAAGAAGTTTTCTGGGTTGAAGCTCTGGTGTTCAATATCAGCAGTTGGTGAAGGTCTAGAAGCAGAGGATAAGAAATGGTCATTGAAATCATCTGGGGTAACTGCGAAAGAACTCAGGTTATTGGATTCTGGTACGGATAGTTTTCGAAGGATTTTCCATATGGATTTGGAATCAGGAGCATTGGAAAAGGCAGAATGGATGTGGAGGGATTTGACACGTCGGACTGCGGATTGGGTTTCACTGCTAAACTGTTTGTTCTTCTTTTTTGTTCAAAAAATTATTTGAAAATATATGAATATTGTTTTTATGCATTGTTTAATTGTACCTCTTTTCCATTCCATCCCCACATTTTACTATTTCACAATAGCAGCTGATGTTTCGGGTCAGCGAGAATCATTGTGCCATGTGTGTTTTGAACCATTGTGCCAAAGTTACTTCTTGCACATAATTGAAAATGTTGCAGGATTCTCTCTCACAACGGTATTATTGTCGGGGATCTCCAGCAATAACCTCACTTTCACTGATCAGACATAACGTCGTATTGTTTTACAGGAAACAGATTCTCCTTAGTTCAAGGAACATAAGGACGTATGATATTTTAATACTACTATTGTAATGAAGTATTTTTACTCACCTTTTGCTGGTTTCTTGAATGCTTTCTTTGTTGTCAAGCGACTAAGGTTAGCAGGCACAGGTCGCTTTTTAATGTTTATAAGTTTTATTGTGTAATTTCGTCTTTTCGAACCCATTGCTAAAAATGGAAATTTCGTTATATTTTGGTTTGCATTATCTGGATAACCAAGTGTGTGATCAATTGTCGATACTTATAACTTATCAATAATTAATATTATCCCTTTTTCCCCTATTCTTAATATTTGAATCTCTATATTATAAAAAAGAGGAAGAGTTTTTGCACTCACTTTTCCTTGGTTTCACCGATACGTTATTTGTGGTGGAATAGCCTAGCGTTCGTAACTTCTTTATTTTTACGAGCTTCTTTTTCAGATTTTCCTTACTGAATCCGAATCCTAAAAACGGAACTTTTGATTGATTCCTTTTGGCGTGATCTAGAACCAAATTCGTCAAATGTCGGTCATAGTTATCTCCTTCTTAGCCTATTCTTAACATTATTACAGTAAAAAAAAAATAAGAAAAAAATGTATACCCAACATAAAGATAGAACACATTTCGAATGATAGAGTAGAAGTAGGAATAGATTTTGATAAAAAATAAAATAAAGACAAATCCATCCCATTTTCCGAATTCCCAAAATGTGTATTAAAAATCGTAGAAATTGGATGGGGATATTTGTTCAGGTGTTTTAAAAACGCTGAAAATTATTATAACCTTAACAAAAAAAATTTTTTTGAATCATAATAAAAATTGAAAAAATTCTTTGGATTTTATTTTTAAACTTTGGTATGATGATTTCAGAACACTTATATTGTTCCTCTCTCTTCATAAATGACCGAGATATCGGCGTATGAACCCTCTAATCACGCGGCGGATAGTGATATCGAGCTCAGCAGCTCATACCACACCTACTCATCTATAGATTTATCTATTTGCAGCCCATCACTCTTCAATCGAATAGACTGGAATGTACTTCCCGACTAATATGGAAGTGACCACTTCCCTCTTCGCCTACGATTCCCCAATAGAAGTACTATTGTCAACAGGAACCCACGCTGGATCATCAAAAAAGCCAACTGGGACCTGTACCAAGAACTTATTGTAACACCAAAACCAGACCCAACTAGACTCGACGTAGATACAGGTTGTGAAATTATCACCGAGACTATACTATATGCGGCCAAAATGTCCATACCGAAAATTACTTGCTCACCTAAAAGAATACCAGTACCCTGGTACAATGATGAATGCAAAAATGCTGTTAAAAATCGAAGAAAAGCATATAAAAAATTTACTAAAAACATGAACTCCCAAAACTTTCAAGAGTATAAAAAAAGGGAGCAATATGCAGGAAAACAATTAACTGCAATAAAGCAAAATCTTGGATAACGTTTGTTGAATCAATTAATAGCTCCACCCCTTGCAGGATAGTATGGGACAAAATAAAGAAAGTAATGGGAAATACCACGCCTCAATCTTATACCATAACAAAAGAAGGCAAATTAACTAGCAACAATCTCACAGTGGCAGAGGAATTTTCCAGATTTTATGATAATCTATATAATGCACCCAGCTACATTGAATTAGAAGAAATAGATTCCCCCACAGAAAACTATACAACTTCCAATAGTAATGAAAATAATGATTATAACAAACCATTTACCATTTGGGAACTCAAAACCATTTTAAGAAAACTCAAAGGATCTTCACCAGGACCTGATGGAATAACGTACCAGATGATTCAGCACCTCCCTTCAAAAACTCTACGCTGGCTTCGTGACCTAGATAATAACATCTGGCACAGCTGTAAACTTCTAAGCAAATGGCGTGAAGCTGAAATAATTCCCATTTTGAAAGCCGGAAAAGATAAACGTGAAGTAGCAAATTACCGCCCAATATTTCTGACAAGTTGCCTCTGTAAGGTATATGAGCGAATGATCAATAAGAGGCTCGTTTGGGTCCTGGAAAATAACCATTGTATACAAAACTTTCAATGTGGCTTCAGAAAAGGAAAATCGATCCTAGACCACCTAGTACAAATAGAGGCGGAGTTGCAGTACACATTTTTAGAAAAACAACAAGCGGTTGCCATATTCTTCGACATGGAAAAAGCCTTCGACAGAACCAGTAGGAAAACTATAATCAAGAAGTTATCTGGTTTAGGGATAAAGTGGGAAATTTTGGAGTTCGTTAAACATTTTTTGGCCAAAAGACTGTTCAGAGTACGCATAGGAGGTGTAACCACGAGATATAAAGAGCAGAAGAACGGATTACCACAAGGCTGCGTTATCAGCTCTACACTTTATTCTCTAGCAATTAATGAATTGGGTAAAAACCTTCCCAGAGGTGTTACAGCCATGCAATATGTCGATGACCTTGCAATTATGTGCAGAGCTAATGAAATTAACGTCATAAAAGAAAAACTGCAACAGGCACTATGCCGCATATATGACTGGTCAAGATCTTCAGGATTATGTTTTATTCACGAAAAAACTAAATGCATGCACTTTTCCAGAAAACGTAACACTCCAATGTCTCCTGAATTACTACTGGGAAATAATATAATACCATTCGTCGAAACTTGCCGATTCTTGGGCCTTACATTTGACAGACGCCTTTCCTGGGAAACTCAAGATTAGCTTTATAAAAAAGTTAAACATCTTAAAAGTCCTTGGTGGTACCACATGGGGGTCAGATAGGTCCACATTATTAAAAATATATCAGACAATTATATGCTCAAAATTTGATTATGGCTCGATTATATATGGCTCAGCACGCATAACAACCCTTGCAAAACTAGATGCAGTCCACCACGCGGGTATCAGGCTATCTACATGAGCCTTCTGCACAAATCCTATACTGAGTCTCTGCAATGAATCAGGGCTACCACCACTTCTTTTCAGAAGACAGAAACTGGCAATAAATTATTTATCCAAATTATACCCAAATACCTCGCATCTATCTCACAGATCTTTAAAGCAAAATTTTCCAGGAAATTCCAGCAAACACCAAATAGTACCATCCCATTAGCTGAAATAATGTCAGCCGCCATCCGGCATATAAAAACAATAACTCTAAACCCATACAACGCAAACTCACCACCTTGGACCTTTGAACAACCAATCATGCACCGAAAATTAGCAAAACATAAAAAAGAAACCACTTTGTCAATCGAATACAAAGCATTATTAAATCAAACCCTAGCTAAGATACCGGATAATACAATAATGTACATAGACGGATCAAAAAATAATACTTCAACAACCTATGCCGTGGTGACTCCTCAAGATACGCATAAATATAAATTATCCCCGTTATGTAGCGTATACACTGCTGAACTTAACGCTATCACTTCAGCACTACACATAGCCATGTCTGCTCCCACAGGTAACATCACAATTATCTCCGACTCTCTCAGTGCATTAAAAGGACTAAATAACATGTATTCCGAAAACAACAACATCATCAAAATCCACGAGTACATCGCTATGATCAAACGGCTAGACAAAAATATTCACCTGATATGGGTAGCTAGTCATATAGGAATCACAGGAAACGAATAACGCAGCTAAAGAAGCCCTTGTACTCCCTGGGCGAGGACGGGCCATAGTAAATAAAACAGAAATAGCTCAACCTCTAAAGGAAAAAAATAAAACAAGGATGGCAGTCAATGTGGAACGAAACCCTCCTAGCAAATTGAAGACAATAAAACAAACTATGCAGCCATGGAATACTTCAAACCGTAGAAATCGAATAGTAGTAGCATTAACCCGACTAAGGATAGACCACACAAGAATGACCCATGGGCATCTCATTACTAAAAATTATAATCTGACATGCCCCAAATGCAACAAGTTCCGTCATATAAGAATAGATATGATAATAGCCCATATATTTCAACACTGCCCTTACTTTACCGCAAAAATGTTACAGAAACGTATTCCATCAGATATCGCAATAGCTTTAGGAGAAAATGAAACAACAATTCAAACAGTCCTAAATTTTCTGAAAGAAAATTTATTAAAATATATGTAATTTAACAAGTTAGTCTATACCATGCCATGTTTACTCATATAAAACAAGACTTTGGAATTAATATAAACAATAGGCATTGATGACCGGTAGGTTTTACGCCTCTAAACTAGAACAACCAACCAACTACATACTGCGATCGATCTGAGAGGAAGGATTGGAACCAGTGCATAACACTTTTGGATAAAGGAAGACTTTGAAATTTGTTAAGGAAGATGTTATGGCCAACTGTGTCAAAAGCTTTGGAGAAATCTAAAAGAATGAGGATAGTTAGATTTTGGTGTTCCATGGCGGTATTCAGGGGAGCGGATTGTGGTGAGTAACAATTTCGAAAGCCAGATTGGAGAGGGTTAATGAGTGAAAGTACTTCCCGGAAGTTTGAAAGTTGAATTTGTAAAAGGCATTCCAGTGGTTTTCAGAGGTTAGAGAGGAGAGAAATAGGATAGAAATCATGGTGTGAGATGGAATTTGTAATTTTATTTAATGGTCGGATTAGGGCAGTTTTCCAAGAAGAGGGGAATATGGAATTTCAGTACAGCTGGACAAGTAGCTTTGAAAAGAAAAGTATCGATGGTTGGATTTCACTTGTACTGAGCAGATCGGGTTTTACTTACATCCTTCACGTGTTTTGGGTGGGGAACTGTAATTCTTCATGGGGAGTTCATTTTTTGTGCTAGTTGTCGGTTTTCCCGTTATGTTGGTTTTTCTTGGTCCTAGTCCTAAAAAATGTCCCCATGTGCGTATATTGGTAGATACTCCTGAAATTCAAACGAATTATATTGAAAATTATCTTCTTTTTTATATTTACCATACTTAACTCAAAATAGTATAATGATGAAAGTTATTTTATTGAATAGGTAGAATTGATTACATTCTGCACTAAGCCATTTTTCTTACAGTTACAGTCCGAGTAGTTTTCCGAATGATCATATACATAGAAAGGTCGTTGTTGTAAAATGTGTGATAGCATTTCCAAGTCAATTGTAACCTATTCCAAATCAATTGTAACTTTTTCCATTTCAATTGTAACCCTTTCCAATTCTAATGTCACCTTTTCCAATTCATTTGAAAACCTTTTCCATTTCATTTGTTACCTTACCAGACATGAATCAATTTCATTTTATTTATTTTATTATTGAAAAATAATTATTTTAATTGCAATAATGAATTATGAAATAATTTTTCCATATTATTCCTCCATATTCCTTATTCGGTTATTAGATAATTGATATAGAGTGCTAATTTCAAGTACTTGAAATTTCTTTAATAAAATCTGTGATTATTAATGTTTAAATATTTATTATTGTTTATTTATTTGTAGAGGAAATGGGAGAAGATTTCATCGATTTGGTGATCGTTCATTAGGTTTTTGAAGCTGCTCGTCAAATTTACTACAGAAATTTTGTTCGGCCATGAGCATTTCTACTTAGATATTAAATTTCGAAATTCTTTGGTATATGTATCGTTTTCATGGTTTTCGAGGGCGCTATTTTCGAATTTTACTATCGGATCTTCGATCACGCATACGCATATTGCATTTCCGTTATTCTGAGTTTTCTTTGGCAAATCCTTTATTAGGTTTTCGAATGTTTTGATTCCGATTATTTAAATGATTTTTTTATCCAGCATTCGCATTTTGCATTTCCGGTACTGATGAAATTTTCTAGGATATAGAAATCGTTTACTAGGTTTTCTAGGGTTATGGTTTCATTTTTTGAATTGGTATTTTAGTTGTACAAGCGCTTTTCGAATAACTGATAATGTTGAAGTTTTTTTTTTAATACAGAAATCATCCATTAAGTTATTGCGGGTTCTCATTGCATTTTTCAAATTAAGTTTTTTATCGAGCATGCGCATTTCAAATTACCATTATATTTTTCGAAAAATGAACGTAATAAACAATAACATCACCGAAAAATTATCAATTGTAATGGTTATTGGATATCAGAATGCTCGATGAAATATCCAATTCGAAAAACCGATTCAGAACTATGGGAAATCTAATAAAAGGTCCTCATAAACGAAGATAACTTCAATAAGACCAGCAAATTCAAATGCGCATATTCTAAATAAAAAACCGATAGTAAATGCGAAAATATAGTCGTTGAAATCTTAATAAACAATACCTCTACCGAAGGAATTGTAAATAGTAATAGTAATTCGAAATGCGGATGACGATAAAAAATTTAATGAAAAAAACGGAGTAAGAGCCAGCGAAAACCTAATAAACGATTTCTATATTAAAGAATACTCCAACAGTTTCAGCTCTTGTACAATCAAAAGTCTAATTAAAAAAATAAAACCAGAAACCTCGAATCCTAGAAATCATCAACAGTGACAGCAAAACAAAATGCGCATGCGCGATCAAAACTCCTATTAAAAAATAGAATTAGAACCCTGGAAAACCTATAAAACGATGCCTATACCAAAGAATTTTGAAAACTAACAACTAAGTAGAAATTCTCATGGTCGAACAAAATTTCGGTAGTAAATTTGACAAGCAACTTCTACAACCGAATGGACGATCACCAAATCGATGAAATCCTCTTCCTTTCCCTTTCTAAATAAATAAATATTATTTAAAAATAAATAAACAACAATTTTATTTAAAAAATTTTAAGTACTTGAAATCAGCACTTAATATCAATTATCTGATCAACGAAAAAAGTGTCGGAAGAATATGAAAAATTATTTCAAAAACTCATTATTGGAATATAAATAATTATTTTTCAACAATAAAATAAATAAAATGGAATTAATTCATGTCCGGTTAGGTTACATTTGAAATGGAAGAAATTACTGGAGTGAGTTTTGGTTGACCGTAGATATACTTACGGAAGAAGTTGGTAGGGGGGTTCGACCAAAAACTAACACTTTAATAAGTAATACTTATTTATAGTTGTGCCAATGTTTTGGCCTTAGTTTTATTCCATCATCAGGCCTAAAAGACAAAACCAAATAACAACATAACATAACAAAGAGGAGAGAAATAGGATGGAAATTATGGTGTGAGGTGGAATATGTAATTTTATTTAATGGTCGGATTAGGGCAGTTTTCCAAGAAGAGGTGAATATGGAATTTTGTAGAGAAAAGTAAATATGATAGAGAAGGGGCACAAGGGTTGATAGACAGAATTTTATTAGCTTTACTGGGATATCGTCAGGACCATAATCATTGGTGTGGGATTTTAGAATAGTGGAATGTAATTCGTCATACGACACATGGGAGAAAAAGAAGTTTTCAGGGTTGAAGATGTGATGTTCAATATCAGCAGTAGGTGAAGGTCTAGAAGCAGAGGATAAGAAATGGTCATTGATATCATCTGGGGTAACTGGGAAAGAACTCAGGTTATTGGATTCTGGTACGGATAGTTTTCGAAGGATTTTCCATCTGGATTTGGAAACAGGAGCATTGGAAAGTGCAGAATGGATGTTTCGGGTCAATGAGAAATTAAACGCAGCAAATGATAACATAATGGTTTATTAATTCGAAATATATAATCCTGACGAACAATAAAAAAAGTTCTTTGGAATCATAATAAGAAAAGTTGAAAAATTAAATAGTTTAAATTAAATTTTTGATTTTATTTTTATATATTTTTTGGGGGGCTTTTGTATTATATCCAAGACACTTTATATCTTTCCTCTGTCTCCATAAATGGCCGAGATATGAACTATAAAACCTATAATCGGCCGCCATTTTGTTATAAAATGGTATATGATGATGTCGAGTTCCGAGGATCATGCTGGGTTGACCTGTGTTTTTGCAGTAAATGGAATTAAAAAATCAACTTTAATAATACAACTTAAATAATTTTTTTTTAATGGATGATGCTGATTATTTTATCATACGGAAACATAAATCATATGTCTTAAGTTAAATTAATAGTTAGAAAAAACAATCTCGTATTTCAGATGAGTTCAATAGAATCTAAACGATTTTTAATTTTGTTTATGATTTTTTCACATGAAAGTGGAGATGTAGGGTTTTGCAAAAATGCGCCTCATTTAGAATGTATCAAAATTTTCGTCTACAACAAACCTTTCCCTTTTTTTGTCCTAGTTTGTCTGTACCACCACTTATATAATTTTAGTTTTAATTTTTCTTTTTTTCTATTTCTTCTACAAATAACCGTCCTCCCCCCTGGAGAACCCGAAGCAAGGCCTTTTTTTGGTCCCCTCCCTTCCCAGATAAATGTTGCTCAGAACTAAAGAACTAAACTTTTTTGTAACCAAAGAGCGTTCAATTTTTTACTTTTTTTTAAACTCAAAAATTGTTTAAATATATTTTAGAAAGCATATTCATTAATCAAATCTCAAGGGGAGTAAAGAATATTTCCGGACCCCCCTGTCGACTGAGGATTATGGAAGAGACCCACAGTACTATAGTTCGTGCACTCCCTAATAAAGGATGCACCTATGACACTATGTACTAGTAAATTTAATTATCAATTTTTTAAAAATGGACATAATTAAAGCGTGGGCATAATCTTCTTATTTACCTTTGCTTAACTCAAAATAGTTAAATGATGAAAGTGATTTTGTTAAATAGAAAGGATTGATAATATTCTATATTTAGTCCTTTTTCTACACCCCACAGCTAAAGACCGAATAGTTTTCCGAATGATCTTATAGATACAAAGGTAGTTGTTTATTGAAAAGTGAGAGGTCACACTAAGAAGTTGGTTGAACGATATGTTCTAGCCCTTTAAGTATCGTCTGAGCTTATTAAGTATGTTTATTGTTTAGAAGACCATGTTTGTTATCGAGGTAACATACTGTGTCGGATACGGCGTTCCAACTCAGAGGCAAGCTATGTCAGCCCTGCTTTCTACTTGGTCTTTAGGTTCAAAAGAACTGTGGCAGCATCGGTCAGAAAAATAATTTTTGATTTCTGAATCCTATTGAGGTCTATTAGAATTCTGGTGGCCTCCGGTAATGAATGTTACTCAGCTCTGAAGTTTGTAGAGCCGAGCCCCGTAGCAGTCGCCTTCTCAAGTGCATGACCATTTAGAAATTCTATGTGAATACGTATACCTCCGCCATCATTTCTACCAGCATTTTCGGCTGACTATCCCGTAAAGATTCTGGTCCACAAGCATTATTATTATATTATTATGATTTGTATTGAACCATTGTGCCAAAGTTACTTCTTGCACATAATTGAAAATGTTGCAGGATTCTCTCTCACAACGGTATTATTGTCGGGGATCTCCTCCGGCAATAACCTCACTTTCACTGATCAGACATAACTTCGTATTATTTTACAGGAAACAGATTCTCCTCAGCTCAAGGAACATAAGGACGCATGATATTTTAATACTATTATTGTAATGAAGTATTTTTACTCACCTTTTGCTGGTTTCGCGAATGCTTTCTTTGTTGTCAAGCGGCTAAGGTTAGCAGGCACTGGTCGCTTTTTAATGTTTATAAGTTTTATTGTGTAATTTCGTCTTTTCGAACCCATTGCTAAAAAAAGAAATTTCGTTATGTTTTGGTTTGCATTATCTGGATAACCAAGTGTGTGGTCAAGTGTCGATACTTATAACTTATCAATAATTTATATTATCCCTTTTTTCACCTATTCTTAATATTTGAATCTCTAAATTATAAAAAAGAGGAAGAGTTTTTGCACTCACTTTTTCTTTGTTTCACCGATACGTTATTTGTGGTGGAATAGTTATAATAGCCTAGCATTCGTAACTTCTTTATTTTTACGAGCTTCTTTTTCAGATTTTCCTTACTGAATCCGAATCCTAAAAACGGAACTTTTGATTGATTCCTTTTGGCGTGGTCTAGAACCAAATTCGTCAAATGTCGGTCATAGTTATCTCCTTCTTAGCCTATTCTTAACATTATTACAGTAAAAAAAAAATAAGAAAAAAATGTATACCCAACATAAAGATAGAACACATTTCGAATGATAGAGTAGAAGTAGGAATAGATTTTGATACAAAATAAAATAAAGACAAATCCATCCCATTTTCCGAATTCCCAAAACGTGTATTAAAAATTGTAGAAATTGGATGGGGATATTTGTTCAGGTGTTTTAAAAACGCTGAAAATTATTACAACTTTAACAAAAAAAAAATTTTTGAATCATAATAAAAATTGAAAAAATTCTTTGGATTTTATTTTTTGGCTTTGGTATGACGATTTCAGAACACTTTATATTGTTCCTCTCTCTTCATAAATGACCGAGATATCGGCGTATGAACCCTCTAATCACGCGGCGGATAGTGATATCGAGCTCGGAGTCATCCTGCAGCTTTAGTGCCAAATCTAAGCTAGCAGTCTCGGATAAAAGCCGCGGACTGCATTGTATTGTACCATTTGAAACAAAACGGTGGATGGTAATAATAAGTTCCGAGGATAATCCTGGGATGACCTTTGACTTTGGTGCCGATAGTGTCGGCCATATGCCAACAATCTCTTAGTTATATCGGTACAGAAATATCGATGTTATAAAAACATTATATTAATTATATCTAAAAACAATTATCTATATGTGTGTGTATATATATATATATATATATATATATATATATATATATATATATATATATATATATATAACAATAATAATAATAGTACACTCTTTATTTATTCCTGGACAAGTCCCTTTAGAATATTAATTACAGGCAAAGATAGGTGGGCTTCAGAGCCTTAGAGTAGATGAAATAGGAATATTTGAATAACAGCAGATAATTGAAAAAGAAAAAAAGTCAATAAATAAATACAAATGAAAATTTTAATAAATCATAATGCAATAACTTCTAGCATATGAAACAGGTATTAATGGTCTAATTGATTACCTCTTATGTTTTATGTTATGTTAATAAGATATGACAAAAATTAAAAATGAAGTATCATATTTACAAATGTTGATTGAAGTAGAGAAAATCTATTTATAATTTTTTTTTGGAACTGAATGGAAAATAATTGATTGAATAAACGGGATTTGAAGGTAGTAAGATTATTGGAGCGACGAGTTGAAGGAGGAATGGAATTCCATAATGTTAGGATCGGACAAGAAAAGATCTGGATTAGGGCAGTTTTCCAAGAAGAGGGAAATATGGAATTTCAGTACAGCTGTACAAGTAGCTTTGAAAAGAAAAGTTATGATGGTTGGATTTCACATATACTGAGCAGATCAGTTTTTACTTACATTCTTCACGTGTTTTGGATGGGGAACTGTAATTCTTCATGGGGAGTTCATTTTTTGTGCTAGTTGTTGGTTTTTCCGTTATATTGGTTTTTCTTGGTCCTAGTCCTAAATAATGTCCCCATGTGCGTATTTTGGAAGATACACCTGAAATTCAAACGAATTATATTGAAACATATCTTCTTTTTTATATTTACTTAACTCAAAATAGTATAATGATGAAAGTGATTTTATTGAACAGATAGCAAGCATTCGTAACTTCTTTATTTTTACTAGTTTCTTTTTCAGATTTTTATTACTGAATTCGAATCCTAAAAACGGAACTTTTGATTGATTCCTTTTGGCGTGATCTAGAACCAAATTCCTCAAATTTCGGTCATAGTTATCTCATTTTTAACCAACTCTTAACATTATTACAGTAAAAAAAAAAAGAAGAAAAAAATGTATACCCAACATAAACATAGAACACATTTCGAATGATAGAGTAGAAGTAGGAATAGATTTTGATACAAAATAGAATAAAGACAAATCCATTCCATTTACCGAATTCCCAAAATGTGTATTAAAACTCGTAGAAATTGGATGGGGATATTTGTTCAGGTGTTTTAAAAACGCTGAAAATTATTATAACCTAAACAAAAAGAAATTTTCTGAATCATAATAAAAATTAAAATAATTCTTTGGATTTTTTTTTTTTGGCTTTGGTATGACGATTTCAGAACATTTTATATTTTTCCTCTCTCTTCATAAATGACCGAGATATCGGCGTATGAACCCTCTAATCACGCGGCGGATAGTGATGTCGAGCTCGGAGTCATCGTGCAGCTTTAGTGCCAAATCTAAGCTAGCAGTCTCGGATAAAAGCCGCGGAGTGCTACGTATTGTACCATTTGAAACAAAACGGCGGTTGGTAATACTAAGTTCCGAGGATAATCCTGGCATGACCTTTGACTTTGGTGCCGATAGTCTCGGAGAAAAGCCGTGGATGGCGCAGGGTCGGATCTATGAGAGGAGGGACAAAGAAGGCACTTTATAGGGCCGCAAATTTTGAGCGAATTTTTTTTTTTGTAAAGTGAAATAGCTTTGTTTCTGCTTTTTTTATTGGTTGATCTTAATTCATTCAATAAAATGATTTAATGTTCGGAAATGATGATATTCATTCTGAAATATATAATCTAAAATACTGTTATAAACATTTGACTTTTATTGGAGGGGAAGGCAGGTGAAAGAAGAGGCGGCAAAATTAATCTTGTCCCTCCTGAAAAAAAAAAATCCTAGTCCCGGCCCTGGGACGGCATTAATTTTGTTTACACTTGTCCATTCCCTACGATTCCGAATTAAGGAGAAAAACCTCTAGAGGATTCGTATTTTTTTCCAGACCAAATGTGCTAAGCAATATTTTGTTCTCGGAAGCCTTAGGCTTCCGACTAAAGCGCTGTTAACGAACAACTTTCACCTTCCTAATAGATATAGTCAGACAGATATGAGCCATCTAAGTTTTACTTCAAGATGTCTGGTCTGTAATATAAATCCCCCGTACTTAATATGTTATAAGTATTTAAACATTTTCTCTTTTATATCTAAATCGTCCAAATCATCGTTACTGCTAATAATCATATATTTTGTTTTATGCGTGTTTATTTCAAAGCCTATATCTTCCCATTTCGAGTACCGTAGTTACTAACCGGTGATTTATGTGATCACTAGTTTAACATATGATGCTAAATTTTAGGTTATTAATAATGTATGTAATGACAAACAAAAATAAACATTTATATTCAATGTTATACCATAAAATAAATATGCAATATAAAAAGATAGATTCAAATCTTCAGGTTAAAAATGTCTCATTTCCTCAATGATTTTCTGAAAACGGTCCTCATTCCTGTACCTTTGCCTCAACATGAACTCAACACATGTAGAAGTCATTAGTTTTCTTGAGGTAACACATATTAACTTGTTTTTTCCTTTTGGCAAGGGCCCACAATCCCTCAACACGATTAGTACATCCCTATAACATATATGTGATCCATATAACAACGAACACAACTATCCTTGGTATTAAAAGCAGTAACAAGTATAGAGAAATTTATTTTACCCGAATTTAGATCTTTGGAATGAAACCAGACGTGTAACGAGGTTAGTTGATAATAACAACACATGTTTAAAATTAGTCATGCAAAATAATAGACATCACAGAAATCACCGGTTAGCAACTGCGGTACTCGAAACGGAAAAGACCCTTCTTCGCTGGCTCACATCATCGTTTTTGTATTTAATTGAATATTTATTTTCGTCCATTTCCAAATATTCCAATAATAAAGCCAAGCACGATCCACAGTTAAACATCTTGGTTTTTTTGCTACTGATGTATTCTTGTACTAAATTAAATGAACCTGGAAAACTATTAGGACAATAGATTCTTCACAAAACTGAAAGTTAACCCGCAGTATCTGAGATATCGGAGGAAACTTAATCGAGCACAGATGTCCAGGCAACACCAATTTTTTCTAATAATTTCATCAAACTCCGTTATAGTTAAATGCTAAGATATTTCTATTGACTACCAGATCCAGTGGCGTTTACAAGTTAAATTTTATTGCAGAGAAGAGTGATCCTATGTTCCTGTTAAAAAATAAGATTCTTCAATTGCTTTGATATTCCGAGTATTATGTTTAACTGGCATATGGGTGTGTTAGAACAACTATCAATGATATTAAAGAGATTTTATTGTTGACCACTCCTTCAGCTCAAGGAATATTATAGTGTATGGTTTCTATTAAAATATCTTAATGAAGTATTTGTACCCACCTATTTTCGTTGTGGAATTTTGTCTCCACCGCCCAAAGAAGGGTATTTTCAACGGATTCTGTTTGGTAGTACCTAAAAAAAAAAACATAATTCATTAATCAAGTGAGACGCAACTTAGAGAGGGGAGAGGCAGTGGGAGAGATAGAGAGCGAGGGAGAGAGAGCGAGGGAGAGAGAGCGAGAGCGAGAGAGAGAGAGAGAGAGAGAAAGAGAGAGAGAGAGTGAGAGAGAGAGAGAGAGAGAGAGAGAGAGAGAGAGAGAGAGAGAGAGAGAGAGAGAGAGAGAGAGAGAGAGAGAGAGAGAGAGAGAGAGAGAGAGAGAGAGAGAGAGAGAGAGAGAGAGAGAGAGAGAGACAGAGACAGAGAGAGATGGTTTTCTTGCTACTGACGTATTCTTGTACTAAATTAAATAAACCTGGGAAACTATTAGGACAATAGGTGCTTCACCAAACTGAGAGAGCGAGAGAGCGAGAACCATAATCATTGGTTTTAGGATGGTGGTGAGTAATCCATCTTACGGTAGGTAGGAGAAAAGCCTGTTATGATCAATATCAGCTATAGATAGAGAATTTGGAGATGTATTACTTTAATATAGCTCAGGTTTCATTAGGATTTGTTATTATTTACTATCGTTTGTAATGAATTATTGTTACTCACCATTTGCTCGTTTTGTTGATCCCATGTTTGAAGTATCATATGATTAAATAAAGAGGATTTGAAAGTTTGAAGTATGTAGGAGTGTCGTATGGAGGAAATACCGGAGGAACGAGGATCGGAAAAGGACAAATATGTCGGATTTTGCGGTACGGTTGAACTTTTGATATAAAACTGATAGGGGATGGTGGGAACTGCAATAACGGAGAGAGGATTCGAATTTAAGAATACCCGAAAAGTTTTATGGTCGTGGTTATGACGACCTGATAGAGGAAGGACGTGTGATGGTCGGGATTTGGACGACCTGGTAGAGGACTGATGTGTGATGGTCGGGTTTTCCACATTCTGGTAGAGAAGGATGTGGCGATGGTCGGGTTTTGGACGACCTGGCGGAGGGAGGAAGTGTGATGGTCGGGGCTTGGACGACCTGGCGGAGGGTGGATGTGTGATGGTCGGGGTTCGGACGACCTAGGAAGGATGTCAGAAATTCTGTCTAAATCGCCAATAGAGAAGTATATTATCGGGTGCCTTCGCTGTGTGGAGCAATCCATTTTACAATGCAAATTACTCTTTCTCATCTAGAATTACTAGAGTAATGCGCTGAAATTATTAATGTACAAATGGGAGGGGGGAGGGGAGGGGGGGTAAATGGGTCTATAAATAAATAAATTTTTAATGGGTTTTAGCATTTTCTTATAGAACATTGAGTGTTCACTTATTAAAAAAGCTGCATCGTCAACGAAAGTAATCGTAATTGCTCAGAGATCGATTAACTCTCATATGAAATCCGTTACGAAGAAGTAGCTGCATTAGTTGTGAATAATTGATCCAGTATATGTAGAGATAAGTAATAATAATAACAATAATGCAGCTATTTTTTAAGATGCAGAGACTGATCAGATGAAGCCTAAGCAAACTGCCCAAACCACTGATGGGGTAAGCCTAAACAAACTGCCCAACCCATTGATGGGATGATGCTTACACAAACTGCCCAAACCACTGATGGGGTAAGCCTAAACAAACTGCCCAACCCATTGATGGGATGATGCTTACACAAACTGTCCAAACCACTTCAGTTCCACGAGAATAACCATTTCAACAGATTAACATTTCAATACAGAGTAACCTTGTATGAGATTAAAAAAAAAAATTATAAAACAAACCAACATAGCTACGGAGACACAACTCAGCAATTTACATGACTTACCGATTCTTACCGACCTTAAGACTGACAATTTGAATTAATTTAACTGCATATTGCTCAGGATCATTCAGAATAGCACAACTATATAATATCAACCTGTATATCAAATATAGGCTGTGGATGTGAAATGTGCTCCACTGTAGATTTAGGATGTATAGTTGTAATTTTTAATGGTCCTTAGAATTTTCTCGGATATCCCAGCACTTCTCACTCAATCGCCTCACTTTTTGGATACTAGGCTAGGGCGCTATAGCCGCAGACACACAGAACTTGAATGAAGAATTTTGCTATTGTCATAACACCAATATACATATTTACAACAGGTCTCGGAGCCACTGCCGTTTCAACCTTCGAGGAGGATTGTAGGGATGGGTGGAGCTGCATAGAGATTGTGATAAGGGATTAGGACGATGAGTAAGTTCTGGTGAAATCAGGAGAATTTGTATGGAATAAGGTTTTAGACCTGGGATATTAAGGTCATGATGTAGGGTATTGCTGGTTACTTATTATGGAGTATTGATTATTGTTCGAAGGACTTTGGACTGAAAGGATTGGATGCGTTTGTGTTCGGAAATTCAGCTGTCCTCCAGAGTTCGATTCCAAAGGACCATATAGGTTTCAGAATTAGCTTGTATATTAACCAAGCGTAAGCGCTAATTGTCGTTGTGTGCTATCTCGTCTGTAACGCGATTACGATCAAACGCGTTGTTTGATTTTCTTCAAATTCGGAAGAAATTTTATTTGAAGTCAGGAAAAACGACACATGTGTAGATATTTTTATTTATTAATTGAAATCCGAAATAGCGGTCGTTTTATTGGCCCCGAATCATCAACAGACGGTTTGTTTCGCAGTCACGATTAAATGCGCTTTGTGATATCCTTTAAATCTGACATGAATATTCTTTGAAGCTATTTAAAACGACGTGAATAAGAATTTTTATTTTTGTATGCATTTTTTTTTTTTTCGTAGGCGCCTCTGTGATTGATTATATGTGAATTTTCTATTATATCACTAGGCTGAAACTAATCTAATCCCTGCTATATTTTTGACATTAAGATTTGCAATTATGTTACTGAAGGTGTCGATAATACAAGAGGACAATGTGAACTGAGCCTAAAGAGCTGTATGAAATTCCACATTGGTTATCAGAGTGTTGTGATTAGAATAAACGGATGAAAAATGCGAATACAATATATATATAGTATAAATAGGACAAAACACTTAAAATCTTTAAATGCATTTAACTGCTCACTCACCTTTTATGGGTTTAGAAAATTGATTCCTATCAGGTAAAATGTTACGACTGTCCATCTTCGTCAATTTCATGTTTTTTCGTAGTCCTCTTCCCAAAGAAGACCACAACATGGATGCATTTATATGGATATTACCTAAAATAAATTAATATCTCTTTAGCTTATCATTAGTCATTATTATCTTGTTTACTATCTACTCTTAATATTTGAAATAATAAAAAGGACGTAATAGATTTTGCACTGACAAGCAAAGAAATACAGCTTTGATTAGGACAGTACTAAATAATAGAATCCGATGCTAAGGATTTCCCATCTATTGATGAATTTTATATAAATCAAATTAATTGAAAACACTCTTCACAGAGTTTACTTTTCTAAACATTTAGTTGTTTTCATCCAGGAGGAATGATCATAACGGATCCAATTGTGTTTTAAGCACAATTTGTTTCACTGAAAAAACTAAGGCCGTTAGTTGATTGACTTAAATGTTCTAACCTCTCGTTTCAGTTTTATCTGTCAATGCCCATTCTTTAGGTAGATCGCATCCAATTATATATTCTTAAAAATCTGTATCCCAACTCTTATTTTGGTAAACCTCTCCAAGTGTGTTACGTTAAATAAGATGTAAGGAAAACATCTTATTTAACGTAACACACTTAATTATACATGTTTCAAAATGAGGTTAAATGTTGAAATTCAAGATAGTGTTGAATCATCTTTCCTCAGTTTTTAAACTACATACGGACTTCACTAACACAGAACATGAGACTTTAGTACAAAATAATTTATATATGCCACTACAGCTCACACTACCACCGCCGCCTTTCACAGCAAATTACAATTTGCAAAACAAATTAGACAATTGTCAAAAAGGAAAGGCCCTGGATATGACTTGATAAATGCTGAGGTGCTCCAGAAAATGCCAAGAAAGGCTCTAGTGTTTCTTACGACAATCTTCAACAGTATTCTCAGGACCACCAAATTTCCAGTGCAGTGGAAATATTCCCACATAACTATGATTAAAAAGCCAGACAAAGATACGCGACTGGTGCAAACTTTGGAAGACTCGAATAAATTATCAAAAGTCCCAACACATCACATTTACTCTCAGACCAAAAACATGCCCTCCTGTTTACCTAGACAACATACCGATTCCACAAACGGGCAGAGTACAATACTTAGGACTAACCTTTGATAGGAGAATGACATGGGTCCGCATAAAAAAAAAATAATAAAATAAAAATAAAAGACTTCAGTCTTTTCATTCTAAGATACTACGACTAATTACCCAAGCGCCATGGTACGTAAATAACATCGCTATACACACTGCCTTAAGCATGCCGACCGCCAATGAATACATATGGACGTACTACAAACGGTTTCACGAAAAGTTGAACGGACACGGCAACAAAGATGGCCACAACTCCTATGCCGGGGAATACCAGAAGTCGCCTGAAGATGACCAGAAGTCGTCTGGATGAGAGACCTACTTGCAAAATTATGTAAGAAAATTAAAGCCGTGGATAGAGTGCCGCTGGGCACTGCCTCCTCCTCATGCCTATCAAGTCATTTTTATTTTATTTTTTGTTTATTTATTTTTTATAATTATTTTTGTTGTAGTTGTATCTATTATGCCAGCCCATCTGCTGATTGTTGATCATTGTAATTAACAGGCCCGGATTGATAAATAAAAGTGAAAAAAAAAGAAAGATAGTTTCGGTCTATTTATTTTTTCGGGCTGAAAACGGTCTTGCATTACGACCAATTTTGTCCAGTTAAAATTCAAAGTATTAGAAGGATCTTGCCTCAGACCGTGTGTGCATGCATCGATGCATCGATTGCCCAACGATTATGCATTTATGTGGGTGCAAAATCGCAAATGAAGGAGCAGCATCACCACTGTCCCCAGCCGGCAGAAAGATGTACTAAAATAACCTAGTATTTTGTATTATTCTATCAAATACAATAATTTTATGCACAAAAACGTTTTTGTATCGTCATGTACGTGCTCTTGTAAAGACCCAGTACATATATAGTATTCTATATTTAATGATTGTGTTCAAGAAAATCTATAGCAGAGGAATCATAATAAAGATTTCATACCGAAATAATTAAAGGCAGAAAAATAATTTGGATCTTTAGAAAGGATTTAGTTTTTTTTGGTATCTAATAAACATATATAGCCATTTAATGAGAAATGTAAATTCTTTTCTAGTTAATATTAAATATTGTTGATATGATGTGAATGCAAATCAATTAGCTCTATTAGTATTGCTCACATAGTGATAGATTGTAATGTTTTTCATTATAATGTCTTTAAAATCAAAATATCGTTATTATTATGGTATACAATAAAACATGGATCAAGCATACTTTTTTCAGTTGTGTTGACGAGTAATTTTCCTCTCTCGTTCAAATCGTCTACTATAATGCGCATCCATGGCATTCCGACTGCATCCCTGATGCTTAAAATATCTGAGAAAACTGAAAATAAATGTTTATTATTAATAGAAATTCCGTTGAAAAATAGCCAAGATGAATTTATCATTTGTGGATCGCAAGCGCCGACACTTAAGAAATATTGGGGGTCGAAGGTTAGGGTAAGCACATAAAGGAGCACCACAGTCACCAGTAGCATTATATATCACATAAAATCAAACGGGACCGAGAAAACCAGGATATAAAACATGTAAAACTGTAAAAGTATGTAATTATTAAGTTAATGACTATGAAATATTGAGGAGGTGGAGAGCAGAAAATGCCAGCGCTCATACCTGCTAGATGGACAAAGTATGAAGAAATGTGTAATATTTGTGGTAAAGAAGAGAAGAGAACTAAATAAAAAAATAACAATAAAAAGAAATTATGTTTAAGTCTTCAAACGTTTTTAGTAAACAATATATTCGCGTTCATTATTTTTTGTATGGTAACTATTTGTATAATCAGTGAATTTAGTTTTTATTTGTATAATTGTGTTTTTTAAAATCTACAACTTTCACAATTACATAGGCCAATCTAAAATTAAAAGCCTGGTATATCTTGCCCATTGGATATGGGATATTATCTTTGAGATTCTTAAATAACACAGAGCAACAGTGATTTTGCTGGATTTGAAAGTAGAATCTGGATAATGTCAGTCTTCTAAATACGAGAAAAATTTCAGATTTACCGAATTGACTCCTGTTGTTTAAATAAAGGCAAAAAATAATTTTATAATAAAAGAAAAACGAACGTTTTATTCATTATTATTTGATTTTATTTTTTGAACGGGGGGTATTATTTAAACTAAAAGACCATTATTATTTGTTAGCAAGTTTTAAAAAACAAAATAAATATAGATTGGAGAGCTCAAAATTTGTTATTTATTTATTTAAACCTACAAAAACTTATATTTTACAAAAGAAACAGAATTATGAATGACAATTAAATACAAATAGAAGTAATGAAGTGTTAAAGTTAGAAAAATAACGACGAAATTGTATTGACCATTGCGAAAGTCTTACGATTTTATAAAACATAAACAATGATAAAAACAAGGTGATTTAAGAATTATTAAGCCTGAATAAACTTCATAAGAGACTCTATAACCGAAAATATTGTTTATTTTCGATTGATCAGTTTATAATTAGAACCTAGTTTGTTTAATAAAAAAAAAAGAAAAAAGTAATTATTATACTTTGTGCACTTTGAAACATTAAAGTATCTATATTCACTCCAATAACTATGCCACAAAAATAAAAAATAGAATCATTACTCGTTTCAGTTGATTTAATATAATTTGGAAATAAAAAGCCAGAGTGTTGAGAAATCATTATTCCTTTAGTTCACCTAATGTGTCAGAGGAATGTCTATTTTTTCATATTACAAAAGATGACGCTTAATTTACAGAAGATAGTTTAATTTGATAGTTTTTTTCAGTTCCGTCCATCTCCTTTTTTTTATTGTTTCTGTTACATTGTTTGTTGTATTCAATTTTTCTATTAACTCTTTTAGTAATACGGATCGTTCATAAATGAGTATACTCAGGGGCGTAAATGGAAAGAGGCAAATGACCCGGGCCTCGGCTCTTTGGGGGCTCGAATAGGCCTTTATAAGAATGAAATACAATATAAAAATATATAATATGTCGTAATATAATTTATAAATAGCATTGTATTATTATGAATAACACACAGCCACATTTTCAAATTTTGAGTAATAAGCTTAGGGGGCCTCAAAACTTGGCTGATAGGGGTTTCCAAAATCATGTTTACGCCTCTGAATATACTTTATTAGATGTTCCATAATATTTAGATACAGTGACCTGCCGATATACTTACTTTGGCTAGGCCTTAAATTAAACTTTCTTTTATAACTAGCACCTCTTATGCATTGCTTTCCGTGTTTTACAGTTGATGAATTTCTATCATGACCTGAAACATTAAATCCTTATATTTAATCGAATTAAGTCAGCTCACCTTTTCACATATGCTTAGTAGTCATATTTCTGTCAAAGACTCAAAAGAAAAAAATAATAAGAAATTAAATGATATTTCATTAATTTATTTCGGTATTGGTTTTAGTCGGAGGTTGAATTTGAGAATTTTTTTTTTGCTATATCAAATTACAACAATCATTTTTTAGAAAAAAAAATTAAAAATCGCTCATGATAAGTAAAATTGACATTTCTGTATTTTGTTAAAAATTAGTAGTTCATTTATGACTCATGCTTGCTTGAATAATAAAAAACTGATTATTTTTTAGTTAAAACATGCAATGTGCAGTTTATTTATGCAGTAATTATAGCATTTATGCCGATTTTTATCAAACTTTTTTTAGTGATTCTACATTAAATATAGGTAGACCCGTTTCCAACCGTTTTCTCCTATGGGCCAAAGGAGTTGAAAAAAATTATATAAAACACCCAGAAACTGCTTTATTTTATATTTTATATCTTAAGTTGGAAAAATGATTTCGACATGGTTTATATTTATATCAACCCAGTAATAGATCAGTTGACATCCGC
Source organism: Rhaphigaster nebulosa (assembly GCA_948150685.1). Taxonomy (NCBI): domain Eukaryota; kingdom Metazoa; phylum Arthropoda; class Insecta; order Hemiptera; family Pentatomidae; genus Rhaphigaster; species Rhaphigaster nebulosa. Next base: position 27,737,199 of record OX411307.1, on the reverse strand, counting down.
TTGATGGTATATAAGGATCAATCTGGTTAGGGATTGATAAGTTATTCCACTTCTATAATTTTGTTTTTATTAAAAACTAGTTTCGAATGATATAGATTCATCTTCAGTTCAAGATCTAAAATATAATCTACTTAAACCTTGAACTGAAGATGAATGTATAACATTGGAAACTAGTTTTCAATAAAAACAAAATTATAGAAGTGGCAAATAATTTATCAATCCCTACCCCAGTAATAGATAACTCTGAAAATATTTTGATTTTTGTCCACTGTGCGGCGTTCGTGCTAACATTTGTCTATGAATCGCGTTATCAAACTCCAACTTTACATTCTTATTGTGTTATATTTGAATTTTTTTACCAAATCTCACCTTTAGAGATTCGAAATAGCTATAATCAAGAAGCAGGTTGGGGGTGCGATCAATAAAGAAAAACACATAGATAAATATAAACTTATTTTAATGCATGTCAATGTTTCCACCTAAGCTGCAAGCCTTCATCAGGATTAAGGAAAACATGATAACAACGGATATATAGTTAAATGAAAAACATAATAAAAATAAGATGATAACAAACAGTACTGTATGGAGATTTTGGCACGCATTAAAATAAGGCTATATTTATCTTTGTGTTTTTCTTTACTCAGCGCACTCTTGAATTAGTTCTATGGCCTGCAAGTGCGTTGACACCTATGCTAAATCTTGGCAAATCAAACGTGTAAATGGGGGCAATTGTGCTTGGCTTGGCTTGTCTTATTTGTGTTTGTGTCCCATCCGGTTTTTGCGGCTTGGAGTGACATTAACATCTCGTCTGTCATCAAATGTGTTTTTGGAACAAAAAGTTTCGGCGACACAAATTGGTCTTAATACAATGTGGTCTGGCTTCATTAATCAAGATTTGGCCTCCTTATCTTCTAAATTTAAATTGTTTAATGCTGTTTGCCGAACTATGCTATTATCAACTATGCATGCCAAGTTTGGAGTTTCCAACCTAATGATCAGATTAAAGAGTCCCTACGTTTTATTATCAAAAAAATTGTTCGCCTTGCCTCCTTTTACCCCAAACTATATGATTTATTTGGAGGCCAGTGTCAAGAAAGTTTTGAAACTCCCTAATTATCGCTTCGTAAAAATTACAGCGCACGAGATAATCAATAAAAATACGTTCTGGTATAAAGATTGGAATTCCCTATCAGAGTATTTTCTTCCTGATTTTCGTTTTTCACTAGAAAATTTTACAAGTTGGGATGCAAAGCACCATTATATTTTGTCTGTCATAAAATGAAGCAATAGAGAGACGTATGAGGAAAGAGCTCGTTCCTCTGAATGATTCCTTTTTTTACAAAAAGCTTGACAGAAGTCTGAAAGTCTTTAACTTGGTTGAGAGAATCCAAGGAAATTAAGACTTAGAGATCTTCGCTGGTTATCTAAAATTCGTGGCGAACTCTTGTACTTGAACTCTATTCCATTTATGACGAGGGATATGGAATTTTGCTCTATATGCAATTCTGGGGAAAAAGAAAATTTTGAGCATTTTTTGAGGAAATGTACAATGCTATCAAAGAAGCGTGTATCTTATATAGGCCGCACTGTACATCCAGAGAAGGATTTGCTCTTTCTTTTAAATGAACCGAGACTGCAACTAATTAAGTTAAACACGTCATGCCTGGAATTACCGTTGGCAACTCACCTTTTTAGATCTTCACAATAGTCATATGTTTGTCAAAAATATTGCCTAAATTGGAAATTAAAAATCAACCCCACTAAATCTGAGGCTATAATTTTTACAAAACGTCGGCCACAAATAGACCAACAAATTTACATAAACACAGCCCACATAACCTGGTCTAAATCTGTAAAATATCTTGGATTAACTCTAGACAGATCTCTTACTTTCACCCAACACATTAACAACAAAACTGATTCAGCAAAAAATTAATCTATAAAATGTTCCCTTATTTCAATAAAAAATCCAAACTGAGCTCAAAAAAACAAACTTATCTTATATAAATCAGTCATTCGTTCTCAAATCACTTACGCATCACCCGTGTGGAGTTCAACTTGTATAACCAATTACAAAAAACTCGAAAGAGTCCAAAACTTATGCATGAGAATAACCAACAACTACCCTCGTTACACAAAAATAGCCACAATGCTACAAGACTTGCAACTACCCCTAATTAAAGAATTTGTTTTATCACAAACTGCTACATATTTTGGTAAAAAAACAGCCAGTGAAAACACACTGATAAAAGAGATCGGTAATTATAACAAATGTACACTCAAACGATACACTCATAAAAGGACAAAACATTTATTGTTAAACTCACAATAATTTTCATTCACGTATTTTTATTATGTTTCCATTAACTTAATTATAGTTTTAAATGTTTAGATTTATTATATATATCGTATATATTATTTATTGTCATCAGTTTCCTATTTTATTAATTTATTTTTATTATTCATTCATAATTATTATTAATATTGTTTTGCGTGTGTAGGTTTTTTTATTAATTTTTCCTACTGTTGTTCCAATATATAAATTCACTTATGAGATACGACTTATTCTCAAAAATCTAATTTGTTGATTTTAAGGATAAGTTATCCGAAATCATGTTAAAATATTTTAAAATATTGTTAAAGTGTACATATGTAAATAAAACTTTCTATCTGTCTCTATGTTTGTCAAAGATTTAAAAGACAAAATAATAAAAATTAAATGATATTTTATTAATTTATTTCAGCTTTGGTTAAAGCACCTCATAGATCACTGATAAAAAAAAAATAATCAAGTGAAAAATTTACAGAACTTTTGTAACGGACTGAGCTTAAGAACATTTCATCATATTGACAGATTGTGACTTTGTTTATTTTTTCATAATTATTTCATGTACGTGTTTATGTATGGTATTATTTATAAAGTATATATCTATGATTAATCCATATTTTAAAAAGAACTATCCTTAATATCGTCACTATATCATCTTTTATAATACAATAGTGAGTTGAAGAATTATAGTGAATGTGTGGCGCCTGTGTGAGTGTGAGTGTGTGTGTGTGTTTGTGTGTGTGGGTGTGTGTGATAAATTTTTGTATTGACATGGTATTCAGAAATAGTCCTAGGTTTCACTAATAGAAAACGTTTCCTAGTATTATGGTATTAGCAATATTATGGTACAACACAATATGGATAAAGCATACTTGTTTCGGTAGAATAGCCTTGTCTAAATAATCTTTCTTTCTCCTCCGCTAGGCTGTCAACGATTATTCTTGTCCATGGCATTCTGATAGGGCCACGGATGTCAAAAGTATCAGGGAATACTGAAAATATAAGTTTTGCATTTATAATGATAGCTTTTCTGAAGTAAGTTAATCATGATATTGTTTATCATTTGAACCTACAGTAGAACCTCGGTTATCCGAGTTTCCGTATTAACCGTGATAATTTAAAATAAACGAGATAGTAGTATGCCCGAAAACATATTTGCTTCTTACCCATACGTAATGCTTTTTTGATGTCGAAGGGGCATTTGACAAGACAAGGACTGAGGCAGTCTGCAAAGCTTTAAGAGAAATATCTGCTCCTGCTGCGATAGTCGGATTTGTATTAAAGAACAGAATAATAGTCGTCTCAGAGAAGGGCAGCACACTAGATGGGCAGGCCATCACCCGATGTTCTCAAGGGAGTTGCATCTCTCCGCTGCTCTGGTGCCTTGTAATGGATAATTTATTAAGAAGACTCGTGTATGCTGCCCAGATGTTCACAGATGATGGTGTGATCCTCATCACAGGCAAGTTCGTTTCCACTATCTTTGAGCGCATGCAGGTCGCATGCGATATTGTTCAAACTCGGTGCAATGAAATAAGACTCTTGGTAAATCCAACAAAGGCTGAGTTGATTCTCTTTAATAAGAAAAGATAGTTGGAGGCTTTTAAGACCCCACCTTCTTTGATAAACAGCTCCAATTAAGTCAAAATGTCAAATACTTCGGTATTACTTTGGATTCCAAACTAAACTGGGTCCCCCATTTGACTGAAAACAAATGGAAAGCTATAGCATCCTTTTGGTATCTAAGACGAGTTGCGAGCTGAACCTGGGGTTTCAAACCTGGGGTCATGTACTGGATATACACAGCAATTATAATACCAACAATTCAATACAGGATAGGGCTGTGGTGGACAGCCCAAAATAGGGCCTCCCATGTTCGACCGCTCAGCCGCATTCAAAGGATGGCATGTATGAGCACTACGGGAGGGTTTCGTACCACATCCACCAAGGCTTTAGAAGTCCTATAGTTAACACCGCATCACCTATGGCTGAGGTTATGGCCTACCTAAGAATCAAATAGAACAGACAGTGGCAAGTATGGGGAGAATCTACAGGACACTCAGTCCAAAGTGGTTGAACAGCAATAGAATATTGCTGTTCTCGACTTGATAGAAACCATATTCTAGATTATAAAGTGAGCTACTCGTACCCTAGTTTATCTTACTGGGAACAAGGTTCAGTAGTTACTCAAATAAACATCCTATCCTGTTTCGCGGATCGATCTAGGAAAGACTCTACCAGCAGGAGTCTACATAGAGGATTTAGGCATTAACTTAAGTTTTACATTTGGCAAACACTCTACTGTGTTCCAAGCAGAATTGTTCGCGATATTGACCGCAGTCACATATTCTTAAGTTATTAGCTGCGACAGGGCTGGTATTGCTATCTATTCAGACAGCCAGTGAGACAGTTCTCCAAGCCCTGGAATCCTCTAGGGTAACTTCCACACTGGTAAAAGAGTGCAAGCAGGCATTGGAATAACTCGCCTGCTCCAAGAGTTTGAAATTAGTGTGGGTTCCTGGACATAAAGGAATCCAAGGCAACGAGATGGCTGATCAGCTTGCAAGGAATGGCGCTGAGAACCCTATCTTGAGGCCTGAACCTTCGTTAGGCATCTCGAAAAGACATCAGCGGAAGACGACTGGACATGGAGAACAGCATGTTAGGATTGGAGGGAATGCATTGGCCTTAGAAAGGCTGAGTTACTGATTTAGAAACCCTCTCCTTCTAGAGCCTGCTGGCCCTAAACAGAAAGGAACTCCAACTGCTAATCGAAGTATACACAGGTCATTGCAGGCTTAAAAGACACCTAAAGACCTGTGAAGTAGTAAGAGACGAGTCCTACCACTTCTGTGGACAGACACCAGATTCTCCTCTACGCTACATACTCGTAGCTGACTGCAACAGATAAGCGTCATTAAGATATAGACTGTTTGGATCCCACAAAATCCGAGTACAAGAGGCTCCTCTATTGAATGGAGGTCCCCCAGTAGCAGTACCATCGGGATTTTTAAATTTATATTCCGGTTTACATTATCATATTTATAATTATCGATAGCTTTCTTTCAATTATTCTCATATATTAAAATTCATACAATTTATGAGTGTAATTGACATCACATTTTACATCTATATATTTATGTTTAGAATATCATTTTCATAACCTTCTCTAAATTACAATAAAAATATGAATAGAAATTCCAAAATATCTAATCTAATTTACGCTTTTAACTAATTTGTCCTGTACGTGAAAGGAATGTTTTCCTCTTATTTTTATTAAAGAAGATAACTTTTCAGTATTTTTGGTATCATAGTTTTGTGAGTATTTTTCTATTATCCGATTGTTTATGTTGCATTCGCATTTCATCAAATAATTGGCAAAACCCAATGTCACATTTTTTTAGATATTTATGGTTTGTAAATCGTAAATCAGTAAATATACGAGAATTGATACTTACAACGATTATGTCCAATAATATATTCTCTTGCATTGCTTGCTTTTCGATAACGTTTTTCATTAAACAAGGAAGAATTTTTAAAATATGTCCCGTTTTCTGGTAAAGGTGTAGTTATATATTTATTAATAGCAAAGTTAGGTACAGTGAACTGTTTTCGGCTGCATCGTAATACTTTTTCAAATGCGGAACCTGAAATTAAAGTTTTATTTAATCAATTCGTACAGAATAAACTCACTTCACTTTTCACAGTAGTGATAATATTTTTAAGATTCATCAGAAAATAAAAATTGATATTTCATTGTTGGGCATTAGCTTTAGAACTTTCTCTCCTAAATAGTTCGTAAAAAAAAAAAAAATCATAATAAACAATAAAATTAATAGTTTCATTATTAATAAAATTAATAATAACTTTCATATCAATTTACATAGAGAAGCTTTATAGGAACCGTTTATGTATTACGGCCTTTATAATGAATTAAGTTTATGAACATTTCAAAATATGGATAGATTGATTTCTTATTTGTTTTGGGGCCGAGCCGAATAGTGCAAGCCTCTATACAGGATATTAAGTACTAACGAGTTTTTCATATTTGACTAATGTTTCAATCGTAAAGCGAAAATATAAAATATTATTCTATAAGACAGTGGTAATACAAAATTATTTGGTGCATTTAGGTAAGTTCAGTTATGAAAAAATGAGGAGTAGAAAAAAAATCTAATTGTTTATTGCAGTTTGCCATACATTAAAATAAAACAAAACAAAGATGAGCCATACTGACCGTATATAGCGACTTTAAATAAGAAGTCAGTGTAATCCTGTGGTAAAGACTTCATAATTCTTATAATTTGGCCTAACATCTCATCTTGATCTCTTGGATCAGTGTCAGGGCCAAAAGTCTTATTCACGGAATCTGAAACAACCTCCTTCAATGTTTCTCGCAGTTTTAAATCTGAAATAGTCAAGTTCATCATTGATTTTTTTCAGAAAACGACCTTTTCAAAGTAATAAAATATTATAAATAAGAATTCCTTTATAATTACTGGCTATTGTGTCCGATTAAGATGCATTGTAATAGTTGACAATGAAACTAGTTTATATCTTTAATTACCCAGTTGTGTTATATTTCTTTTGTAAATTATCAAATGTGAATAGGTGAAATATATTTTTATTTTTTTTAATTTCATTGTCAATCAATTATATCATATTGCTTTACAAACATTTTTTTTCTGCTCACACAAAGCTAAAAATAATAATCAGCAAAATTATTTATATTGAAAATAATGCCACCATGTACAATATTTATTACTGAGGGATGTGGTAGTTATTGCTCGTACTTTTCAGTTGAATCAAATTATTTTCATGAAATTGCTTTTAGAAGGATTTTTTTGGATGACTTGATTTGTAACTGGTTGTAACATGAATTGTACCCGCTGATGCAAAAACAGATCCCAAATCTACATAAGTCAAATCAGTTTGATGAGAATCATATGTACCTTCTCAACATGATTCATTCAGTAAATCTGTCAATCTTAGACATATGATGACAGCACATAATAAGTTTTTTAGGAGTTTTTTTCTATGACCATGTAATTTGTTCTAAAACATTGTCAGTATGAGAGAATTTCGAATTGAAATGGTTCAGACTTCGTTCATGCAAAGTATGGTTAAATACATGATGAATGTCGAAGGTTCGTGATAATCCTACATGGGCTTTAGTGATTAACTAAATAAATTGAATCGTAGTCTGTTCGGTAGAGTTCAGAGCGTCTATTTAAAATAGAATATCACCTCAGTCAATGTCATCAATGTGTGGAATGCAGGGATTTAATTTAACTCTTATTTTTCTCTCTCAGTGAATAAAAGTCGGGATATAATTCGCGGTGTCGTGATGTTAAAATCGATAGTTTTTTTTATTACCAGTACCCTCGGTAACCCAATAATGGACCTTAATATCGACGATGTTAAAAATAAATCGATATCTGATGTCACGATATTAAAATCGATAGATTTTCATAACTACCTTCCTAGGTAACCTAATATAATAATGGACACCAATATCAAAAATATTTGAAAAATCTTTGACTTTATTTTACTTAAAATATGAAAATCGCATTATGATATCAATTTTATTTTCTGATGCCAAATATAAAAAATATATCTGGACTTTTATTCACCGAGAAAGAAAAATAAGAGTAGAATTCAATCCCAGGTGGAATGTGAGTCCCTGGAATGTGGTATATTTGGTATCATAAAAGTGATATGAGTAGATATAAAAAGCCTGTTCTGCCCCAGAGCTTCAGAGCAATATGGCGGCGCTTATGGTCCGCCAACAAAACTTCTAACCCCTGTGAATTCATCTTGCCGACTCCAATCTAACCTCTTACCTTTTTTTCACTCTCCTAACTGACTAGTTTGAAAATCCATCTTATTTTTCTCAATTTTAGTTTAAAGATCGAAATTTAAAATATTTCCATATGTCTTTAGCGTGTGTATAATCTTCCACGCTGATATCAGTATCAGATAATTTATTATAAAAAGCTTCAATCTTTGGGAGAACTTTTCTACATTATCTATATAATCGTATGGAAACACACCTTTCCTCGTAACCAATGCTAATTCCTCATCTCTATAATATTTTGAAGTTTCCTTAAATTTATCCATTGATAGAGATTTGACGAGATAATCCAAGCTTCGTGGCATGAATCTATAAATCCCAATTTCGTTTTACCAACATGTTTTGTGAAGGATATATATTTTTCTTCGCTATTTGGTATTACTTCAACTTCTCCAGGAATATTTTCCAATTCTTTTAGTATGAAATTCGCGTCATAATAGCTTAGGTTATGCACTGTGGCAGGTAAAAGGGAGGGATTTACGCGTCTTAAATTACGATTATTGCAAGAAGGCCCTAAATAAGTTCCTGTTAGGTGGCAGTGATCTCTAAATTTTATATTGTTTTTTGTAAAAATGTTTTGGCACATGTAGTAGGTTTTAGCTTCAGCCATTCCATAAAGTGAGAGGCGGCATTAGCTCCCCTATAAACGTACGGTTCAGTTATTGCAATGCCTACTCCTTCGATTCCTTTAACATATATACAGAATGATATCAAATCATGCCTCTGATATTTGGTTGTGTATACTGACGATTCGTTTATAGGAACTAATATGGATTCAAAGTCAGCATAGATAATAAACGTTACTTTACTTTGTCGCTCAACATTTGAGAATCTGATATAAGGATCTTTCGTCGGCATCTCTATTCTTATTGCTTTATTTTCAGATCAATATATTTTATGTTCTTCAAGTTTTTCAATCGCTTTTTTCCTATGCTGGTTATCAAAATGTGTAAAGCAACGTTTGCAAATTGTCAATTTATGCTCATGTTGACTAATTTGATTCGCAACTAATCTTTCGAAGTTCTTTATGTAAACATAATGTGAAGTTTGATCATTAGAAACAAGTAAAAGATCCCGATGATCTTTCAATTCTGTTTTACAGACGTTCAGAGGGTATATTTTTTTCTTTTTCAACCATATCGTAAACATTGATAGACGTTATTTACCTTCTCTAATTTCCTTGTTTCGCTGAGAGAAGTTGGGAATGAAATGCAGTTAAAGTCACATAAATGTTCTATATTGTTATACTTAGTAACACGTTGAGCATGCTTTTTCACAAATTTTGCTAAAATAGAGTACATTAAACAGTATATGTCATTATTTCGTACGTTTACACATGCTTTTTTACTTTTAATTTTATCTGATAATTCTATATAAGTACTATCCTATAATGGTACGTATTTGTTGATTCTTAGTCTTATTCCGTAGTCCCCACTTCGAAAGATTAGTTGCGAATCAAATTAGTCCAAATGATCATAAATTGAAAATTTGTAAACGTTGCTTTACACATTTTGAAAACCAGCATGGGAAACAAACAATTGGAAAACTTGAAGAACATAAAATATATTGATCTGAAAATAAAGCAATAAGAATAGAGATGCCGACGAAAGATCCTTATATCAGATTCTCAAATGTTGAGCGACAAAGTAAAGTAACGTTTGTTATCTATGCTGACTTTGAATCCATATGAGTTCCTATAAACGAATCGTCAGTATACACAACCAAATATCAGAGGCATGATTTGATATCATTCTGAATATATGTTAAAGGAATCGAAGGAGTAGGCATTGCAATAACTGAACCGTACGTTTATAGGGGAGCTAATGCCGCCTCTCACTTTATGGAATGCATTACAAAAATAGCCGAAAAATTCAAGAAATTTATAAGATAAATAAACCAATACGGATCTCATCTGAAGAAGAGGTAGATTGGGCTGAAGCTAAAACCTACTACATGTGCCAAAACATTTTTACAAAAAACAATATAAAATTTAGAGATCACTGCCACCTAACAGGAACTTATTTAGGGCCTTCTTGCAATAATCGTAATTTAAGACGCGTAAATCCCTGCCTTTTACCTGCCACAGTGCATAACCTAAGCTATTATGACGCGAATTTCATACTAAAAGAATTGGAAAATATTCCTGGAGAAGTTGAAGTAATACCAAATAGCGAAGAAAAATATATATCCTTCACAAAACATGTTGGTAAAACGAAATTGGGATTTATAGATTCATGCCACGAAGCTTGGATTATCTCGTCAAATCTCTATCAATGGATAAATTTAAGGAAACTTCAAAATATTATAGAGATGAGGAATTAGCATTGGTTACGAGGAAAGGTGTGTTTCCATACGATTATATAGATAATGTAGAAAAGTTCTCCCAAAGATTGAAGCTTTTTACAATAAATTATCTGATACTGATATCAGCGTGGAAGATTATACACATGCTAAAAACATATGGAAACAATTTAAATGTCAATCTTTAGGAGACTATGCAGATATTTATGTAAAAACTGATGTTCTTCTGCTTTGTGACGTCTTCGAATCTTTCCGAAATGTTATGATAAAGACGCATGAGATTGATCCAGCTCATTAAACCGTCCTCGGTTGGACGTTTGATGCTATGTTAAAATATACAAAAATGAATATAGGCTGTTACGTGATTATGATATGATTTTAATGATAGAACACGGAATTCGAGGAGGATTGTGTCAAGCATCACACAGATATGCAGAAGCAAATAATAAATATATGAGTAACTTCAATTCAAACGAAGAATCGAGTTACATAATCTATTTAGATGCCAACAATCTCTACGAGCAATCAATAAGTATGAATTTACCATTTGAGGGATTTGAGTGGGTTGAAATTCCGGAAAGTATTAATATATTCGATCTGAAGGATGATGATGAAATTGGATATATTTTCGAAGTTGGTATTAGTTACCTTGAAGAACTTCATCATATTCATAATGATCTAATTTTCTTATCTGAAACGATTGCACCACCGGAAGCCAACAGCAATTCAAAAAAATTAAGTACATATTTCGGAAAAAGAAGCCGCTATGTCCTACATTATAGAAATTTGATACAGACTGTAAAACATGGATTAAAATTAGAAACAAAATTCACCGTGCATTACAGTTTAACCAACCGCCTTGGCTTCGCTCTTATATAGAATACAATACAGAGTTAAGAAAAAATGCTAAAAAAGAATATGAAAAGGATTTTTATAAGTTATGAAACAATGCAGTTTTCTGTAAGACAATGAAAAATATCAGAAATCGTCAAAATATTGAGCTGGTAACCGATAGTAAAAAGTTGATGAAACTCATTGATAAACCAAATTTCATATACCGTACAATCTACAATGAGAATATAATAGCTCTGTACATATGGATAAACAAAAAGTGTTTTTTAATAAACGTATATATATATTGGAATGTGTATTTAAGATTTATCTAAAACTGTTATGTTTCAATTTCATTATGATATAATGATGAAAAACTATCCCGTTAATAGCTTAAAGATGATGTACACCGATACTGATTCCTTTATTTATAGAGTTTTAACAGATGATGTCTTTGAAGATATGAGAAAAAAGAATCAGTATTTCGATTTCTCAGATTATCCTAAAACCCATCTCTCTTATTCAGAAGAAAGTAAAAAAAAAGCTAGGAAAATGTAGATGAGCTCAATTCCAAGATAATCTTAATATATGTGGGGTTAAGAGCAAAAATTTACGCGATTATGATGGAAAATGATGTAAAAAAGCGTTTTGAAGATTACGAAAAAAAAAAGTATTATTTAAAAATGAAATTATGGATACGCCTATGAGATTAATACAATCAAAGGAACATAATATTTTTAGTACTGAGATTAATAAAATCTCACTTTCTCCTTTTGATGATAAAAGATATATACTAGAAGATGGGGTCAATACTTCGGCCCATGATCATTATAAATTGAATGTGGTGAAAAAAAAAAGAAGAGAATTTTCAATGTAATAACAAAAACAAAAAGAAACTAAAATAAAATTTACATCGACTTTTTTAGACTCTGGCGTTTTGCGAAAAACCTCTAGACAACAGGTAAAGTTGGAAAAGCGAAATAGGTCTGAATGATGGCCCCTGGCGTGGCTATAAACGCTTGTAAACCAGTATGCAGAAAAAAATAGATGTTAGAATGATGGTCCCTGGCGTGGCTTTATCGCCGGTAAACCTGTATGTAGAAAATTAGATGAGTGAATGATGGTCCCTGGGGAGGTATTGATTTATCTGCAGACCTGTGTGTGTGTAATGGTCTTTGGCGTGGCTATAAATGCCCGTAAACCAGCCTGTTGAAAATTATATGTGTGAATGGGAAGTATCTATACTTCCTCCTCGATTTATCTACACCTTGACGCGGTGAGGAGGCTTATGGGGAAAACAAAGAATCGATAAACTAAGAGCGATACTAACACTTTTTCTCTTGCTGAGTGGTAATCAGATATATTACTTTTTTACGTTATATTTCTTGTACAAATTAATTCATTTTTGTTTAATACACCTTTCTGTCTAGACAACTATACAATTCATTGAAGCTGTTTCTATAAGTGTAACAAATAAAGGAATATGCAATAGCAGTATTTGCTACTCGGTGTCTTTACAGAATATAGATCGAGGATACATTATATCAAGTAAAATATATACAGTGAGAATGAACTACTAACAGTATTTCAACGAATCCGCTAGATGAAGAGGAACGTTAATAGATAACACAAGTTTAAACTTATATGAACGAGTTTGTTAAATATTACTTATGATAAGTGACAACTATTAAGGCTTTGGCGATTTCTGAAGGAGTCTGCTGATCTAAGCTTCAGGGGCCATGAGCATAGAGCCAATGCTAGATGCTAGTCAAATCTAGATGAATTTGAAATGAATAAAGAAGTGTGATTGATGAAGTGGGATTCGATGAATTCTGATTGAACTATACCAAGAGAAAGGAGGAACGACTTCAGATTTACTTTGCTTGGTTTTAAAAGAACACGAGACGGTGACTATGGCAAGATTGAAAAAGTAATAGGATATATTATACTAAAATTGAGAAAAATAGGATGAATTTTCAAACTAGTCAGCTAGGAGAATTAAAAAAAGGTAAGAGGTTAGATAGATATACATACACAGAGGATAGAATATTTAGATATATTCGCCATATATAAACCATGGGCGCAGCCATATTGCTCCAAAACCCTGCTCCAGAACCGGCTTTTTCTATCTACTGATATGTTATCAATGCTATCACACATCAATGTTATCAATGTGTTTATATATATATATATATATATATATATATATATATATATATATATATATATATATATATATATATATATATATATATATATACGCACACATTATTTATAGCCCTTAAGTGTGGATGATTAAAAATAAATTAAAAAATAAAAATTCATTATAACATGCGATAAATGTAGCATTGCAGTATGATGTAGAATTCATAGCCTACTTACGAAGCAGTTGTAGAATAGACTACCGCTTTTATGAGCTTTGTATAGCAGGAAATAGGAGATCAAAAAACAAAAAAGTATATATTTATTATTTTACATTACAGAATGGTTCAATCTAATCACTTACCAAATAAATTCCAAGGAAATTCAGGATCTGTTATGAGTGTACGTAACACTGAATAGAATTCATCATCGTAGTGCGGGTCTGAAAAATGAAAAAAAAAAAATAAATAAATATTCCACGGTCATCACTATAACCAAGAAGAACCGTTTAGCATTATTTATTTTCTTGCCAATTCATCACGTAATATGAACAATTATTATAAGATTCGGGCATTAATAATTAGGTTTTATTATAGTAGTTAGTGAAAAAAATGTCTTGCAAATCAAAGTAATTTTTTTTTGTTTTGTTTTCTAAGATTTTTTATTGAAAAATAAAACAAGCTGCCACACTCAAGGGCAATAGGATTAGTGCTGTAAGAATCCATTTATACCATATATACAAAGTGAATAGAATAAAATAAAATATAATTTAAAAAATTATAATTAAAAAATATTTACATCACAACAGCCAAATTGAATAATAGAGTAATATTATAATCTTAATTGAATATTTATAGGTTCAAAGGAAAACTCGCCTGTTTTTATGGGGCGTTCATAAAGTAATTTTTTCGATAAATCGATATTTTCGATAAATATACAGTAATGATTAATATAGGAAGTGATTAGTGGTGATCTTTATCCTGGATTAATTGAGACTTATGTTTATTGACTTTTTTTTTGACAATCTTTTTTGTGGAAAAGCTTATTCACTTTAGCACTTGAATGAATTTTTCCTTTCAAGAGTTTCGAATTCATTATAGATAGAACACATATGTTTGTTCTCCAGAGGACAAAAAAAAATTTAACACCTTAATTTTCTCGCATAAAATGATTGTCAATATCAACAATTGAAAACAATCATTTATAAATTATAATAATACTGTCACCTAACACTCCTTAGATTTATCGAGATGCTTTTGGCAAATTTTAGGAATTTGTTCTGTTGGCTTCAATAATAAAGGTTTCTTATTCTCAAGAAGCCTTCTCTGTTCTGTTTCTCACGTAGTTCTGCCCATATATAAATGTTTATGAAGAACATTTCTAAATTATTTGATGTGGCAGTTTAAATTGATCCTTTGTATAGACATGTAACATTTTTATTTTAAGATTTAAAGTAACTTCACTAGTTTTTTTTTTTTTTTTTGGTGTATTTTACCTGTTTCTCTTGTTAACAGGGTTAACTATTAAAATATTTATATGGCCAGAATAGACATTAGTTTGCCAAAAGCATCTCGATAAATCTAAGGAGTGTTAGGTGACAGTATTATTATAATTTATAAATGATAGGTAGTATTAAAGGGTTAAAGAAGCATTGTTTTGTTCAAATACTTTTTTTATTATTAAAAAAGTCAAAATTCTTCTATTTCTTTAATGCTATTTGTAATCTATTAAAAAAATGCTACTTATAAAAACATTCTAATTTTGTTTTTAATGATTTAATCACAATACTTTTCAATCGTTGATGTTGGCAATTATTTAATACGAGAAAATTGAGGTGTTCAAGTATTTACCCCATGTACATGATACAACAAAATGAAGATAATAATAAAAATAATTAATTAAAATGTATACAAGATATTCTATTCCACACAGACAATATACTTTTTCAAGATAATTCTTTTGTGGATTTTGATGTTATATGATGCGCTGTTATAAATAGGCTATGTAGATTTTTATGCGTCCAAAACATTTTAAAAAACAATACTAAGAGACTTAGTTTCTACATTCAATCACACAATCTAAATAATATGAAATAGTTTTTTTTTAACCTTTGTCAAGTAGAATACATACCAAGAGGTTCCTTCGTAATCATCTCTAAATCTTCAGTCATTGTTTCACTAAATTCTTCTTGATAGAGATCATTCCTTGTGGTTGGATCTGTGTAGAATGATACAAGAAAGGGTAATATATATATATATATATATATATATATATATATATATATATATATATATATATATATATATATTTGTTTATATGATAAATTGGTAACTGCCTTAGCTAGCATTAACTATAATCATAATTATATACCACAAATGATGTAATTAAAAAAAAAATTGACAAATATCAGAGGTTGGCTATTATTGGATATTCCAAACAAAGGCTTCAGTCTTTGAAACGGGAGTTGATAAGGACCCATTCAAGGGTTTCGTCAATTCTAATCACTTGTGTATTATTTTCCTAAAGTCAATAATTAATGTAAGATTTTTATAATGCGAAAGTGAACCTTGATTTCCCATAAGCGTAATATCTATTTAAAATATTGCATTATAGAAATCATTAATGCCTGGAAGAGTATGAAAATAGGATTATGTGGATGAACGATACTAGATTACTTTTAAAATTACTTTCTTTAATAAACTAGAAGCTCTTCAATGTTTCTACTTCAATTATACACATTCGAATATTTAACGTCAGTAGAAATTCATTTATCCGAGCCTCACTTATCCGAGTTTCCGAATTGGCCATAGTGAATTAAAAAAATAATATAAGACAGTATTACACCCGAAAATATATCCGCTTCTTACTCATCCGCGTGGTATGGGTGAAGTTTATTTAAAACTAAATGATTTAAAAGCCGAATAAAATAGATTTTGGAATAAGCGTGGTCCAATCAAATTAAACCCTTTGGGGACCGTTGCACAGTAGAACCCGCAATAGTTATCTCGTCCTCTAAACCTAATTTTTGAATTATTATTATTTTGAAAAAAATGATCATATTTAAAGAGACTAGATCAAAGATTCGAGTTCGAGAATGTAAATAAAAGGCATCTTGATTGCTTACAGTTACCACTTAATCCAATGTTTTCGTCTTAGTCTCTGTCGACACTGTTATATTTTTTTGTGTGTGAATAAATCGAAAGCAGGTATATAGGTCCTATTAAAAATCTATTAATTCATTTTTATAAATTCATAAGGTGGGGACGAAATTTATAAATATAAAGTGTTGAAAAATTATAAAAATAAATGTTTTTTTAAATATAATTTTTTTCAATTTTACGCAAGGGTTTAACACTTTTCTCTTCAGATATATTTTCAAAAAGCTTCCATTAAAAAGCTGAATTTATAAATTTGTGAAACTCTAGCGCAAAATTGAAAAAAGTGTTTTTAAAATCCATGAACTCATGAACAAGTTCATAAATTTCGCCCTCACCTTATGAATTTATAAAAATCAATAAATAAATTTTCAATGGGGTCAATATACCTGCTTTTGAACCGGACATTTTTTAATTTAGGTAATTCATTCACACACACAAAAAATATAAGAGTTTCTATGAGGCTCAAGTATATACTGAGACCAAGACGAAAACATTGGATTTATTGAGAATTTTAAATAATCAAGGTGGCCTTAATTTACATTCTAGGGTCCAATCTTTGGCCTAGTTCCGTTTAATATGATTATGTTTTCAAAATAACAATAATTCAAAAATAAGATTTTGAGTGCGATGCGACTATACCAGGTCCCACTGTCCGTTGGTGGAAATTAACGTTGAAAAGCAGGAGATCATTTCGATCGCTTTATTAGACGTCAAATGTAACTATGCTAGGCTCATAAGGTCCTTAGACTTGGGCCAACGTTATAGCATTAAAAAAATACACAAAATTGTTGGCCTTTATTTTCAATTTTGAACATAAAAATTGAAACTTTATTTGTTTTGACTTAATTCGAAATAAATTCAGATTATCAATTGTAACCCTTTTCCCAGTTTCATTTAATTTAGCATAGCAATACGTCATTAGAAAGGTAATTCGTACCGAAAGTGGTTTAACTCTGTACGGAAATATTCCAGTGCTTGGAAACGCCGACTTGTTAGTTGAAGATGCGAAACAAATGAAATACGAGAACACGCAGATACTGGCGAAGAATTTTAAGGATCGAAATAAACAGGAACAAAACACACGATACAGTAAGTAACGAAAAGGGCGACCATTTTAGTAATGTAGATATCGGGAGAACACATTTAATTATATATAAATATAATATATTATAATATAGATTATAGATTATATGGTAAATATTATGATTAGATAATTTTGAGTATCGAGGCTCTTCAATGTATACCTAAATGAAATGAAATTCAATTAAAAATAAAAGCAAAGTTAAAGGTAGGAACATACTTCTAATTTTTGTCAAAACATCATTCAGTTTGCGTCAACTGTCCTGAAATGTTAATGTAACGGTTTACAAAGTTATTATTCATACTGTTTTTCAGTAGGGTAGCAAAACGTGGAAGCATCCATCAAGGAAAGAAGAACGTTTTTAGGTTTTTGATAAGAATATTTGGCCTGAGACAGGAGAATTCAGATGGCTAATCTGTACAATTAAACAGCGTAATTGCCGCGTCCGACGGATAAAGGTTGCGTGAGATATTTCGTTGAAGATTTGGTTTTGATGGGGTTCAGTGTTCATTTTTCAATTAAGTGTAATATCATTTCGGGATTCAATTTTTGAAATGTAATAAAAATTACTCCTGGATCCATAGTAAATATTTCAGCAACATTTTAGGTGGAATGGCATTTGCAATAGATTTTTGAAGTTGGGAATTGTCAAACTACAGCACTTTGATAGGTGACCATTCTCCACAAGAGACAACGTTGCATGGCCCTTAGGTCCGTCCTTACTTTATATAGGCTACATGGGTGTCAGCAACTCTGACAACAGGTATGTTACTCGGGGTATGCTTATTCCAATGTTGCCAATACATTTATTTAAGTTGTTTCTAAAATTGATTTGTTTACGTAGGTGGGAGGAGAGGGGAGAATGAAGGGGATGAGTGACTGGTTGAACGAACAACCATGCGCCATGGCTATACTTATACCAATCCGTCACTTAACGCTTAAAGTGTTTGAACGTACTTCATCTGAGAAGGTCCCATTTGGTGAGTAGGTCCCAAAGAACCGGTTATCGAATCGTAAGTAGTCTATCACTACTCCATGGAAACTTAGCTAGTTCTCAGCAATCAGGCTCATTGACCACATACTGGATACAAGTAACAAATAGCGTAAAGTTGTCTTATCTCCCGGTCAGATATCTTCAAATGGTATAGTACCGATACAGTAGGTATGGTGCCATAAAATGGTATAGTTCCATTCGGGAAAAAAACACATATTTAAATAATTTACTTAATCTGTGATTGTGAATAAACCATTACATCATCCATATAAATTTTTACATTGCTGAAGGATTTATTTATTATGTTACATATAGACAGATTTGGCTTACCACTTTTTAATTCTGATAGATTGTTGGGCAATCGTTTCATTTTTAAGTGATCTCGGATTAATAATCTTAAATATTCTGTGACGTGATCACTGAACGATGTTGAACCAACTTCTTCTTGTCTATATTGCATTGTTGACGATTCTATAAAAAAAATTTTTTTTGCTTGTATAACCAATTAAAGAATATGAAATGAGTTAATTTGCTGGGAAAGGTGGGACACTGGTTTTCAAACTTTCATAAATAAATCGAATTTTACAAAAAAAATAATTAAAAATTGAATTAAATGTTAAGAAAGATCAAATATACAGTTTAATAACAAAACAAACAAAATATGTATTCAATATGGCTCAATACTATATAATGATAGTTAAAGTAATGACTAAAAATGGTATTTCACTGTTACTACATACTATATTACTACATACCTGTATCTGCATCTGAAGCTGGGGTTTTATTACAATCAGAAATTACATCTTTAATAAAATTCTTTTCAGCTTTTTGCATTGATAAAAGACTTCTTAAGTATTCTGTCACCTGATGCTTAAACGAAATCGTTGTCTTTGTTTCTCTATTGCCATAAGTTGTCGTTTCTGAAACAAATATATTATAAATCATATATCGTTTTTTGTACTATTTCACTTTAATATTGTATGTTAATAGGGAATATAATTAAATATGGAATCATACTTTAAATATAATGCCGTGCTAAGGCTATTAGCTTTGGAAAGAGAAAAAAAATAGTTCTAATTGCTGTTATCAATTTTATAATAAGTAAAATTTAACGTGCATTTACGTGACCTGCACCCACATTCAACGAATAGTTATTATAATTGAGAATAGGATCTATTTTTAAACCATTTTTTGAAATGTTTACAGGGGAAAGGATAATTGTTGAACGATGAAGAAATTTTATTTGTCAATAAATAGTTCCTCATATGATTAAACTGCTTATGGTTACTACAAAATCTGCCTTTTTATATGATCAAGATATACTTTATTATGGCTAAAGGGATATAGACAGACTTGGCTATTATGGGTGGCAGAGAAATATTAGGCAGTGTGAAAGGGCAGCTGACTGAGAATTCACTAACAAGACCTTTTACAGTTATGGTCCTTCCGACCCTTGCCGTCGGTAATTCAGGTATTCCCAGGATTTGCTTACACCAGTTCCATATTTTAAATTGGCAATATTTATTTATCTAATAAATTGAATAAACTCTATTTAATTATTATTTTTAATAAAAATATATTCCCTTTCCATGCCAGTAAAGACCTACTAAATTTTACTACCCCTTTTGGTGAAATGAACTTTATAGAAAGTAAGCTGTTTAAGTGTTAGTTACCCCTGTACCCCGTGATTCTTTTCGACGAAGGGATGATGAAAATGAATAAGTCAGTTCTCGGCGATTCCTTTCCTTACCTAAAGAGATGCTTACTCCAACATTGCCAGGTGATGATCAGAAAATACCTCTCATTTAACAGTGGTGGTAGTTGGCGAAGATCTGCACGTGTTTCTTGTGATGCATACACCATGAGAAATGAATGTGATTCCATCTATTTTAACGGGCAGGATGGAAAAGTTAGATAACAATTTATTAGCTATTGAAACCCAATTAGGATGGACGATCATAGGTAAAACGTCAGTTGCACAGTCCTCTATAATGTCATTAGCCACACTAACAATTCCGGATTTGTGAGAATTAGATGTAATAGGGATCAAAGACCCTTGTGAGTCGAAAACAAATATAAATGAGCAGGTTATGGAACATTTTAATAAAAATATAAAAATAAACAAAGGGTCCAGATACGAAATAAAGCTGCCATGGTTACCTGAGGTTAGTTCTAATTTACAAACAGGTTATCTCCGATTAAAATCATTGTCAAAAAGATTAAGAAAAATTAATAAATTCCATGTCTATGATCAGGTTTTCCACGAATGGTTAGCTGACGGGATCATTGATAGGTTCTCAGACTTTGAGGAGAATTGTACTCATTATTTATCGTATCACGGGGTTATAAAAGAAAATAGTCAGACTACGAAAATAAGACCCCTTGGACCAACCCCTTCTCACTCTGGTTCCGACACTCTTAACAAAATTTCGGCTAAGAAAGTTCGGGGTAACAGCCAACATAAGAAAAGCAACCTTGCAATAAGCGACCTAAAAAAACAAATATAACATTACGCCAATTATATTTTAGAAATGTGCAAAAGTCTGTAAAGTTGTTGAATAACAATTGCGATATAATTTCGAACATGTTAACCCTCAAACTGTAAGGCAAGGGTCAGATTTGCCCAAGCCAAAGCACTTAAATAATAATTTAAGTGCACAGGGACCTCTTTGTAAATTTAGACTTTGTAAATTATTTTAATAAGTGCTTATTAAAATAATTTACAAAGTAGAAAAATGTAAACTGCAATAAAACACAAAAGCATACACACTTGACACACACAGACTGACAAACTCGTGGTGATTCTGTAGGATGTACATGTTCTGTTTTATTCAGCTTCATTATTGTGGTCCGAAGCTCTCTTAGAACGAATTGGAAGCTGGGATCCGTGAATATTACGATTCTAAATGCTGATCTGCTCAAATATTGTCACAAACTTATCCCAAATCTAAATTTATGTCGATACGTGACAGATCTATAGCTTTGATTATTCCTTCTTCTGCACCAAATAATTAAAACACATTTTTTGGTATTGGCCAATGGATTCCCGATTTCCTGATGGCGCCTTCCAGAGCAACATTGAATGGCAAGCATGCTTCACCTTGCCGGAGTCCTTTGTGGCTATGAAAAAACTCAGATGTGGTTCCGGACACTTTCACTGAGCACTGAGTAGCCTTCATTGTCATCCTGACAACGCAGTTTAGCTTCGGAGGGATATCGAGAGCGACCATTCCTTTATACGGTTCTCCTCGGAACACGCTGCCATTGGCAGCTCGGAAATCCACAAAGAGATGGTGGGTTTGGATATTGTATTCAGCCGCTCTCTCCATTATCATCCTAGCTGAAAAGATCTGGTATGTTGTACCTTTGCCCTTCATAAAGCCTGCTTGATATTGGCCTATTCTCCTTTCAGCAAATGGAAGGAGTCTATGGAATAGAATATTAGAGAATATCTTGTAGGAAGACGGTAGGAAGGATATTCCTACCTAGTTTTCGCAGTTATAATTTTTCTGTTCATAAGAAAGGGGATCCTTTCTTATGAACAGAAAGTAAGCAAAAATAGTAGTTTTATACCATTCTTCTGGAATGTTTTCCTCAACTCTGATGTCTAGAATCAGGTTGTGAATGAATTTAGAGGTTTCTTCTCCTCCATATTTCCAAAATTCAGTCGGAATTTCATCCACTCCTGGGGCCTTGTTATTCCTCATCCGACCAGTGGCATCCTGAGCGTCCTCTTCATCTAGAGGTTCTAGCTCTTCATCACTTATATTGATCCCTTAGTGCGTGCCTTCTCCCATGGATTATCCATTCAAGAGGTTTTCAAAGTGGTTCCTCCATCGTCCTATTACTTTTTCTCTGTCGGTGATCAGAGAACCATCTATATCTTTACAGGCATTTGATTGAGGCTTGAATGATTGGCGAGATCTGTTTACCCAGAAGTAAAACATTCTGATTTCATTCTGGGTCCCATATAACTCGATTTCTTCCATCTCATTCGTCACCCAGGATCTTTTTATTTTCTGATGGATCCTTTTTTTCAGTCCTCCTCTTCTTTCTATATTCTTCCACAGATGATCTTGATTGTCTTCTTTGGATTATTAGGCGATAAGCAGCATTCTTCTCATCCGGAGCCAGCTTGCATTCTAAGTCTAACCAGGGTGCCCTTTTGTCAATTATTTTTTGACCGATAATCTTCGCAGCATTGTGCATTATATCCCTACATAAATCCCATCTTTTGTTAATTGCTGCATTAGATAGGTCAGTGCTTCGTAACTTCTCTTCGATGGCCTGAGAGAATTGGTGTTTTAGGGCAGGATCTTTTAGCTTCTGTGTTTCGTAACTTCTCTTCGATGGCCTGAGAGAATTGGTGTTTTAGGGCAGGATCTTTTAGCTTCTGTGTTTCGTAACTTCTCTTCGATGGCCTGAGAGAATTGGTGTTTTAGGGCAGGATCTTTTAGCTTCTGTGTTTCGTACCTGACTGCTTTCTTTACATGCTTGTTAGTGATACCCTTGAGTGAAAAAGAGCCACCAATAAATCGTGATCCCAGCCAGTGTTGGCTCCTCTGTGTATTCGCACATTCTGCATATTTATTACTCCTTTTTTAAAATAAAAATGTCATCAAGTACCCGGTAGGGACTTTATTTTTCCAAATAAATAATTTGTTAATTGAAAGAAATTTAAGGATATCAAAACGCATTCTGCAAAATTCGTTTCAACTTTTATTACCTTATGTTTGTTATTACCTATGTGAACAAACATAGGGGTCATCTGCCACAATACTCAGCGTCCAAATTTCAAATTTTAGGCATATTCTGGAAGAAAACGTTACGGCATAAAATTTGTCCTTGTATTATTTTTATCTCAGACCAAAAATTTTTTCGTAAAATGTGTTTAAGCCATGAGCACGTTTTATAACCTGTAAGAATTCCTACTCGCCTTATGGCCCTCCATCTGTAATGATTAGTATGGTGTTCAGAATTGTGTTTCACCAACAATTTTGAATGTTTTTTGCAAGAAAAACGTGTTGTGGAGAAGAAAATAAACTCTGATTAAAATGGACATTATACAGAAGAGAGGCAAGAGAGACAATTATTAACTAATTTTCTTAGTGATTACAAGCATAAAATTTCAAATAATGTTCTAATAACAATGCAAGAATACTGTGATATATACATGATATATACATACCTGAAACTTGATCATCTAGGTCAATGGTTAGGTAATTTGTAAGATATGCGGCTGTAGTATAGTTACTATTTTCCATATCTTCTTCAAATAATAGATCTTCAGCAATATCGGTTATAACGTTTTCAGAAGACATAGAACACTCATTAAAACTCTCGAAACCGACAGGTTCTAAAAAAAAGCAAGAAAATGTTATTGATAATTTCATTTATTTTATTAATTTATTATTTGATAAATCCAATACTAATTATGTATTACAGATACAACAAGTACGTTATGTAGATAGTGGTTGTATGTCTAGCATGACTTTGGAAACCTTTAAAATTATGAGAAGCTGCTACTAATTCTAATATCCTGCTGCATGATGTTTATTAAAACAAGAATTTAAAAATTGCTGATGGAAGCATTTTTAGGTAACCTAATAATAACTATATTTTGTATAACAATGTATATTGATTATAACATGATAAAAAAGTCCTTAAATTCAGTCACATTTTTTTCTTGCTGAGTGAGAACACATCTCAAATATTTCAATTCACATTGAGCCGGGAGGTGCGACCGGCGCTAATCACACCCACGATTAGGACGAGGCGAACCCTCCCCTTCCCCCCTCCAAGAATCTCAATGGGTAATAAATTAAAAAGAGGTAGTGCATTACGCATCCCTAAAGATTTTGAACAAGCACCTGAACTTTTGGATAGCTTAAGATAAATGATATGGCTTGTGCCTGCTTCACTCAAGAGAAACCACTATTAGGGAAGTCTAGAGAATCTACTGTCTAAATTTTATTTATATCTTCTGACCTAAAACTTAAAAATCGAGAATAAGAAAAGAAAACAATTACTGAAGAACATAAATTACTAGTATTTCTATACTCCTTCCTTCCTCACATAAGTATATTTATTTTTTTCTTCGGAATTTCATTTATTTCAAGCCCACGAAAATTGATTCAGACAATCCGCTGAATCCCGATTATTTGAAATCAATTACAGTCATTGGAATAAAGTTCATGAGGAATACGTTCCCTTTTAATTAAATGCCTGGCAAGATAATTATTCACCAATAAAGCATGATAAACTAACCAGCTAAAAATTAAACGATTCTCGGTTCATTAGAAAATATCTTAGTCCTTTGCATTTCAATTTATTTTGATTATATTCATAGAAAATTCTCATTTCCTAATTCTATGACCTCTCCCAATGGTACTTTTTCCTTCTTCTCCTTCCCTCCTTCTCTACCCCAATGGAATAAGAAATGTAAAAGTAAAAGCGAGTAACCTTTGGTCCAGAAAATATAATGGCCTCAGTTAAATTGAAGATAAAACCGTCGAGTATACAAAAAGATGGTTTCATTAACCATTACATGCATTAATGCAGGTATTGCTACAGGATCGGCCTCTTCAGTAGTTTCATTGCTCCACTTGTTGATATGACTCCGCATTTATGTGACCTTTGATTCGTTGAGGCCAGCGCACAATTTTTGCAAGCTCCCAGAGGAAATGGAATAGGGGTGTCTTTTTTTCATTCACCTCCCTTTTATTCCCTGGTGGGTGTCACTGTTTTCCATTTATACTCCTACATTACTCCTTATTTGTATCTTTGTTTTTAGCTGTAATGAAGTGCTACAATGTGTGTCGAAATGTCGGTATTGAATAAATTTTAACCACTATTATATTTTTCTTGACCGTCAACCGGACCATCTTGTTCTTTATTTTATTTTTTTTATTTGATTAGCATTTTTGTTGCGTTCTTGAACTAAGATATTTTCTCTGGAAAATGAAAAATAACTGAATAATATTTACCTTTATTTGAGTCATAAGAATCGAAGAGATATTTAGGACGGAATTCAACCTTTGGGTTCTGCTTTTCACGCTGGAATTCATGCTTTGATAATAGTCTTTTGATAGATTCCTTTAGGCTTTGATTAAAGGACTTAGTGGGCACAGTATAGTTCTCAGTGACTGAAAAAAAAATGTTAGTGGATTAAAAAAATATTTCGAACAATAAAAGCTCAATAAAAATAACAAATCACTAATCGCCCAAATACGGCTATAGATCTGAAATAAAATGTGGTCAAATAAAAAAAAAAAGAAAAAGTATTTTATTAATAACAATAGAGACACCATACGATCTGCTTCTAATACTTCTTTTCATTTCCCTCCTGTAACTGATGTGTTTTTTGTTTTAGCCTAATGTTTAACTACTGACAAAGTGCTCTTGGACCTACACATTTTGCCACTGCACACAATACATCAACAAGCCCAGTAGTACGATTTTCGGATTGAAGACAAATTATGTTGTTTTAACGTAAACTAATTGTACGATAAAATAAGCGCTATCCGAAGCTCTTAAGGCGACGCCTTAATGCTTTATTGCTAAGTACTGGGCTAAGTATTAGGCTACAGTAAGTCTTATAAGAAGGCTTTCTGTTATAAAGCTATCCTTTAAGATTGAACCTAGTGTTAATAAGTGAACTTTTAGCTCACCACCCTAACTATCATCCATTTTATTTTTTTCGATGCATACTTTACTTGCAATTTTTTTCTGTATCTTGCAACTTTTTCGCACTTTCCTATTGTGGTTTTATAGTGCTGTGCTCTGAAGTCTTTAATGATCTTTTCAATGTCAATACTTAATTGAAACAGGCATTCATAAATCTCTTCCATGATCTGATAAGGTTGTTAAAAAAGTATTGTCTGCTCTTTCAGCCAGTCAAACCTGCCCACTATTAACTGGCTACCTGATCCTTGAAGGAGTTGGCAGAAAAACCAGTTGAGCGTGATTCTGGACAGATGGCATCCTTTTATAGGTAACCAATGGTTAGAAATCAGCACTTCCTTATCAACAACTGAACCAAAGAAACTTGATTGGATGTAAAATAATTACATATTAGCCCACAACTTAAGAGTGGCGTCCCTTTTTATTTGTGATCATTATCAGTCAATATATGTTTCTAAAAATCAGCTTGTTTTCATTTTTTAGCTTCATCAGTGCCTTGCCTGAACCGAAATGCACCAAGCATTGTTTTCATATAATAATTTTTAATAATAGTACCTAATAAATTAATTATTCCGGGGCATGTCCCTTTATAATAACATTACAAGCAACATTAGTTACTTTAGAGCCTTAGAGAAAAAATAATATATAAAAAAGAACAAGATAACCAATAAATAATGAAATGAAAATATTTAAATGAATAATAAAAAAAGATGAAATTATAATAAATCATAATGATACAACTTTTAGACCTTTGAACAAAAACAAACATCCAATATAAATAAACTAAAAATAAATGTAATCAAAGAAAATTAATTAATAAGAATTGGAAAAGTATAAATAATGCATCAATACATTATTACAAAAAAAATTTAATTGAATATACGGGATACCTACCTATTTTCAATTCTTGAAGTGACTGAATAGACAGGATTTGAAGGTGGAAAAAGTATTGGAGCGATGGATGGAAGGAGGAATGGAATTCCATAAGCATGAGGCTCGGATGAGGAAAGATCTGTCAATAGTTGCGGATCGGTGGGCCGTTGTATATAAATCTGAGCCGTGAACGGGTATAGCGAAAATGAAAAGAGGATTTGAATTGAAGGAGGTCAAATATGTATGACGAACGGCGGGATTGGATGACTTGGTAGAGGATGGATGCCAAGAAATACTTAACGACGGTAGAAAAGATAAAGCCACTTCAACTCGTCATAAAATCGGGAGACAGAGGCGTCTCTCGGAATCCCGACTATTGCCATTGTCTTCTCTGCTTTCAGTTTCAGCTTTAATCTCAGCTTGTTAATTACAGGTCAGTGACGTATTCGATCCAAGTCCTCTTAGAATTTGATTATAGCTGACAATAGGTCGGAAGGTGGGAAGGAAAGGTATCCTCGGAAATCAGATATATTTTATACAGGGAATTCGTATATTTTCTTGAATGAAATACTTTTAGCCTTTACTCTTATATGTTCATGTGTAGGTACTGATTTTACATGATTTGAAAAAATCTGTTAATTTATAAATAAAAGTTGAGATATTAAGCACATTTAGAGCATAATGTATGAGATAATATATTATATGAGATAAGTATATTAAGTAAAATAAATTTATCTGTGCCTAAATCAAGTCTATTGAAATCTAAAGCTCCAAAAAAAAATGGTGAAGAAGACACTCCCGAATCAATGGAAAAACTTTTCAACTTTAGTTTTGGATGTTGTGGAGCACCACCTACATTGCAGGATATGTTGTGCGAAGCTTAGGGAAGAAAATTAAATTTGAACAATGTTTAACAGCAATTACTAGAGGTTTCGATTAAAAACCGTAGAGGATTGCTGTTGATGTTTACCGGATATGCAAGGTTTGTGAAACTATTTTTAATATGATAACTTTTAAACAGAAACTCAATAGCAACCTCAGCCATTATTCCTACAATTTACTACCCCATTGCGAAAATATGAGCTTCTTCGTAGTATCGCCCCATTTCTCAAATGCTGGAGAAGATAATCATAGCACTGATTAATTGAAAGCATTGGTAAAACTTATTTCAGTATAAGAATAAGATAACTATAACATTTCAGATTTCAGTATAAGAATTAAGAAATACACCGCGACCAAAAGCAGAATATTAAAGAACAATAAATTAGGGAAAAACTGAATAAATCGAACTATCAATATTAACTATTATATTTATATTATATTAACTATATTATATATTAATATATCTATGTATATATATATATATATATATATATATATATATATATATATATATATATATATATATTAACTATATATTAAAAAATATTAACTTCTATATTTCTTACGTTCATATATTTCGTCGCCTGAAGAGTTTTTGGCAATGCAAGAGTTGTATGCATGCAATGTGAGTGTTGTTTCTTGCTCCCCTTTCCTTTATCTGTTTTTTTTATCAGTTTTGAGTCGCGGGAGCTTAATTTATATATATATATATATATATATATATATATATATATATATATATATACTATAAAACAAAGGGAAAATAAGTTCAGGTTTAAAAAAGAAGTAGAAGAAGATTGGTTTCATGGACTTAGTTAAATCGTTAAAAGTAGATAGATGATGTATCATCTACTCTGAAAACATCGAAAGTGGCATATAAAAAGGTTAAAAAGCATGTACGTGGCAAGACGAAACCTTTCACCAATTTCTCAGACGATCTTCCTCATACCTTAGGCTCCAACCTGTTCGCTTTCTCATCTTGAACTGGTTGAAAGAACGGGAAGGACTCATAAACGGTTACTGGTGGAGGATCTGTCGTCAATTGCGCCCCACGTCTATACGCGAAAACCAAAATAAGCATCGGAGTGTCTTGTCGGACATTCCATTTTAAGTAGAATAATAAAGGAGGAGGGTATGAATAGGAGGAGTTATAACTAGGAGGAGTATGCTGGCCTAGGCGGGGTATGTAACCAAGGGGTAGGGGGACGGAGCACATTTCTGCTGGATCTTTTCAATGGGGAATGTTATACTAGTTAATTCTATTCTCTGTGAAAAGAACAGAAACAAAAATTGTGAATAAAGAGAAAACACTTGTATTGGTATAAATATTGGTTTTTTGTGTAGAATATTATGTAGTAATATTTAATAAAACTGATTGGATGATAGAAGGAACAAGTGCTATATCCTTATCCTAGCAGCCATCGGCTATCTGACCTTAAACATAAACCAACAGCTTTCCCCATTGTTGTATATACAACATTCAAAACTGTGTAACATTCATTTCATTAATTGAATAAATCGAACAATCTATATTAACTATTATATTTATATTATATTAATTATTATATATTAATATATATATATGTGCATATATATATATATATATATATATATATATATATATATATATATATATATATATATATATATATATATATATTTATTATATTAACTATATATTAAAAAATACTAACTTTCATATTTCTTAGGTTCATTTATTTCGTCACCTGAAGAGTTTGTCATTTTCGGCAATGCAAGAGTGGTAAAATTTGGAACTAATCGTTGACGCGTGAAGATTTTTCCTGAAATAATAAATATGATATCAATATCGGGCTATAAAACGATAACAGATGGTCAATAGCATATTTTAAGACACCATGAACGCCTTACGAATCAATATATTTTATATGTGCATATGAAGTATAGTAACATTGCAGTAATATGAAGATACAATAAAGCATAGTGGCGCTAACACTATCGAGTAGTGACTCTTTCCATTCACTCACGAGAGGCACAAAATAGTTAAAGCATCATAAGAAAAAAATAAAGTTCTATTGAAAGGAACATCCACTAACAGCAACGGCTACTTTCAGTTCATAATATTTGATTAGAGGCGAACACTATTTTTTTTTAATTTTTTTTTCAAATAGATTGCTAATTATACGATTGTCTAAATAATTTTAATTGTTTTAACTACCATAATATAGTCATGAAGTTTTAATATGGAATGTTACCTTTCTTTCCCTTAAGCATCTTCAATAGATTGATGCGTTTTGATTGGTTATTTTTGCGCTGGGGAAGTGTTGACCGGATTGGGCTGGAGGCTGAAAATGGGTACATTAATTGGATTTGATTAAAAAATATATAACTATTTGTCCAGAGTGTTGCATATTATTTTTCTACTTAGTTCTGTACTACTATTCTATATCGGTTTAGAAGATGAAATAGCATTGCAATGCCAAGAGGAACCGTGTAAAATTTATAATGATAACGTGCACAAAAAAGGATTGTTACATCAGCTATTAATCCAGGAGGGACTAACTTATAAATACATTCTTTGTCTGTTACCTAAATTTATGTCTTTCTGTTACGCTAATTTTGTCCGCTTTTTACGAGCTAAAGGCAAAACTGATACTGACGCAACTTTTTACAACTGCTGTGTAGAGCCGTGATATGTAACACCAACGTACCGTCCGCCCTAGTAAAACGAAATGGCGGAGGATCAAAAGCCTAGTTATCTTGTCCGATTTTAATTGAAAAATGACAAAAAAAAATAGACCAAACTTCTTATTTTTTAATTTTTTTTGTGTTTTTAGAACTGAAAATGAATGTATAAAATTCGAAACTAGTTTTCAATAAAACAAAATAGATAGAAGTGGCAAATAATTTAACAATCTCTAATTAGACTGATCCTTCTATACCATCATGCGGATGTCAACAGATTATCGAAGGGATATTATTGCCGGCAAGAAAAGAACGTTTGAATTCGAATTTTGTGGAACTTTATAAAATTCGGACATACTTTATGTACGTTTATTTGGCATAATACTTAAAATAACAGTGCACTTGTGGAATTATTTAGCTGTAATTATAATTACGGAAATACACACATTTTACATAAATGCGGTGGTTGGATTATTGAGTTGATGAAGGAATAAGTGTTCTTTTAAGGAAAGTGTGGAGGAGGATTGACAAATAGTGACGGTTAATGAATTTTAGAAGGAGGTAACTGGAAGACGATGGAAGCAATTTTAGAGGAAGGAACATACATATATATATATATATATATATATATATATATATATATATATATATATATATATATAAATCAATGGACTGATTTAAGTATCTTGTATTTAGAGAGTGAATAAAGTGACCTATTGGTTTTCAGCAAGAACGAAATCCGACATATAGAAGATTTCGATGCTTTATCGACCAGCTGAGGCAATTTAGGTTGAAATTTGTCAGTGGAAGAATCTATTCTGGGACAAAACGAGATCAACTTCTTGACGAATTCGATACCGAAGGAAGGAGTACGCCCCGATGCGCGAAAAGTCGAAGCGACGAACTAGTACTTGCGTTTCCAGATTTTTCGAAATCATTAACCATTACCCCATATGCGAGCGAGAATATGAGAATATGCGTTGGAAGCGGTGCTGTCACAAGAAGAAAAACAGGGGGAACAGCCAGTGGCGTATGCCAGCCTCGCGGAAACGGAAGCGGACTATAGCGCGTTAGAACGCGAGCTGTTGGGTGTTCCAAAAAATCGGAGAACTGCACCATTTTCTCAAGAGAGGCGACCGAATGATGATACGCATAGAGGCAAAGGTGACTGAAGATTTAATAGACCCGATAAACGCAAACACGTTGAGAGCAGCGTTAGTATATTCATAGGACGGAAATTTAAGGTCCACACGGATCATCGGCCCTTATTGTGGGTAGGTAAACTAAAAGAATCATCGGCGAGTTACCCATTGGGAAGAATTTTTGAGCAAATACAACAAGCAGGTGGCTTATAAACCATGGAAAGAGAACATCTCGAGATTTGCAGGTCAACGTGATAGAGACAGACAGAGGGGAACATTCCGGAGAATTGGAGATTTTTAAGGGAATGGACGCCAGAGGGTGAAGGAGGACGAGAGTCGCCGGAAGCAGAAGGAGAAAGGGCGTCAACGGGGGAGGAAAGTTCTACGGAGGAAAGGCTAATGGAGATGGAGGAGAAGGAGGAGATCATCGACGACAAGAAACGTCAGATTATCTGGAAAACCCGGACGTCTGGACTGATGAAGGTGGATTACACGAAATAGGGCAAGTATAGCATCAACATGATCTGGTCACATTCGGGAGTAAGAGAAGAGCAGATCTGTAGGGCCCTGAAAGACGCGTCCAAACCAGGAACTACCCATTATTTGTATGTAGGAAATGCGTCGGTCTGGAATAAGATAAAGCGCAGACCGAGAAAATCGGAATCGATAGAACGTTCGTCAGATGCAAACTCATGGTGGAGACGTTGCGAGACCCAGAATAGCAGCAAGAGGTTATGTTTGCATATCACCAGGGGAAGACTAATCACCGAGGAGTATACGAGACCTTACAAGCGTTGAAAAGGAAATATTTCTGGGAGAAAATGCGAAAGACGATAGAGGAGGTGTTAAGGGCATGTGTAGTGTGTCAAACAACGAAATATGATCCCCACCCTCCAAGTGGGAAGCAAGAAGAGACGACGACACCCAGTGCACCGTTAAGTGATCTGCAGGTGGATGCATTCACTTGGAAAGGGTTCAAATGGGTCACGGTGCTGGACATATTTCGCAAGCTAGCGGTGACATATCCGGTACAAGGCTGGTCGTCAGAGGCGGTGATCGCGGCTCTACGGACATGGTTCTAATACCCGATACGATCTCTTCCGATGGAGGGATGACGCATGTCTGCGAAACGAGATGAAAGCACTGGAGATAGTTTGGCATATTAACACCCCGGGACACTCCCAAGAGCAGTGGAGGGATAGAGCGGTTGCACAGAACATTGGGAGACCACTTGCGAGTTTTCCACGTAGACATGGGTTTGGAGAAAGATTTGGCGATGCCAAAGGCGGTAGCAACATATAACCATTCTATACATATGGCTACGGGATTATCACCGTTCGTAGTACTCTTCGGATTTCGAGAACGGCGAAGAGACGGATGGAGCACGGTAGTAGACGTAAGGGTGGCAGAAAGATTAGTGAGCAATAGGGAAGCGCTCGGAAAACTGTGGGAGAAAGCACACGGGAGAATAGTAGCGGAATAGAGTTGGAGGGTGGCACGGGAGAATATCCGGGTATGGGATAACGATGGAGGATATTAGAATAGGGACTATCGTTTATCGAAAATTGACATCGAACAGAACTAAGGAGGCAGTAGGTTATGAGGGACCATTCAAGGTGATCGTGTTACGCAAAAATAACGTTGTGACCATTCAGAGTATCAACGAGCCCAAGAAACGGAGAACAGTTCACATAGAACAATTACAAATTCCGAAAGCCCAGGCAACCCTGATAATACATTGGGACCCCATTCCTACTTTTTACTGGGATCCACACAACTTATTAAACTTCGTCACCAATTCGTCAGACAAGTTCATAACATAGTTCGCAAACCCGAAAATGATCTTCGGGAATTATATGACCAACGCTTTAGTAAAATTAAATAACGGGTGTCTCAAAAGAAAGTTTATATTTGTTTAGGTTTTTGCGTGAACGCAACGAATCTGAAGGGGGTGGAGAGTATGTCAAACGGTAGCCTGGCTCTTGGGAATTCAGTCGCTATGAATCGTTTCTCGGGTGCGGACCGTGCGTTGTGCGTGCGAGTGTTAATCAGTCTATTCGTGACGATCCGAACCTCTCAATTCGAAAGTGCGCAAGTGCTTTAAATGTGCATAGATCATCATTACATCGCATTTTGCAGAAAGACTTAAAGCTGCACCCCTACAAAATTCAATTGCTGCAAGAACTAAAGCCCCAGGATGCCAGTCAGAGGCTTGATTTCGTTAACCAGGCAAGTGAGCGCTACTCGACGTTTAACAATATCTTATTTTCGGATGAAGCTCATTTTCATCTCAATGGGCACCTAAATAAGCAAAACCGCCGCTATTGGAGTGCAGAAAATCCAAAACGAAAGCATCAAAAACTCCTCATTCACCCAAAGTGACGGTATGGGCTGCGATGTCGGCGCGAGGAATTATCGACCCTTACTTTTTTGAAGATGACAGGGGACGTGCAGTTACAGTGAATTCAGAGCGTTATGTGAACATGTTTCTTGTTTCTTTTTTCCTGAGCTGCAGAACTTTTCTGGTGTAGTTATTTATATAGTTATCGCTTAGCAAAATTCTCGCCAGACTAACGGGAGATGCAGATTACATTAATACCAACTGCAAATTTACTGGTGTTAAAGATTGATTATGGTTCATACAGAGTACGTTTAGAGATTTGAGATCGATCGAACAATTACTATTCGAGCTTTTTAATATGAATATATAATATAAGGAACATTTGTTAGATTTCCTTCAAAAATTAGACAGGAGCCGAACATTAATAATTTCAAAATACAAGATAGAGAAAATTCCTGAAAGTACAACGATTGTGTCCGTCTAAGAAAAAAATATGTTATATCATTTCTTCACAAATATGCCGCTACACATTAGGACATATTTGACCATATAATATTAAAATTAAAATTCTTTGACTGCCTTTATTTTATCTGGGTTAGGCTCAATCACATATTTACTTATTATATGGCCGAGAAACAATAACTCTCCCTTGCAGAACTCGTTTTAATCTAACTGTATCTTTAAATTATGTTTCTTTATTTTTTCCAGAACTACCTTTATATGTCTTAAACGATCATTGAACTTTTCCGAAAAGATGATTATGTCATCCATGTACACAAGCACATGTGGCATATCTGCAAATATAATATTCATAGTTCTTTGAAAGGTAGCCGAAGAGTTTGACAATCCCATCGACATTCTAAGGAACTCGAAATGTCCTTGATCGATACTAAATGCTGTCTTATGAATCGAGTCGATATGTACCTTTATCTGCTGGAAACATGAACAAAGGTCTATGGCTGTGTATATAGTGGCTTTCCCCAACTTCCCCAACAGATCTTCTATATTTGGCAGTGTATCTATATTTTCTAGAATAAATCGGTTCATCAGTTTTGGTTTTTATCTGATGTTCCAAGAGATCCGTTGCAGATAATTTACCCTTTTACGTTTTAAAGGCAGATGGATAATTTTATAGAAGATGAAGTAATTCTTTCCTTTGTAGAGAGACATCCCCTCTGTAATTCTGGTATGTTCTTTTCAACATTATCTGCCGGTGGGTCTACAACTTCAACCTCTTGAAAATTCATCAATGGTAGTTGAACAATACATTCTTTCTTGCTTATTATTTTTACTTTAGCCCTATAATTTTCGGGAGATATTTCTATATCGTCAATTTTATAATCTATTAAGAAAATTTTCCCTTTTACCAAGTCGGCAATATTTTCTTCTTTTATTTCAGTTGGTATGGTATCCATATTTATTGTAAATGTAAAGTCACCATGTGCTGACCTAATTTTTCTTTCCTCGAAATTTGAATTTGAATCAATTTTGAATTTTAAATCGTCCATTAGTTCGGCACCGACCATAACGTCATGATTTGGACTAAAATCTAGTGTATAAAATTTACCTTTCGTTGGGCATTTTAAAAAGGGAATACTAATGTCAGTGATTATGGATTCGGTCCCTCTCTCTTCTCCAGCAGCGGTCCGAACAATAAAATTTTCTTTTTGCCTGTTGACTCCTGGTGGTACTATTTTTGAACTTATATAATTTTTTTGTGCCCCGTGTCTAATAGCCATTGTGAGACCGGCAACGTTAATCATATCATCAGATGTCCCACCGCTGCCATAGGAAACCATGGCGGAAGCTCATGCAAACACGCTAGCTTGGATGAAGGTACGAGCAGCGACGACGCAGGACATGGGACGGGCGATCTCAGACTTGGAAAGGTTCACTGGGGAGATTGGTGAGTTAAATCATTTCCTCAAGGCCGGAGACCGGATAAGGGCAGAGCTAGAGATGAAAATTTCCGAAAACATGCTAAATCAAAGAGACGCGGACTCCTTGAACGCGGCGTTAATATGCAGGATAAAAAGGAGCATCCTGAATTTGATCCAGGCCGATGAAGAAACTCCATGGAACGTCGTAAAGGATCGTCTGAAAAAAGCGCTCGGAGGCGGCAGATGGACCCCGGAAGAAGATATTTACTACATGTTCCGGGAGACGAAACGAGCGCATCAATCAAACGGTCAGTACGCCGGAACACTATTGGCCCACTATAATAAGATCACTGAGAAGATGAGAGAGACAGTGAACGCAGCGGAAGTGGAGGGCAGAATGGGGTTTCTTTCGACGATATTGAAGATGCAGTTGGCAAAGGAGATCGGGAGGAAGGAGGGCCTAGCAAGATATCGCACTTTCGTTGAATGTGCCCAGGAGTTAATAGACTCGAGTGCCAGAGAAGAAGAAGCCAGGAGCGTAGAAGAAGACGAGGGATGGAACAGAGTGGTACACAGAAGACCAAGAGCAATGCCGCCCATGTAAGGGAAAGGAAAAGTCGAATATGTTGGAAAGGACCGAACAACAGTAGGAGAAAGGAGACAAGGGAAGACGAGGAAAAGCGGAAGGGGTGAAGACCGGAGATGTCATGGATGCGGAAAGGTAGGCCATTTGGTGGCACAATGCCCACGCACCAAGTGCTTCGAATGTGGAACAGAAGGGCACATTGCCAGACAATGCTCATATATGAGTCGGAGGAGAGAAGGGTTCCGACCGCCAGAGCCTATGGAAGTAAATGCACAGAAAATATGGAGAAGAGGCAGACCGCAGTGGGATTCGACCGAATCGTTGGAAACGTCCGAAACAGAAGAGGAGGCACAAGAATCAGGAAATAGAGGAGGAGGAAGTGGTAGTGTCCGAAGGAACCGAGGACGACGGGCAGCAGCGGAGAGGATAGAACGAGAGGAAAATTTGAGGAGAGGGGCACTGGAGAGGCAACCGCACATTAGTGAGCAATAGTGTTGAAAGTGAGTGTAGCGGGCTGCCTATAATTAGAGTCGCGAGTGGAAGATACCTAGTAGACACAGGGAGTTCCAACACAATATTGAGCAGGAGTACGTTGGAGAGAATGTACAACGGAGAGAGGACGCCCCGGATAAAGGTATGTTCTTGTATGTTAATCACCCTAGATGGGCCTTATAGAGGGAGGGGCGATAATAGACCTAGAGGGATGGGAAAAAAGGGAGGATAAGTTAAAAATCCACATAGTAGAGAGAATGCCCAGGGAATACGGAGGTATTATCGGGTGTGACTTGCTGGGAAAGATAGGAGCGAGAGTTAGGAATAGCGAGGGACGGTGGGACATTCGTATAGAGGAGGGGAAATATCGATGTTTGAGATCTCTATAAAATTATGGGGCGCGAGTAGGAGCCATTAGTCAAGTGGGGGATTTGAGGTGTGAGATAAAGGAAGAATATGGAGATATTTTCTTCAAAGAGGGCGAGATATTGGGGGCAACGGGGAAAAACGTGCACGAGATTCCGCTGAAGCAAGACAGGGTGAGTTTCGTAAAAGAACTGCGATACCCGCAGGCGCTACGTCAGCATATCCGGCAGGAACTACAGACCCTGAAGAGACAAGGGATTATCGTAGATAGTACGTCTCCGTATAATAGTCTGTGCAGTAAAGAAAAAGAGAGAGGAAGGCGAGGAAAAGTATAGAGTCGTGGTAGATTATCGAAAATTGAACGAGAATACGGTAGACGAGAGATATCGTATACCGAGATTTGAGGACATTCTAGATAGACTCAGCGGGGCGACGGTATTCAGCACATTGAAGGCGGGATACCATCAAATAAGAATGCATCCCAAGGACCGACTTAAGACGGCTTTCACCTTTGAGAGGGGCCACTACGAGTTCACAAGGATGCAGTATGGCCTCAAAAACGCGCCCATTACTTTTCAACGCCTTATGGACGAATTTCTGCGGGGGATAGACGAATCTATATGTCAGCTCTACATGGACGACTTCGTGGTATTTAGTAAGGACAAAGCTCAGCACGTGGACCATTTGCGCAGTGTATTCGATCAGATAAGAAAATTCGGGTTGAAGTTGTCCGCAGAAAAATCAGTTAGGTCAGGATCAGATAAATTTATTAGGGCACACCATATCGAAAGAGGGAGTGAAATCCGACAGCGCGAAAGTGGAGGCAATAAAGGAAAATGGCAATCGCGAGAGATGTTCAAGGGATCCGGCTAAACTATTATAGAAGATTCGTTCCTGAGATGGCAGAATACCTTGTACCCATTAATAATCTGCTGAAGAAGGGTCAGGAAGTGGTTATAACTCCGGACATGGAAGCTAACATTCGAAGGTGCATGACCCGACTCCAAGAGGAACCGGTACTAGCATTTCCCGATTTTGAAAAGAGGTTCGTAATTACCACGGACGCGAACGAATATGCGTTGGCGGCGGTTCTGGCTCAGGAAGGGGAAAAAGGGGAACGACCGGTGGCGTACGCCAGTAGGCGCCTTACGGACGCCGAAACGAGATATAGTGCGCTGGAGAAAGAACTGCTACGTATCGTGTGGGCCATAGATCACTTTAGGGCCTATGTATTCGGAAGGAAATTCTCAGTCCGCACAGACCACAGACCCCTGCAGTGGTCTGGAAATTAAAGGAATCTTTCGCTAGAGTCACAAGATGGAAAGAACTCCTCAGCCAATACGACATGGAGGTGGAGTACAAGCTTGGGAAAGAAAACATTGTCGCTGATTGGCTGTCCAGGGCGATGATGATCAATGCGGTTGAGGAGGACAGAGGGGAGTCGTCCAGAGATGTACGACAGTTCCTGCGGGAGTGGACGCCAGGCCGAGAAGGGGAACAGGATGGACCAGAGGCCACCGACACGCAGCAGTCGACGGCAGAGGAGAGCTCCACAGAGGAGAGATCTACAGATATGGAGCAGATAGACCAAATAATTAATGACGGCAGATCATTTGAAAAACGAGGACTACGGGCCTGCTCAAAATCATACATAAATCAAAATCACTTAAGAGACACAACACTCTCGACGCGTAAGGTTTTATTACACCCAAGCGTAAAATCACTGTAAAACCCAGGCCAACACACGCCGCGATCACACCCACTCAAACATCCAACACATTCGCACTATTCATTAACACCCAACCTTCTACTAGCACGGCCAATACTACACCACTAACAACGGCCAACAATACAAACACCAAAACATACAAACCCCCCCCCCATTATAATCAGGCCAGCCATCTCAGCGGTTAAGCTTAAAAACTCATTCCTTAATAACGGAATTGAGAACTTTTCCATACGTTCCACCAAGGTCGAGACAAAAATATTCGTCTCAAACAAGACTGACTATGACAATACGATCGAACTACTAAACGATAACAAGCTATTCATATGCTCCTCGGGGCACAAAACCACTCAAAAAATTTATAGTAAAAGGGTTTGATTTAGATCACTCCCTAACATCACTACACAACGCATTCCAGACCCGTCTTCCTGGGTTTAAATCCATATGGAGAATGCGAAAGATCAATCCAAACGGTGTTAAAACCGAACTATCCTTCCTTATACTGACGACAGAACATAATGTCACACTCAAAGACATAGATAAAGTGGGTGCAATAGACCACATGATCTATTCAGTCGAAAAAAAGAAAAACATTGCTGGCCCCAGACAGTGCCATAACTGCCAGGAATTCGGCCATACCAAAAACTTCTGCGGGCGCCTCATCGAATGCGTACGCTGTGGTGATAACCACGAAACAGCAGAGTGTCCCCGAAACATTCCCCCAAAGTGTGCAAACTGCGGTGGCCCACATGTGGCCTCTTATCCCGAATGCCATACTAGGGTCAAACTTATTAAGACCAAGGTGCAAACAAAGGTCATCAGACCTAACATAACTCAGCAGACCGCATCTAGCGCTGCAACCACCACCTCTGACCCACGCTCCTATGCAGGGGTTGTTTTTAACGGACCACCGGCCCCATCGGCCCCACCCCAACCCTCCCAGAAAAGCCCATATGTTTCTCCTCAACATCTTCAATTCTTGCTCACGCCTCAGATACTACCCCAATGATCTCTCTAGATTGCACACAGGCTTTTGACTCTGTATCTCACTCCACCCTAATTGATAAACTCAGGGTTCACCACTTCCCGGACCAGCTAGTCGACATGATTGGATCCTATATCAGTGGCCGGACTTTCTCTGTACGTGTCAGTTCTGATAACTCTGCCCCCCGCCCAGTCACCTGCGGTGTCCCACAGGGCTCGGTCCTTGCGCCTGTCCTATTTAACATATATACAGCCCATATAGTAGGACAAAAGATTGACGATGTTCAAATCGCTGCGTATGCTGATGATATTGCTATATACACAGCAAGCATGAATGCAGACCGCGCTATGCGCAAGGCCCAAACTGTAGCCCAACTGATTACAGAACAACTACAAAACATAAACACACACATCAACACGCAAAAAACTGACGCCATTGTATTCTCTTACAAGAAAACACTCACTAAACAACCTAAACTAAACGGTCAGACAATACAGAACAAAAGACACCTCACATACCTCGGTATGAAACTCGAAACACATTTATCATTCACAGCTCACATAAAACACAGAACACATATAGCCAGAGCCACAGCACACCAACTCAAACACCTACTCTACTCACCAGGGCTGTCACTCAGACTCAAAATCCTAATATACAAGGCCATACTCAGACCCACACTACTACACGGTGCACCCCTCCTTCATCACCTATACCCCACAGCTCTGAAGTCCCTCCAAACATTTCAAAGCAGCGTGCTACAGAAGATCACAAAACGTACGTCACTCGAAAGACGAAACATGAAACTCATACATAACGAACTACAATTGGATACTATACAACAACACATCACAAGGCGACACGTCAAATTCTTTGACAACCTCCCCGCTTCCTTCAACCCACTCTTCCGAGCCATCACTCCATCCCCCCTTCTTGCCAGATGGCAGGGTCGTAAGGGCCCAATCAACCCTATCTACATCATCCAACAGCCCACTTAAATAGTCTTCTCCCCCTCCCTTTCTCTCACCTACCCCAACTCCCACAATCTCCCCTCCCACCTCCCATCCTCTCCTATCCACCACTTATTTTTATTATTACTATTATTATTATTAATGTTTTATGTTTTTTTGCACTATTACGAGTCACGAGGAGGCCCTTCACCTCCGATTCATTAGAGAAATCTTAATAGGAAACGATGATCCCAGGTATGTATATAGATGATCCACCTTCAAATACTCACAGGTAGAATAAGGTAATGTATATATTCTTAATCATAGCTTTTACTTGCATGGTGTTATAATGTTACTAATTTTATGTTTTTTCTTTTTGTTTGAGGGATCCGGAAAAAAAAAAAAAAAAAAAAAGATGTCAAATGGCATCTCAACACCCCAGGTCATCCAAAGAGCAGAGGAGGTATCGAGCGGCTCCGTAGCACGCTGAGCGAACACCTACGCATATACCACGCAGATAAAGAGTTAACACCAGAGATGGCAATGCCGAAAGCAGTTGTGCCATATAACCACTCAATTCACACCGTGACGGGATTTGCCCCATTCGAGATTCTCTTTGGGCTCCGGGGACGACGTAGGGGTAGTGGGGAAACGGCGACAGACGACGAAACGTCTAAGAGGCTGGTGAATAATCGGATAGCCCTGGAAAAATTGTGGGGAAAGTATGTGGACGTCTAGAGGGGGAGAAACGTAGGAGAATAGCGCGGGAAAATAGTAAAGTTAAAGACATAGGGGAGGGAATTAAAATAGGTACCATCGTGTACAGGAAAGTAGGGACCAACAGGAGCAAAGAGTTGCTAAGGTACGAGGGCCCATTTTGGGTGATTGTTATTAGAGAGCATAATATAGTGACAATCCAGAGCGTGAGAGAACCCGTAAAGCGTAGAACTGTGCACATTGAACAATTAAAGCTACCAGCACGTAAGCCAGAATAACCTTAAACAGGCCGGAGCATCCTCTTACCGTATATAATCATGTAAGAGGCAGTTTTTTTCATTTTATTTAATTTAATATAGTGATACCGAGACTTACGTGATTATCACTTAAACGAGTAAATTTCATTTTTTTTATTTTTTGTTTTGTTGTTGTTCCATGGTTGCTATAGGTTTTGCTTTGTTTCCTTCACTATTGTATATATTAGATTATTATTCTGTGTTGTATTTTAGTTTTCA
Organism: Rhaphigaster nebulosa; assembly: GCA_948150685.1. Taxonomy (NCBI): domain Eukaryota; kingdom Metazoa; phylum Arthropoda; class Insecta; order Hemiptera; family Pentatomidae; genus Rhaphigaster; species Rhaphigaster nebulosa. The sequence goes on along the minus strand of OX411307.1, from coordinate 27,694,707 downwards.
TAGTATATAGTTATATATATTTTAGTTATGTTCATATTAGTTTACGACGGATGATCGTAAACTGGCATGGGGGAGTTAAGGTCTGTAGGAATACATTATAAGACTTAATACTATCCCTAAATGTAAACAGACTATAGATAGTATATATAGAGGATTACTCAGAGGAATAAAGCAGTATTACTTCAGATCTCGTGCTCGTGAGTGTTGTTTCTTGCTCCCCTTTCCTTTCTCTGTTTTTTTTTATGTTTTGAGTCGCGGGAGCTTAATTTATATATATATATATATATATATATATATATATATATATATATATAAAACAAAGGGAAAATAAGTTCAGGTTTAAAAAAGAAGATTGGTTTCATGGACTTAGTTAAATCGTTAAAGGTAGATAGAGATGATGTATCAACTATTCTGAAAACATCGAAAGTGGCATATAAAAAGGTTAAAAAGCATGTTAGTGGCAACACGAAACCTTTCACCAATTTCTCAGACGATCTTCCTCATACCTAAGGCTCCAACCTCCAATCGCTTTCTCATCTTGAACTGGTTGAAAGAACGGGAAGGACTCATAAACGGTTACTGGTGGAGGATCTGTCGTCAATTGCGCCCCACGTCTATACGCGAAAACCAGAATAACCATCGGAGTGTCTTGTCGGACGTTCCATTTTAAACTGAATAATAAAGGAGGAGAGTATGAGTAGGAGGAGTTATAACTAGGAGTAGGCTGGCCTAGGCGGGGTATGTAACCAAGGGGTAGGGGGACGGAGCACATTTCAGCTGGATCTTTTCAATGGGGAATGTTATACTAGTTAATTCTATTCTCTGTGAAAAGAACAGAAAAAAAAATTGTGAATAAAGAGAAAACACTTGTATTGGTATAAATATTGGTTTTTTGTGTAGAATATTATATAGTAATATTTAATAAAACTGATTGGATGATAGAAGGAACATGTGCTATATCCTTATCCTAGCAGGCATCGGCTATCTGACCTTAAACATAAACCAACAGCTTTCCCCATTGTTGTATATACAAAATTCATAACTGTATAACATTCATTTCATTAATTGAATAAATCGAAGTATCTATATTAACTATTATATTTATATTATATTAACTATATTATATATTAATATATATATGTGCATATATATATATATATATATATATATATATATATATATATATATATATATATATATATTATATTAACTATATATTAAAAAACACTAACTTTCATATTTCTTAGGTTCATTTATTTCGTAGCCTGAAGAGTTTGTTTGTCATTTTCGGCAATGCAAGAGTGGTAAAATTTGGAACTAATCGTTGACGCGTGAAGATTTTTCCGGAAATAATAAATATGCTATCAGTATCGGGCTATAAAACGATAACATGTGGTCAATAGCATATTTTAAGACACCATGAACGCCTTACGAATCAATATATTTTATATGTACATATGAAATATAGTAAAATCCAGTAATATGAAGATACAATAAAGCATAGTGGCGCTAACACTATCGAGTAGTAACTCTTTCAATTCACTCACGAGAGGCACAAAATAGTTAAAGCATCATAAGAAAAGAATAAAGTTCTATATTGAAAGGAACATCCACTAACAGCAACGGCTACTTTCAGTTCATAATATTTGATTAGAGGCGAACACTTCTTTTTTAATTTTTTTTTCAAATTGATTGCTAATTATACGATGGTCTAAATAATTTTAATTGTTCTCACTACCATAATATAGTCATGAAGTTTTAATATGGAATGTTACCTTTCTTTCCTTTAAGCATCTTCAATAGATTGATGCGTTTTGATTGTTTATTTTTGCGCTGGGGAAGTGTTGACCGGATTGGGCTGGAGGCTGAAAATGGGTATATTAATTGGATTTGATTAAAAAATATATAACTATTTGTCCAGAGTGTTGCATATTATTTTTCTACTTAGTTCTGTACTACTATTCTATATCGGTTTAGAAGATGAAATAGCATTGCAATGCCAAAAGGAACCGTGTAAAATTTATAATGATAACGTGCACAAAAAAGGATTGTTATATCAGCTATTAATCCAGGAGGGACTAACTCATAAGTACATTTTTTGTCTGTTACCTACGTGCCGTCCGCCCTAGTAAAACGAAATGGTTGAGGATCAAAAGCCTGGTCATATTGTCCGATTTTAATCGAAAAATGACAAAAAATTTAACCAAACTTCTTATTTTTTTATTTTCTGTGTGTTTTTAGAACTGAAAATGAATGTATAACATTCGAAACTTGTTTTCAATAAAACAAATTGATAGAAGTGGCAAATAATTTAACAATCCCTAATTAGACTGATCCTTCTATACCATCATGCGGATGTCAACTGATTATCGAAGGGATAATATTGCCGGCAAGAAAGGAACGTTTGAATTCGAATTTTGTGGAATCTTATAAAATTCGGTAAACCGAGATCTTGTGCAGTTTGAGTGCACAGAGGATTCAAATTGAAATTGACATGGGCAGGTTAATGAGTGGTAATAATAAGGTTAAGTAATTATCAAAAGAAATATCTTTCGAGAAGGAAGAGTCACTCTAATTCGACTTTATAACGGGAAATATGTCATCGCTATGGGCACCGAAAACTCTGGCAAAAAAAACAAAATTCTGGTGAAAAGCCCCCAAAGAATAATTACAATGTACATACTTTATGTACGTTTATTTGGCATAATGCTTAAAATAACAGTGCACTTGTTGCATATAGCTGTAATTATAATTACGGAAATACACACATTTTACATCAATGGTGGTTTGATTATTGAGTTGATGAAGGAATAAGTGTTGTTTGAAGGAAAGTTCGGAGGAGCATTGACAAATATTGACGGTTAATGAATTTTAGAAGGAGTTAGCTGGAAGTCAATGGAAGCAATTTTAGAGGAAAGAATATATGTATATATATATATTGATCAATGTAATTGATTTAAGTATCAATTATTTAGAGAGTGAATAAAGGAACAAAGAGTGAGAAGATCAAGGATGTAGGCAGGTTCTTTTGTTCTAAGGATTAAGAAAAGAAAGACACCAATGAGATATTGCCTCCGGAAAGTACTAAAAAGTCATTTAAACTCGAAATAACAACGGGAGACATGAGAGCGTCTGAGAAACCAAAAATAAATCTGATGAAACAATGAATAATTCTCTTCAATCTCTTCTGTTGCCCAGGAGATAGCCTATACCAGTGGATCTGAGGTAAAATAACAACCTGACAAGAAAACATCCTGAATTTTGTGGTATGCTACTAATATCTCAGGTTGAAAAGATACATTGGTTTGGTTGTCAACATAAAGGTGGTGGCAACAATGATAAATATCTGTAATATTGAATGTAGGCATAGCTTCTCAAAAATTAGAGACAGAATTATACCTTGTAATTTAACTTCGGGCGCCTAAAAATCATCACTCTATAAAACAAAACGGTGTTTTATGAATAATAACAAGAAGTGATTTAGAAAAAGTTTGATATTTGAGTTGATGGCAGTGAAACGGACGTAAAGGGAATAAGGAGGTTACTGGGAATGCTGAATTATTACCGGCGGTTCGTCCCCGAGATGGCGGAATATTTGGTACCCTATAATATTCTCCTGAAAAAATTGGCGCAAAGCAGTGATAACTCCCGCGATCGAGGATAATATTCGAAGGTGTATGTCACGATTACAAGACGAACCAGTACTGGCGTTTCCCGATTTTTCGAAATCATTTACAATCACCACAGATGCAAGCGAACACGCGTTATAGGTGGTTCTGTCGAAAGATGGAGACAGGGGGAACAGCCAGTGGCATATGCCAGAAGACGCCTGACGGAGACGGAACCGCGTTATAGCGCGTTAGAACACGAACTGTTGCGTATTCCGAGAAAACGGAGAACTGAATCATTTTCTCAAGAGAGGCGACCGTATAATTACCCGCATAGAGGCAAAGGTGGCTGAAGATTTAATAGTTCCAATAAACGCATACGCGTTGAGAGCAGTGCTAGTAGGTCGAGTCAAACGAAGCATTCTAAATCTGATTCAGGCGGACGAAGGTATGCCATGGATCGTAGTAAAATACAGATTGAAGAAGGCATTTGGGGAGGGGCCGTTGGGCCCCAGAAGAAGACATATTTCAGATGTTCAGAGAGATGAAGAAACCTTATCAGAATAATGGGCAGTATGCGGGGACGCTATTAGCCCGATATAACAAGATAACGGAGATGAGGGAAACCTTGAACGCGGTCGAGGTAGAGGGCAGGATGGTGTTCTGTCTACTATACTGAATGTGCTGCTAGCGAGAGACACGGGAAAGAAGGAGGAGCTGTAGAGAGACAAAACGTTCCTCGAATGCGCCCAAGAGATGGTAGACGCTAGTGCCACGGACGAAGAGGCCAGATATGGAGAGGAAGCGGAAATGGGATGGAGCAGGATAACCTACAGGAGAGCCAAAACAGGTAGGAAAAAACCTAGGCCAGATTTAGGGAGGAGAATAGAGACGGAGTTCGGAGGACGGGAGAGGATGATAGAGCGAGAAAGGAGGCAAGGAACGGAGAGAAAGTGCTGGAAGAGAGAAGACAGGAAGTGTCACGGGTGCGGAAAGGCGGTACATGTGGTAGCACAGTGCCCCCACACAAGATGCTTCGAATGCGGCACCGAAGGGCAAATTGTCACACTGCGCAGACGCAGAGAAGCGAATCGGGCGGAACCCATGGAGGTGAATGCGCAAAGAATGTAGAAAAGGAGCAGACCACCGTCAGAGTCGATGGGGTCATCGGAAACCTCGGAGACAGAGGAAGAGGAGATCGAACGAGGAAACAGAGGAGCTACAGGAGGAGGGAGCGGAGGACGAAGAGCAATGGAGGAGAGGAGCGCGAGAGACAGCGAATGAGGAATGTACGTGGAGAGAGGACACCACGCGATAGTGAATAATATAGAGAGTGAGTGTGGTGGGTTGCCTATTATCAGAGTCGCAATATGGAGTGCGATGCTTGGTGGATACAGGCAGTTCAAACACAATAATGTGTCAGGAGCGATAGAGGCTTTGTGTAAAGGAGAGAGAATATCTCAGGTACAGGTATGTGGATGTAGATTGATCACCTTAAATGGTCCATATATAATAGAAGGAGAAGTGGGGATGGTGTTGGATGGATGGGGAACCGAGGAAAGAAGATTGAGGGAGCATGTTGTAGAGAATATAACTCGGGAATCTGGGGGGATAATCGGGTGCGACCTGATGGGAAAAATGGGGGCGCGGATAAGAAATAAGGGCGGACAATGGGGTATTAAGATAGGAAGAGGAAAGTAAAGGTGTAAGAGGGTTTTGAAAAAGCACAAAATTAGAGACAGGGCAATCAACCGGGAAGACTGGTGACAGACGCTAAGAAGCGAACACTCGAATGTTTTTTTCAAGAGGGAGAGATACTGAGTGTAACAGGGGAAACGGTATCCAAAATCCCTTTGAAACTGGATAGGGTAACGTATGTCAAGGAGAGAAGATACCCTCGAGCTCTACGTCAACATAGCCGGGAAGAGCAGGAGAGTTTGAAGAAACAAGGGATTATTACTGACAGTACGTCTCCATACAACAGCCCCCTATGGGCAGGAAAGAAAAAGAGTGCGGAAAACGGGAAGCAGGAGAAGTACAGCGTCGTGGTAGATTTTAGAAAGCTGAACGAGAATACCCTAGATGAAAAATACCCCATAGCACGGTTCGAAGATATCTGGATAGGCTAGGAGGAGCGGCCGTGTACGCTGGACTTGAAGGCAGGATACCACGAAATAAAAATGCACCCGAGGGATCAGCATAAGACAGCGTTTACATTCGAGGGGTGCATTTTGAATTTACTAGAATGCCGTTTGGATTGAAGAACGCGCTCATAATCTTCCAACCTTCCAGAGACTCATGGACGAGTTTTTGCGTGGATTAGACGAAACGGTTTGCCAAGTATACATGGATGACCTATTGATCTACAGCAAGAACGAAATTCGACTTATAGAGTATTTACGATGTTTTTCGACCGGCTGAGGCAATTCAGGTTGAAATTGTCAGTGGAAGAATCTATTCGGTGGCAAAACGAGATCAACTTCTTGAGGAATTCGCTACCGAAGGAAGGAGTACGCCCCGATGCGCGAAAAGTCGAAGCGATATGGGAGATGGCAATTCCTACGAACGTGAAAGGAATAAGAAAGTTGCTTGAAACGCTAAATTATTACCTGCGGTTCGTCCCGGAGATGGCGGAATATTTAGTACCCCTCAAAAATCTTCTGAAAAAAGGGCGCAAAGTGGCAATAACTCCCGTGATTGAGGACAACATTCGCAAGTGTATGTCACGACTGCAAGACTAACCAGTACTTGTGTTTCCAGATTTTCGAAATCATTCACCATTACCACAGATGCGAGCGAATATGCCAGTGGCGTATGCCAGCAGACGCCTCACGGAAACGGAAGCGCGCTATAGCGCGTTAAAACGGGAATTGTTGGGTATTGTGTGGGCGGTTCAGCATTCTGGCCGAATGTGTTTGGACGGAAATTTAAGGTCCAGACGGATCATCGACCCTTATTGTGGGTAGGTAAACTAAAAGAATCATCGGCGAGAGTTACCCATTGGGAAGAATTTTCGAGCCTTTATTTTATTTTTTTTTTTTTTCCGGATCCCTCAAAAAAAAGAAAAAACATAAAATTAGTAACATTATAACATCATGCAAATAAAAACTATGATTCAGAATACATACATTACCTCATTCTACCTGTGAGTATTTGAAGGTGGATCATCTATATACATACCAGGGATTATCTTTTCCTATTAGGATTTCTCTAATGAATCGGAGGTGAGGGGCCTCCTCGTGACTCGTAGTGCAAAAACATAAAATTAATAATAATAATAATAATAAAAATAAGTGGTGGATAGGAGAGGATGGGGTGTGGGAGGGGAGATTGTGGGAGTTGGGGGTAGGTGAGAGAAAGGGAGGTGGAGAAGACTATTTAAGTGGGTTGTTGGATGATGTTGATCGGGTTGATTGGGCCCTTACGACCCTGCCATCTGGCAGGAAAGTGGGATGGTGTGATGGCTCGGAAGAGTGGGTTGAAGGAAGCGGGGAGGTTGTCAAAGAATTTTACGTGTCGCCTTGTGATGTGTTGTTGTATAGTATCCAATTGTAGTTCGTTATGTATGAGTTTCATGTTTCGTCTTTCGAGTGACGTACGTTTTGTGATCTTCTGTAGCACGCTGTTTTGAAATGTTTGGAGGGACTTCAGGGCTGTGGGGTATAGGTGATGAAGGAGGGGTGCACCATGTAGTAGTGTGGGTCTGAGTATGGCCTTGTATATTAGGATTTTGAGTCTGAGTGACAGCCCTGGTGAGTAGAGCAGGTGTTTGAGTTGGTGTGCTGTGGCTCTTTGCTATATGTGTTCTATGTTTTATGTGAGCTGTGGATGATAAATGTGTTTCGAGTTTCATACCGAGGTATGTGAGGTGTCTTTTGTTCTGTATTGTTTGACCGTTTAGTTTAGGTTGTTTGGTGAGTGTTTTCTTGTAAGAGAATACAATGGCGTCAGTTTTTTGCGTGTTGATGTGTATGTTTATGTTTTGTAGTTGTTCTGTAATCAGTTGGGCTACAGTTTGGGCCTTGCGCATAGCGTGGTCTGCATTCATACTTGCTGTGTATATAGCAATATCATCAGCATACGCAGCGATTTGAACATCGTCAATCTTTTGCCCTACTATATGGGCTGTATATATGTTGAATAGGACAGGCGCAAGGACCGAACCCTGTGGGACACCGCAGGTGACTGGGCGGGGGCAGAGATATCAGAATTGACACGTACAGAGAAAGTCCGGCCACTGATATAGGATCCAATAATGTCGACCAGCTGGTCCGGGAAGTGGTGAAGCCTGAGTTTATCAATTAGGGTGGAGTGGGATGCAGAGTCAAAAGCCTGCGTGCAATCTAGAGAGATCATTGCCGTGGCCAGGTTTCGATTAAGGTTATTGGCTGCATCATACTATAGTTTGGCTACATGGTGATAGCAGCTAACGCTGCGGGTAAACCCGGTTTGTCCCGGGGGGATGATATCATGTGATTCACAGTATTTGCGAATGTGGGTAAGAATAAGTTTCTCATATATTTTTGAGATATGGTTGAGGAGACTGATGAGCCGGTATTCTTCCGGTACCGTTCCTCGTTTTCGGGATTTGAGGAGTGGAACGACGATAGCATGTTTCCACTCAGTGGGGTAGTATCTGAGGCGTGAGCAAGAATTGAAGATGTTGAGGAGAAACATATGGGCTTTTCTGGGGAGTTGTTTGAGCAGGACATAAGAGATATTGTCCTCTCCTGTTGACTTGTTTCCCTTCGTTTTTCTCATGGTTGCAGTCAGTTCTTTATATGTGGAGAAGATACTGTTATGTGCAGTATCAGCCAGTGGGATATGTTGATATGTTTTGACAGTTCGTGCTTTGTCACGTTCTTCCTAGTAGTCGGCAAGTATGTCGGCCTGATCTGCGGGAGTGAGAAGCTCATCGCCACGCTGTATTTTCACCGATTTGGATTTGGTGTTATGGCTTCTGACTAGTTTCCAGATTGGCTATCTCGAGATTTGCAGGTCAACTTGATAGAGACAGACAGAGGGGAACATTCCGGAGAATTACACAGATTTTTAAGGGAATGGACGCCAGAGGGTGAAGGAGGACGAGAGTCACCGGAAGCTGGAGAAAGAGCTTCAACGGGGGAGGAAAGTTCTACGGAGGAAAGGCAAACGGAGATGGAGGAGAGGGAGGAGATCATCAACGACAAGAAACGTCAATTATCTGGAAAACCCGGACGTCGGGACTGATGAAGGTGGATTTCACGAAATAGGGCAAGTATAGCATCAACATGTTCTGGTCACATTCGGGAGTAAGAGTATAGCAGATCTGCAGGGCACCTGAAAGACGCATCCAGACCAGGAACCACCCATTATTTATATAAAGGAAATGCGTCAGTCTGGGATAAGATAAAGCACTTATGGCAGACCGAGAAAATCGGAATCGATAGAACGTTCGTCAGATGCAAATTCATGATGGAGACGTTACGAGACCCAGAACAGCAGCAAGAGGTTAAGTTTGCATATTACCAGGGAAGACGAATCACCGAGGAGTAAACGAGTAAACCTTACAAGCGTTAAAAAGGAAATATTTCTGGAAGAAAATGCGATAGAGGAGGTGTTAAGGGCATGTGTAGTGAGTCAAACTTCGAGACCCAGTGCACCCTTAAGTGATTTGCAGGTGGATGCATTCTTTTGGAAAGGGGAAATGGGTCACGGTGCTGGACATATTTAGCTTGGCATAACCGGTATACGACCGGTCGTCAGAGGCGGTGATCGCGGCTCTACGGACATGGTTGCAATTCTATGGAATACCCGACACGATCTCTTCCGATGGGGGGAGAGAATTGGATAAGGCAAGTCTGTGAAACGAGATGAAAGCACTGCAGATAGTTTGGCATATAACACCCCGGGACACCCCAAGAGTAGGGGAGGGATGGAGAACAGTTCACATAGAAAAATAAATCTAAACCATTACGGTTGTAATGTGTAAGACATAGATGTCAAGCAAGATTAAGTAGAAAGATACATCATACTGTGTAGTTATATGTAATCAGAGGAGCTTTAATTCTTGTCTCACTCACACAGAAAACATTTTAATGATTATGCACATGACGTCGAAGAATTGAAGGACAAGCACAAAGTTGTGTACAGAAGTGAATGCCGGTGAAAATCTCCCTTCGCCACTGTTGTCTAAATTGATTAAAATTTCTGCTCCTCTTTCTTTTTCGTCGGTTAAAAAAAAAAATAAGATATTTGATCATCTTAATTTTTGATTAGATTCATATCTATAAATAATAACCTTTATTGTTGCCTAGGTTTATAACATTTGAATCAGTTCTCTGCACTGAAATAAAGCGGTCTGGGTTGACGTTAGTTGGAAAATGCTTTTATAAAAAATATTGTCAGATTTTAAGAGGCAATTATGTTGCATATTATAGTAACAGTTAAATCAATATAAATCATAATATAATGATGAAGAAAAGGAAACATCGTATTAAACAGTCAGGTAAAGTAAACGAAATAAAAACTAATAATAATATTAGAGCTGAAAGGTATATTTTAAAGAATATATATTTAAAGAAAATAAGGTTAACTCAAAACAAAAAGTATAATTTTGATATTTCGGCTTGGGTCGATAAAGAAATGTAGATAACGCGGTTAGTCCAGATAGGTTTGGAATGAATGGCACCAAGAGGAGCGGTGGCAGTTAATTTTAGTGTAGTAAATGTAGAAAGTGAGGTCACTACCTCGAGTCTCAGGGATTGTGTGAAGAACCTCAACATTTCTGCTATTTTCTACATGGTCTTTTGCCGATCCCACATTATCATAAACATTATTTCGATTTTCGCAACGGACTAATATCTCTCTGACTTCTAATGGTGGGCGGACGTATTTGGTCGAATCCGGATTATCTTTGCTTTGGACACATTCCTGAATTGTTTTACTCACAAATAACAATTGTATCACAAAGGGAAGTCTTATTAACATCATTGCAGGTATTCAAACTGATAGTTAACAATAAAAGAACGCTTTAACTTTTTGAATGTTTACAACAATAGGAAATTAAATTGTTGCTACGAAATGTATTTTTCAGATTGCAGCGAATTGAAAATTATTTAAATATATAAATGATAATTATTGATAACAATGAAATAACTTTATCCATTAGCCTAGCTGCGCATAAAAACATATGGAAATTTGAATGAATAAATTCATTTAATAATAAAAAAGAGAATAAAACACCAAATAAATGTATGACAATTTTGGAACAAAGTAAATATAAATGTGAATATTTTTATTAACTTATTATATGTAAAATTGAAAGAGAAATGAACACTATCTCTCAATTTCACTTAGGAAAGTTGTAATGTAATTGTATGATCTGCCGTTGGTTGAAATGAATGAAACTATAACCATGTCACTCATTAGCGAACTAGAGATAATAAAGAGGTATATCAGCCCCACTTTTCTGGATATGTAGGGTGGAGGAGGTTAATACAAACTTTTAGTTGGTAAAGGCAATTCAGCGCTCTACTCACTGCTTGTGAATTCCCAGCATTTCAAATCCCTTTCAACGCCTAATGTCACTTCCTTGTGGTGCCCCCGAGGAGCCTGATGGGACCGGACGACAGAGGCGGCGTCCATAATTTCTATCAAGTTGTGAATTGTCTATTATATATCCACTCCAGCTGGAGAGTGCTAGAGCCGCGCCTGAGCGGCAGAGGGTGTATACAAATAAATTGGCACAACTCATTGTAAGTAATTGCCCAGGAAGAGGAGTTAATACCTTTAGTCGATTTTAAGAACTATCATACTCGTGGGAACCAAAATGAACCCCCAAAAAAAATGAAGACCTGAAGGAGCTAATGACCATACTAGTCGAAGAATACTCACCTTTGGAACGGCCAGGACCTCAAATGGACACTAGGCAGATCCTAGCAAGTAAAGCCCAAAATGGTTCATTGGCTATATATAGCAGCAATTAGACCCATTATTCTGTGCTGCCTTTGTTTGATGGCATAAGGCCACGGCGAGCAAACCTAGAGCATTGCTTGGCGAGTAGCAATGGCTGGTGTGCCTTATGCCTCCTGGTGCCATGAGTACAAACTCTACTGTTGCTATGGAAGTTCTCATATGAAATCGCCACCTCATCTTTTGCAATTAAATTCGCGGATTATGATCCCATTCCTACTTTTAACGGGAATCCACATAACTTATTAAACTTCGTCACCAATTCGTCAGACAAGTTCATAACAAACTTGGGAATTATATGACCAACGCTTTAGTAAAATTAAATAAGGGGTGTCTCAAAAGAAAGTTTATATTTGTTTAGGTTTTTGCGTGAACGCAACGAATCTGAAGGGGGTGGAGGGTATGTCAATCGGTAGCCTGGCTCTTCATCGCATTTTGCAGAAAGACTTAAAGCTGCACCCCTACAAAATTCAATTGGTGCAAGAACTAAAGCCCCAGGATGCCAGTCAGAGGCTTGATTTCGTTGACCAGGCAAGTGAGCGCTACTCGACGTTTAACAATATCTTATTTTCGGATGAAGCTCATTTTCATCTCAATGGGCACGTAAATAAGCCAAACTGCCTCTATTGGAGTGCAGAAAATCCAAAACAAAAGCATCAAAAACCTCCTCATTCAACCAAAGTGACGGTATGGGCTGCGATGTCGGCGCGAGGAATTTTCGGCGCTTACTTTTTTGAAGATGGCATGGGACGTGCAGTTACAGTGAATTCAGAGCGTTATGTGAACATGTTTCTTGCTTCTTTTTTCCTGAGCTGTTTCTTGGTGCCTGAGCAGCAGCACGAGTGACTTTTGGGTCCATGATTGTTAATGTTAATTACTACCATAACTGCTCTTTATATATCTACAATGAATAAATCAATTCCTTTTCTAAAACGTCCATTTTTCACGTATTTACTCTTGTCAATTACAAGGTAACTAAACGGTTCTTTCCAACATAACGAACACATTTCTTTAAAAAGTGTAAAACATAAATCTGGTGTGCTTGCATGCACCTCGTAAATACGTTTTAAATTTAATTCATCTTGAGGAAATACTATTAAAAATTTAATGTTACATCTGATAAGGTGTCTTGGGATACAAACATAACTTTGTGTTAAATTAAAGCAATCGAGGTTCATATGACTTCCATAACTAAAGTATCGTATAATAATTCTCATCTTCCATAGTGACATCATCAAATATACGGACCGAATTGGATTTAACTTCTTGAGACAATTCTTTCGCATCTTCAAATTCGTATAATCCTATTTCAGGAAAAAGATTTATGACACATTTTTAATACTGGTATTTTGGCTCATGTAAAGTTTTTCCGAAAAGATACACATTAATAAATTTTACACATTAAATCATTTGGATTTAATAAAAGTCCAATCATAATATCAGTCTTTTCATATCCGCTCGGTCCGCAAATTGATGCTCGGATGGTGCTTGGCAGCCTGGAGCCAACACCTCACGTAGTTGCAGAGGAAGAGACTGGCGACGATCCAGATACTGGCTCTGCTTAGGGTCACTAAGACATACAGAACGGTGTCGCATGAGGCGTTGCAGGTGCTAGCCGGAGCGATGCCCCTGGACCTCGTCCTCAAGGAGGACAGAATAAAGTATATTGCGAAGAGGCAGGGGCTCGACGCGCTACCGGAGGGACTCCGTACCAGAATCGGCGAGAACCCCAACCAATGGAAGAAGATATTGAGGGAGGATACCATCGAGGAGTGGAATGGACGGTGGGAAGGGAGCCAGAAGGGAGCTGCCCTAAGGAAGTTCTTCCTCCCTGATTACTGGGTCTCGCAGATGCTGACAGGGTATGGAGGTTTCCGGGGGAAACTACAGGAACATGGAAAGGGACATAGACCCCCGGTGCCCCACCTGTGGAGTCCCTGAGACTGCAGAGCACGTGATCGTGTCCTGCACCGCAGTAGAAGGACACCGAGCCAGGTTGTCGAGAAGTACCGGGATCTTCGCCCTCGCCGAGTCGGACTTCCCGCGTCTGATGGAGGAAGAGGTGTACCCCTTCTTCAAGGACTTCGTGTACGGGTGGAAGGAGGTGGTGGGCCCTGAGCACTTTACCTGGGAAGGGCCACAGAGCCTAAACGGTTCTGGCCCTAAGCGGCTCTACGAACATGGTTTTATGAGATACCGGATACGATCTCTTCCGATGGAGGGAGAGAATTCGATAATGCGAGTCTGCAAAATGAGATGAAGGCATTGGAGATAGCTTGGCATATTAACACCCCGGGACACCCCAAGAGTAGGGGAGGGATAGAGAGGTTGCACAGTAAGCTGGGAGATCACCTGCGAGTGTTCCACGTAGACAAGGGGTTGGAGGCAGATTGCGCAATGCCAAAGGCGGTAGCAGCATACAACCATTCTATTCATATGGCTACAGGGTTTTCCCCGTTTGAAGTACTCTTCGGACTTAGAGAACGGCGAAGAGACGGAGGGAGCATGGTAGTAAACGAAGGGTTGGCAGAGCGATTAGTGAGCAATAGGGTAGCGCTCGTAAAACTGTCGGAGAAAGCACACAGGAGGATCGCGGCGGAAAAGAGTACAAGGGTGGCACGGGAGAATATTCGGGTACGGGATAGGATGGAGGATGTTAAGATAGGGACTATTGTGTACCGAAAATTGGCATCAAACAGGACTAAAGAGGCGGTACGTTATGAGGGACCATTCAAGGTGATTGTGATACGTGAACTCAATGTAGTGACCATCCAGAGTATCAAAGAAACGAGGAAACGGAGAACCGTTCACATCGAACAATTAAAGATTCCGCTGGGCGAGCCCGGACAACCCTGATAATGCATGAGTGAGTATCCTCTCTTCTACGGGAGCAGATTAGATGTATCGAGGAATGATTTATGTTCGTTTTTGACAGATGTCGATTTCTTAAGCTCCCTGTGTCTACGAGGCAGTTCACTTCACTGTTTGTTTTAATAATAGGCAACCAATTCTTTAACTCACCTGCTACATTGTTGATGACGCAAGCTCGGTCGCGTCTCTGCGAGCACCCGCCTCATACAGTCGTCTACTTCCTTTCACCATTGCCGTCTGCCGCTGTCCGCGATGCTGCACTACCTTGTGTTGTCGGTTCCAGCCGCTGCTCAAGCTGCCCTCACCGCCACTGCTTCCTGGTTCCTCTGAAGATCCCGATATACTAGATGTGTCCCTAGGAGTTCCACCTCGCCTGGACGAGTACCTTCTTTTTCGTACCTCCTGAGCATTCACTTCCATCGGCTCTCCTTGATAGCCCTCTTTACTGCGATAGACGTATGGACATTGCCTTGCAAAATGCCCCTCCGTCCCCCACTCATAACATCTGGAGCGTGGACATTGGGCTACCAGATGGCCCGTCCTGCCACACCCGTGGCACTTCCTCTCATCCTTCCTAGGTCCATTCCTTGATCTCGGCTGTCAAGTCTTCTTCTCCGTTGTGGACGGTTTTTCTCTGATGAATGCCCTCCTCCAAGGAGTCGAAGAGATTCTTGGTCGATGATTCAGTGTAGCGGGCCTTACAATGCTATTCCCAACACCGCCCGTCATTATTGTTCCGTATTCGCACAATGCGCAAGCAAAAAGCAAAAAAAAAAACTAATAAAAAAAAAAATTCAATCTGGTTCTGTTTTATACCGGCCGGTCCCGGCACCCGGTATTCGGCACCAATAACGTGTTTGAGACACTAAAAATAAAAATAAAAAATAAAAGGTTTTAATAGAAGCACACAGAGAGAGATCCGTTACAACTGACTTTATTAAGGAAGTAATCCTCTTTATATAAGGTCTAGGAGTAGTTTACACTCATGAGAGGGATTAAGCTCTCTTATTACCCAGCTCTGGCTGGCTCTTAACTTATATATATATATATATATATATATATATATATATATATATATATATATATATATATATATATATATATATATATATATATATATATATATATATATATATATATATATACTGAATATACATACTCTAGCATGAAAAACACACACCTAAAAAAAAAATGAAAAAATAATACAATAATAATAATCAAAAATAAACACAAAATTCTTATATCTAAACCACTGTACAAAAAGGAATAAGAAAACAGATCATGAAATCGAAATCTGTCGAAAAGCGAAAATAAACTATCTCAATGCACATAATCTGATGCCGTAGAAAAGAGGATACTAGTGCATTATCAGGGTTGCCTGGGCTCCCCTACCGGAATTTGTAATTTTCTATGTGAACTATTCTCCATCCCTCCCCTACTCTTGGGCTGTCCCGGGGTGTTATATGCCAAACTATCTCCAGTGCTTTCATCTCGTTTCACAGAATTGCGTTATCCAATTCTCTCCCTCCATCGGAAGAGATCGTGTCGGGTATCCCATAGAATTGCAACCATGTCCGTAGAGCCGCGATCACCGCCTCTTACGACCGGCCGTGTACCGGATATGCCATGCTATGTTCCGGAGCATGGCATATCCGGTACACGGCCGGTCGTAAGAGGCGGTGATCGCGGCTCTACGGACATGGTTGCAATTCTATGGGATACCCGACACGATCTCTTCCGATGGAGGGAGAGAATTGGATAACGCAATTCTGTGAAACGAGATGAAAGCACTGGAGATAGTTTGGCATATAACACCCCGGGACAGCCCAAGAGTAGGGGAGGGATGGAGAATAGTTCACATAGAAAATTACAAATTCCGGTAGGGGAGCCCAGGCAACCCTGATAATGCACTAGTATCCTCTTTTCTACGGCATCAGATTATGTGCATTGAGATAGTTTATTTTCGCTTTTCGACAGATTTCGATTTCATGATCTGTTTTCTTATTCCTTTTTGTACAGTGGTTTAGATATAAGAATTTTGTGTTTATTTTTGATTATTATTATTGTATTATTTTTTCATTTTTTTTTTAGGTGTGTGTTTTTCATGCTAGAGTATGTATATTCAGTATATATATATATATATATATATATATATATATATATAAGTTAAGAGCCAGCCAGAGCTGGGTAATAAGAGAGCTTAATCCCTCTCATGAGTGTAAACTACTCCTAGACCTTATATAAAGAGGATTACTTCCTTAATAAAGTCAGTTGTAACGGATCTCTCTCTGTGTGCTTCTATTAAAACCTTTTATTTTTTATTTTTATTTTTAGTGTCTCAAACACGTTATTGGTGCCGAATACCGGGTGCCGGGACCGGCCGGTATAAAACAGAACCAGATTGAATTTTTTTTTTTATTAGTTTTTTTTTTGCTTTTTGCTTGCGCATTGTGCGAATACGGAACAATAATGACGGGCGGTGTTGGGAATAGCATTGTAAGGCCCGCTACACTGAATCATCGACCAAGAATCTCTTCGACTCCTTGGAGGAGGGCATTCATCAGAGAAAAACCGTCCACAACGGAGAAGAAGACTTGACAGCCGAGATCAAGGAATGGACCTAGGAAGGATGAGAGGAAGTGCCACGGGTGTGGCAGGACGGGCCATCTGGTAGCCCAATGTCCACGCTCCAGATGTTATGAGTGGGGGACGGAGGGGCATTTTGCAAGGCAATGTCCATACGTCTATCGCAGTAAAGAGGGCTATCAAGGAGAGCCGATGGAAGTGAATGCTCAGGAGGTACGAAAAAGAAGGTACTCGTCCAGGCGAGGTGGAACTCCTAGGGACACATCTAGTATATCGGGATCTTCAGAGGAACCAGGAAGCAGTGGCGGTGAGGGCAGCTTGAGCAGCGGCTGGAACCGACAACACAAGGTAGTGCAGCATCGCGGACAGCGGCAGACGGCAATGGTGAAAGGAAGTAGACGACTGTATGAGGCGGGTGCTCGCAGAGACGCGACCGAGCTTGCGTCATCAACAATGTAGCAGGTGAGTTAAAGAATTGGTTGCCTATTATTAAAACAAACAGTGAAGTGAACTGCCTCGTAGACACAGGGAGCTCGAGCACTCTGCTGTCAAAAATAGCGGCGGAGAGTTTGTGTGGCAAGGGGGAGGCACTTCAGATCCAGAAATGCAAGTGTAGGCTAGTAACCTTAGGTGGGCCATGTAAGGTGATGGGGGAGGCGGACATGGGATTGAGCGAGTGGGGGAAAACGGGAGCACGATTACAAGTTCATGTAGTAGAGAGCATGCCCAGAGAATATCAGGCTATAGTTGGGTGCGACCTGTTAGAGAGGGTAGACGCTAAGGTGGAAAATAAACAGGGCAGATGGTATGTCAAAATAGGAGGCAGGTCATACACGTGTCAACGTGCCGTTAGAGGCTCTCGGGTGGGGACCGTGAATAGAGTGGTAGAGTGGAGAAAACGACTGCTAAAAGAATTTCGGGACATCTTTTATAAGGAAGGGGAGATATTAGTTGTCACGGGTCTTTCCCCCGTGCACGAATTTCCGAAAATTACGTACGTGAAGGAAAAACGGTATCCCCAAGCGCTGAGGAAACACATCCGGGAAGAGTTGGAGGAGTTGAAGCGGCAGGGAATCATAATCAATAGTTCGTCTCCGTTTAATAGTCCCTTGTGGGCAGTAAAGAAGCAGAGTACGACAGGGCAAGAGAAATATAGAGTAGTTGTGGACGTCAGTTAAATGAAAATACGAAAGACGAAGCTTATCCGATTCCCAGGTTCGAGGACATAATAGACAGGCTTAGCGGGGCTACCCTATTCAGCACATTAGACTTAAAGGCGGGGTATCACCAGATCAAAATTCATCCTAGAGATCAGGCGAAAACGGCCTTCACGTTTGAACGGGGGGCACTATGAGTGCCCTTTGGACTGAAGAACGCGCCCCTCACGTTCCAAAGATTAATGGATAAGTTCCTCAGGGGTATCGACGAAGGGATCTGCCAGGTCTACATGGATGACCTGTTGGTATTCAGTAAATCGGAGGAGGAACACGAGCAACACCTGAGACAGGTATTCGCGAGAGTAAGGGAATTCGGTTTGAAACTGTCTCCAGAGAAGTCGGTTTTGGGTTTGGCCGAAATAAATCACCAATATGGCGATACCTCGGGATGTAAAAGGCAAAAGGAGACTTCTGGGGGCCCTGAACTATTACCGGCGGTTTGTACCGGACATAGCGCGTTACTTGGTACCTATAAATAATCTACTGAAAAAGGAGCGCGGTTGGTCGTCACACCTAGTATGGAGGGGGGGGAGGGGGGAGGGGGAGGGGAGGGGGAGGGGGAGGGGAGGGGGAGGGGGAGGGGGAGGGGGAGGGGGAGGGGAAGGGGGGGGAGAGGGAGAGGGAGAGGGAGAGGGAGAGGGAGAGGGAGAGGGAGAGGGAGAGGAGAGGGAGAGGGAGAGGGAGAGGGAGAGGGGGAGGGGGAGGGGGAGGGGGAGGGGGAGGGGGAGGGGGAGGGGGAGAGGGAGAGGGAGAGGGAGAGGGAGAGGGAGAGGGAGAGGGAGAGGGAGAGGGAGATTGAGAGGGAGAGGGAGAGGGAGAGGGAGAGGGAGAGGGAGAGGGAGAGAGAGAGAGAGAGAGGAGAGAGAGAGAGAGAGAGAGAGAGAGAGAGAGAGAGAGAGAGAGAGAGAGAGAGAGAGAGAGAGAGAGAGAGAGAGAGAGAGAGAGAGAGAGAGAGAGAGAGAGAGATGTATGGAACACCTAAAGGAGGAACCTATTCTAGCATTCCCTGACTTCAATAAGCAGTTTACAGTGACCACAGATGCCAGCGAGTATGCCTAGGGTGCAGTGCTATCCCAGGAGAATGACCGTGGGGAACGGCCCATAGCGTACGCGAGCAGAAGACTGTCGGATGCCGAAGCAAGATATAGCGTGCTCGAGAGAGAATTGTTAGGTATCGTTTGGGCATTCGACCATTTCCGGCCATACCCATTCGGAAGGAGATTTAGGGTCCAGACTGATCACAGGCCGCTACAGTGGGTTGGACAGTTGAAAGAGTCGTCGGCTCGAGTCGCGCGATGGAAAGAGAGGTTAAGCCAGTATTCTATGGACGTCGTCTATAAACCCGGCAAAGAGAATGTGGTCGCCGACTGGTTGTCGCGTTCGCTGATGGTGAATGCCATAGAAGAGGACGTAGCGGGGTCATCAAGACACATCCGACAATTTCTACAGGATTGGTCACCAGAAGGCGAAGGAGAGCAGGCTACGACAGAGGCAGAGAGGGAAGAGACGTCATCACCCAGAGACAGTTCTACGGATGAGAGACCACAGGATATAGAGGAAATTGACGAGATCATTAATGATAAACCGCGCCAGGTAATCTGGAAGACGAAGACGTCGGGTATACTTGCTATTGAGTACTCGCGTTACGGGAGGTCACGCGTAAATGTTATCTCGTCACAACCTGGGGTACGATTAGATCTTGTCTGTAAAGCACTGAAAGACGCGTCTAAACCGGGTAAGACACACCACATATATGTGGGTAATGCCACCATCTGGGATAAAATCAAACAGGTGTGGAAGACGGATCAAATCCCAGATCGAGTCTTCATTCGATGTAGGGTAATGGTCGAAACCATCAGAGACGTCGAATGACAGAAGGAGTTCACCGGGGCGTACCATCAGGGGAAGACCAACCACCGAGGGGTCAGTGAAACGCTACAAGCACTCAAGAGACGGTACTATTGGTCAGGGATGCGGCGGACCATTCAGGAAGTCATCGGAGCATGCGAGGTCTGCATGACTACAAAGTATGATCGCCACCCACCGCAAGCAGTACAAGAAAAGACGCCAACAGGTGCATTACCACTCCGGGATCTTCAAGTGGACACGTTCACTTGCAGGGGATTCACGTGGATGACGGCTATAGACGTGTTCAGTAAAGTAGCGATGGCTCATCTCATCCAAAAAAAAGCGGCGGAATCGGTGCTACTAGCCTTACAGACGTGGTTCATGTTTTACGGAGTACCCGACCGTATAACATCCGATAAAGGGAGGGAATTCGATAACGTGATCCTGAGCGAGGAAATGCGGAAATTAGAAGTCAGGTGGCACTTTAACACTCCGGGACACCCGAAGAGTAGGGAAGGGGTAGAACGATTGCATAGCACCCTAAGTGACCACCTCAGAGTGTACCACGTGGAACACTGGTGGACCCAGTAAATAAATAAAGTCTTCTAAATAAAGTCAGTTGTAACCGATCTCTCTCTGTGTGCTTTTATTAAAACCTTTTATTTTTTTTTATTTTTAGTGTCTCAAGCACGTTAATTTATATATATATATATATATATATATATATATAAGTTAATGTCCGGTGGACAACAATATAGACCTTAATACCATCTCGGAATGTAAATAAGATACAAATCCTATAAATAGAGGATTATTGAGGAGAATAAATCAGTTTTAGTTCAGATCTCGTGTGTGTCATTTCAAGCTACCTTTTCCTTCTTTTATTCATTTCATTTGTTTTTTTTTGTTCTTTTCGAGCGGAGGGAGCTTAACTGGTGCCGAAACCGCGGGACTTCGAGTAACATAGTGGTGAACTCGTTTTTTTTTCTTACTGCAGCGATGCCAGAAGGAGTGTTGAGACCAGCGAAATTAAACGTGGCAACAGGAATTCCACCATTACCACAAGAAACCATGGCAGAAGCTCACGCGAACGCACTGGCCTGGATGAAAATACGGGCAGCGGCGACACAAGACATGAGAAGAGCGATCTCGGACTTAAAAAGATTCACCGGGGAAACCGGCGAATTAAATCATTTCCTTAAGGGCGGTGATCGGCTGATGGCAGACATCGAGAGGAAGGTAGCGGAGAACCTGATAAACCAGGGAGACGCAGAATCGTTAAAAGCGGCGTTAATATGTAGAGTCAGAAGAAATATTCTGAACCTAATTCAGGTGGATGAGGAAACCCCGTGGACCGTAATAAAAGAACGCCTGAAGAAAGCTTTCGGAGGTGGTCGCTGGACCCCGGAGGAGGACATTTTCTACATGTTTAGAGAGACAAAGCGGGTCCATCATTCAAACGGACAGTACGCCGGGAAAATATTGGCCCAGTACAATAAAATTACTGGGAAAATGAGAGAGACGGTTAGCGCGGTAGAAGTGGAGGCCAGGATGGCGTTTCTTTCGACAATACTGAAGGTACAGTTAGCGAAGGAAACCGGGAAGAAAGACTGTCTACCAAGAGATCGCAGTTTCGTAGAAAGCGCTCAAGAAATGATAGACACGAGCGCTAGAGAAGAGGATGTCAGGAGCGGAGAGGAAGAAGCGGGCTGGAGCCGGATAACATATAGGAGACCCAAAACCACACCAATCACGTGGGGAAAAGGGAAAACCGAATACGGCGCAAAGGAACGAGCAATGGCCGGAGAAAGGAGACAAGCAAGGCCGAGGAACTACGGCAGACTCGAAGACCGAAAATGCCATGGGTGCGGAAAGACGGGGCATTTGGTAGCACAATGTCCTCGTACTAGATGCTTTGAATGTGGAACGAAGGGGCACATCGCCAGACAATGTCCCTACATGAGTCGGAGGAACCAACCACCAGAGCCGATGGAGGTAAACGCTCAGAGAGTGTGGAGAAGACATAGACCGCAGTCCGAGTCAGCTGCATCATCAGAGACATCTGAAACAGAGGAAGAAGCTAGGGAACCAGAGAACAGAGAGAACGAGAGGAGCAGGAGCGTCCGAAGGAGCGGGAATCGTCGAGCAGCAGCGGGGAAGAGCGAAAGAGACGAAATCTGAGGAGAGTGGCAGCGGAGAGGCAACCGCGTGATAGTGAGCAACAGCGTGAAGAAGGAGTGTAGCGGTCTGCCTATAATTAGAGCCCAAGGTGGAGAAAGATATCTAGTGGATACAGGTAGTTCAAATACAATTGTAGGTAAGAGTGCACTACAGAGGATGTACAACAGAGAGAGGATGCCCCAGATCAAGGTATGTTCATGTAAATTAATCACCCTAGGTGGTCCCTGTAGAGTCGAGGGAGATGCCATAATAGGGCTGGGTAGATTGGGAAGGAAGACGGATAAATTGAGGGTACACGTGGTAGAGGAGATGCCCAGAGAATATGAAGGGATTATCGGGTGCGATTTACTGGGGAAGGTAGGAGCGAAAGTTGAGAACATTGGAGGACGGTGGGACATTCGCATAGGGGGAATGATGTACCAATGTCAGAGATCACTAAGGAACGAGGAGGCGCGAGTGGGAGCAATTAGGCAGGTGGGGGACTGGAGAAATGAATTAAAACGAGAATACGAGGACATATTTTTTAAAGAGGGCGGTATACAGGGGGTTACCGGGAAGTCCGTTCACGAGATTCCACAGAAAAACGATAGGGTGAGTTATGTCAAAGAGCGACGATACCCGCAGGCGCTCCGGCAGGAACTAGAGGACCTGAAGAAGCAGGGGATTATCATTGATAGCACCTCTCCGTATAATAGCTCCCTATGGGCGGTAAAGAAAAAGAGTACGGCTGGCGAGGGTCAAGAAAAATATAGGGTCGTGGTCGACTATCGCAAGCTAAATGAGAACACGGTAGACGAAAGATATCCCATCCCAAGGTTTGAAGATATTTTAGACAGATTAAGCGGGGCGACAATATTTAGTACCCTAGATCTGAAGGCGGGGTACCATCAGATAAGAATGCATCCCAGAGACCAACATAAGACAGCCTTTACCTTCGAGAGGGGCCACTACGAATTTACAAGGATGCCGTTCGGTCTAAAAAACGCCCCCATCAAGTTTCACCGCCTTATGGATGAGTTTCCGAGGGGAGTGGACGAATCAATATGTCAGGCATATATGGATGATTTGTTGGTATTCAGCAAAACCGAGGCGCAGCATGTGGATCATCTACGACGAGTTTTCGACCAGGGGAGAAAGTTCGGACTGAAGTTGTCTCAGGAAAAATCGCAAATGGGCCGAGACCAGATCAACTTCTTGGGACACACGATATCCAAGGAAGGGGTGAAACCGGACAGTTCCAAGGTGGAAGCGATTCGGCAGATGGCCGTCCCACGGGATGTAAAAGGGATCCGGAGATTATTAGGGACGCTGAACTACTATAGAAGATTTGTCCCCGAGATGGCAGAACACCTCGTGCCCCTCAACAACCTGCTCAAGAAAGGTCAGAAAGTAGTTGTGACGGCGGCGATGGACCTTAACATCAGGAAGTGCATGATCAGACTACAAGAGGAACCTGTGTTGGCATTTCCTGACTTCCAGATGAAATTCATTATCACGACAGACGCGAGCGACTACGCCTTGGGGGCGGTACTGTCACAGGAAGGTGACACGGGTGAACGACCGGTAGCGTACGCCAGTAGGCGCCTCACAGATGCGGAAACAAGATATAGTGCGTTAGAAAGGGAATTATTAGGCATCGTGTGGGCTGTAGACCATTTTAGGGCATACGTGTTTGACCGAAAGTTCACGGTACGTACCGACCACCGACCCCTACAATGGGTCGGAAAGTTAAAGGAATCCTCTTCAAAGATTACACGCTGGAAGGAACTCCTCGGACAATACAATATGGAAGTAGAGTACAAGCCCGGAAAGGAGAACATCGTGGCAGACTGGCTTTCCCGAGCGCTGATGGTGAACGCCATAGAAGATAGAGGGGAGTCGTCTAGAGACGTCCGACAGTTTCTACGGGAATGGACGCCGGATGGCGAAGGAGAACAGAAAGAACCAGGGATGAGAGACGAAGAACAGGCATTGGAAGAGAGTTCTACGGAAGAAAGACCCTCAGATTTAGAAGAAAAGGACGAGATAATAAACGACAAGAGCCGGCAGATTATCTGGAAGACGAGATCCGCGGGACTGATGAAAATGGATTTCAGCACGTACGAGAGGCGAAAAATTATCACCATTTGGTCACAGCCAGGGGCGAGAGCAGAACAGATTAGCAGGGCACTCAATGACGCGTCTAAGCCTGGAGAAACATATTACCTATACGTAGGGAATGAGACCATCTGGGAGAAAATCAAAAAGCTATGGCGTACTGAACAGATCGGAGTAGATAGAACGTTCATCCGATGCAAACTAGCGGTAGAAACGGTACGGGAGGAATCACAGCAGAAACGTAACATGCATTGAAACGTAAATACTTCTGGAGCGGCATGAAAAAGGCCATTAAAGAGGTGATCGGAGGGTGCGAAATATGCCACGCTACAAAATATGATCGGCATCCGCCGAAAGTCCAGCAGGAGGAAATCCCTACGGCGAGTGTACAATTGAGTAATCTGCAGGTCGATACCTTCACCTGGAGAGGACACAAGTGGGTCACCATGATCGACCTATTTAGTAAAGTGGCCATGGCCTACCCGGTGCACGAACGGTCTTCAGAGGCAGTGCTAGGAGCCCTTCGGAGGTGGTTCCAGTTCTATGGGGTACCGGACCGAATCTCGTCCGACTGTGGAAGAGAATTTGATAACATCATCATTAGACAGGAGATGAAGTCCTTGGATGTGAAATGGCATCTGAATACCCCAGGCCATCCCAAAAGCAGAGGGGGCATCGAGAGGCTACACGGAACGCTGGGTGAACACCTACGAGTGTACCATGTGGAAAGAGGTCTAGAACCAGAGGAGGCGATGCCGAAGGCAGTGGCAGCGTATAACCATTCGATCCATACGGTAACAGGATTCGCCCCATTTGAAATTCTCTTCGGGCTCCGCGGTCGACGAAGGGATCCTGGAGAAACGGTGAAAGACGAGGAGATGTCCGAAGCATTGGTGAATAATCGCATAGCGCTAAGGAAATTGTGGGAAAAAGGACAACATAAAATAGAGAAGGAAACAAGTAGAAGAGTAGCCCGGGAGAATAGGAAGGTTAAGGATATAACTGGGAACATAAGGATAGGGACCATAGTATATCGGAAAATAGGGTCTAACAGGAGTAAAGAGTTACAAAGGTACGAGGGACCATTTAGGGTGATTGTCATTAGGGAACATAATGTATTCACGATCCAAAGCGTGAGAGAACCCAGGAAGCGCCGGACTGTTCATATCGAGAAACTAAAGCTCCCCGTACAAAGTCAGGACAGTCTTGAGCAGACTGGAGCATCCTCATCTCCGTAAACAAACACCGCCTTATAACCAGGCGAAATTAAATTATTTTTGTTGTTTTTATCTGACAATGGAGTGTGTATAGTTGTAAGTGAAAAGTGAAAATTTCAGTTCTTGTGTAGTTGTAAGGTTTCTTTTTGTTTATGTTTATTTTTGTTTTTTTTTTTGTATCTTTTGCTATGTTATGTTATTAGGTATTAAGCAATATTGTATGAGGTATTATATAATAGCTATATTTATATTAGTTTACGACCGATAGTCATAAACTGGGAGGGGGGAGTTAATGTCCGGTGGACAACAATATAGACCTTAATACCATCTCGGAATGTAAATAAGATACAAATCCTATAAATAGAGGATTATTGAGGAGAATAAATCAGTTTTAGTTCAGATCTCGTGTGTGTCATTTCAAGCTACCTTTTCCTTCTTTTATTCATTTCATTTGTTTTTTTTTGTTCTTTTCGAGCGGAGGGAGCTTAACTTTAATATATATATATATACTGAATATACATACTCTAGCATGAAAAACACACACCTAAAAAAAATATATATATATATTTTTTTTTTCTGTTGGCACTGTAGACCGTGGAGATCCATGGCCGCGTGATGTGGTATTCATACATAGGAGACAACACCACGATTCTCAATTTAGGTACACGGAGTAGGGTCATCCTCCCACGCCCGGCCTTTTTGTGAATTGGCTCCAAGTAGGCTAACGAGGCTCACATACACCGGGGTGGGCGGGATAAATTGCTTGAATTATTTAATTTAATTAAATTAAATTCCTGCCGGTGCCGGTATTCGAACTCAAAAAAACAACCTTTGGTTTTGTGAGTAAGTGCGTTAACCCACTCGGCCACTCCGACCCCGTATATATATATATATATATATATATATATGTGTGTGTTTGTGTGTGTAAGTTAATACAGATAGAGACAACAATAGAGACCTTAATACCATCTCTGAATGCAAATAAGATACAAATCCTATATATAGAGGATTATTGAGAAGAATAAATCAGTTTTAGTTCAGATCTCGTTTGTGTCATTTCAAGCTCCCTTTTCCTTCTTTTCTTTATTTCATTTGTTTTTTTGTTTTTTTTTTCGTTCCGAGCTGAGCGAGCTTATATTTATATACTTATATATATATATATATATATATATATATATATATATATATATATATATATATATATATATATATATATATATATATATATATATATATATATATACTTATAGTAGTAGTATCTATAAGCAGAAAGTGTTGACACTCGCGTATCACCAAGGAAAAACTAACTACCGATGCGAGCACGAGACATTACATGCATTGAAACGTAAATACTTCTGGAGCGGCATGAAAAAGACCATTAAAGAGGTCATCGGAGGGTGCGAAATATGACACGCAACGAAATATGACCGGCATCCGCCGAGAGTTCAGCAGGAGTAAAACCCTACGGCGCGTATACCATTGAGTGATCTGCAAGTCGATACCTTCACCTGGAGAGGGCACAAGTGGGTCACCATGATCGACCTATTTAGTAAAGTGGCCATGGCCTACCCGGTACACGAACGGTCATCGGAGGCAGTGCTAGGAGCCCTTCGGAGGTGGTTCCAGTTCAATTGGGTACCGGATCGAATCTCGTCCGACTGTGGAAAAGAATTTGATAACATCATTCATTAGAAAAGAGATCTAGGCCTTGGATGTGAAATGGTACCTGATTACCCCAGGCGATCCCTAGAGCAGAGGAGGCATTGAGAGGCTGCACGGAACGCTGGGAGAACATCTACGAGTGTACCATGCGGATAGAGGTCTAGAACCAGAAGAGGTGATGCCGAAGGCAGTGGCAGCGTATAACTATTCGATCCACACGGTGACGGGATTCGCCCCATTTGAAATGCTCTATGGGCTCCGCGGTCGATGAAGGGATCCTGGAGAAACGGTGACAGACGAGGAGATGTCGGAAGCATTGGTGAATAATCGCAATACGCTGGAGAAATTGTGGGAAAAAGGACACAATAAACTAGAGACGGAAAAAAGTAGAAGAGTGGCCCGTGCTATGTTTTATCTAACTTTAGTTGAGCTTGATTACTATTTAGCTCTAATACATTAGTCTATATATATAGCTAGGATGTCATTGGGCAATCATTGAAGATGATTATCCCAAAATTAAGTAAGCTTATGAATACTTTTGAATTTCTTACCTTGTCCTCTAAATTGGGTACCTTTCCAAAGGTCTGGTTTGTGTTTACCATTATTTAATTATTAACCAAGATAATGTTCCTACTTTTAAGTTTAATACTAATGTTAATCAAAGTTACTGCTATCATAATGAAATATATTCAAATTAAATATGGACCTGGTTACTAAAGAACAACCTCCTTGCTAACATTTATCTTTATTTCTCAAAATTAAAATAACAAAATATTACAATAAAAATTAACCATGGAATGATTCAGCCTAGACTTAGCCATTAATTGTTTTAACATAAATCTCTTATCTGTACTAGTTGGTGTTGATGGTTCCTCAGCATCTCTCCCTCGGGTTTCCCCTACATATCTTCAGTCATGGAGCCAGAGCGCATTTCTCATCTTCAGAGTCGCATTGTTCCGCCCTTGAGTCCCCAAGTCCTGCCTCCACCTCGATCAGTTCCTCAGTCCCTCCTTTTCACCTCTTTCTTTCTTTCCCCCTTTCTCTCTTATTTTGCCTAAGAGGGGGTTGAAAACGATGTTCATTGGCCGACTAGTTTTATAGAGGGAGGAAATTCTGGGATTTCATCGGATGGCTCCACCCTTTGTCCTGACAGCCGTATCTGCGAACCATTATCCAACTAGTCTAATTTAATCATACCTTTTCCACTTTTTCCTCGAGGCCAGCCAAGCCTAAGGGGACCAGTTCTTAAAATTGATTAGATGTTCCAGCTTTTGGCATTGTTACAGTGTTAACTTCTCAGTAGGGTTATATTATTATATATTAAATCCTAATAATCTCCTAATAATTAAATCCCTAATAATCTCCGAATCCCTTTTACATCCCTTGGGATGGTCATCTGCTGAATCGCTTCCACCTTGGAACTGACCGGTTTCACCCCTTCCTTGGATATGGTGTGTCCCAAGAAGTTGATCTGGTCTTGGCCCAGTTGCGATTTTTCCTGAGACAACTTCAGTCCGAACTTTCTCAGCTGGTCGAAAACTCGTTCTAGATGATCCACATGCTGCGCCTTGGTTTTGATGAATATCAACAAATCATCCATATATGCCTGGCATATCGATTTGTCCACTCCCCTCAGGAACTCGTCCATAAGGCGCTGAAACGTGATGGGAGCGTTTTTTAGACCGAACGGCATCCGTGTGAATTCGTAGTGACCCCTCTCGAAGGTAATGGCTGTCTTATGTTGGTCTCGGTTTTCCCGGTTACCCCGAGTATGCTGCCCTCTTTAAAAAAATATGCCATCGTATTCTCGCTTTAATTCATTTCTCCCGTCCCCAACCTGCCTAATCGCTCCCATTCGCGCCCGATAATCCCTTCGTATTCTCTGGGCATCTCCTCTACCACGTGTACCCTCAATTTATCCGCCCTCTTTACCCATCTACCCAGCCCTATTTTGGTCTCTCCCTCGACTTTACAGGGACCGCCCGCCCGCCTAGGGTGATTAATTTACATGAACATACCTTGATCTGGGGCATCCTCTCTCTGCTGTACATCCTCTGTAGTGCACTCTTACCTACTATTGTATTTGAGCTTCCTGTATACACTAAATATCTTCCTCCAACTTGGGTTCTAATTATTGGCAGACCGCTACACCCTTTCATTACGCTGTTGCTCACCATCACGCGGTTGCCTCTCCGCTGCCACTCACTCTCCTTAGATTTCGTCTCTTTCGCTCTTCTCCGCTGCTGCTCGACGATTCCCGCTCCTTCGGATGCTCCTGCTCAACTCGTTTTCCCTGTCCTCTTGTTCCCAAGCTTCTTTATCTGTTTCGGATGTCTCTGATGATGTGGCTGACTCGGACTGCGGTCTATATCTTCTCCACACTCTCTGAGCGTTTACTTTCTTCGGCTCTGGCGGTTGGTTCCTCTGACTCATGTAGGAACATTGTCTGGCAATGTGCCCCTTCGTTCCGCATTCAAAGCATCTGGTACGAGGACATTATGCTACCAAATGCCCCGTCTTTATGTGTGTATTCTTTTTTTTTTTTGTTTTTGTATCTTTTGTTATGTTATGTGTTATTTATTTGGTACTATATAATAGTTATATTTATATTAGTTTACGAAGGATAGTCATAAACTGGGAGGAGGGAGCTAATGACCGGTGGACAACAATAGAGACCTTAATACCATCTCTGAATGTAAATAAGATACAAATCCTATTTATAGAGGATTATTGAGAAGAATAAATCAGTTTTAGTACAGATCTCGTTTGTGTCATTTCAAGCTCCCTTTTCCTTCTTTTCTTTATTTCATTTGTTTTTGTTTTTTTGTTCGTTTCGAGCTGAGCGAGCTTTACTTATATATATATACATACTTTACCTGACTGTTTAATACGATGTTTCCTTTTCTTCATCATTATATTATGATTTATATTGATTTAACTGTTACTATAATATGCTACATAATTGCCTCTTAAAATCTGACAATATTTTTTATAAAAGCATTTTCCAACTTACATCAACCCAGACCGCTTTATTTCAGTGCAGAGAACTGATTCAAATGTTATAAACCTAGGCAACAATAAAGGTTATTATTTATAGATATGAATCTAATAAAAAATTAAGATGATCAAATATCTTATTATTTTTTTTTTACCGATGAAAAAGAAAGAGGAGCAGAAATTTTAATCAATTTAGACAACAGTGGCTTTAAATTATACATTAATTATAATTAAATTATACTTTTTAATTATACTTTTTATAATAATTAAATTATACAAAATTATACATATATATATATATATATATATATATATATATATATATATATATATATATACATACACACACATGTATGTATGAGATTGGCGATGGGTTGTATTCTGAAAATAATATAATATAATATAAACACATCATCACACATTATAAAAATCACATATGAAAAAAATCAGAAGGAGTTTGATCCAGGAGAAACCTAACTTTCAGATTCAGTTTAGACATATTCCATGATACTCGAATATTATTCTGATTCATAATAACTTTTGGCATTCATAAAAACATTCAAACGGGTTGGCCGCATGGAATGCTGATGATGAAGGTCTGCATATAAATGTTAAAGACAAGAATACTTTGGTTCTTTCCCCCTTGTGAGTACCCCACTATATGATGGTAGCAGCGCCTCTTATATGGTCGCCTTTGTACGCAATCATAAATAGTAGACTTTATAATATTAATAAAATGAAAACAACATGGATAAGTAGAAAAAACAAAAAAATCATGGAACTACACTAATCAAAGCATTAACGAAATCGCTTCTGGTAAAAGGGCAAAAATCGCCATGTATTGTATATTTAAATAATAATAACAAAAATTTAAAATACAAAAGTTGTTTTCATGAAATTAGTAATCTAAACCATTACGGTTGTAATGTGTAAGACATAGATGTCAAGCAAGATTAAGTAGAAAGATACATCATACTGTGTAGTTATATGTAATCAGAGGAGCTTTAATTCTTGTCTCACTCACACAGAAAACATTTTAATGATTATGCACATGACGTCGAAGAATTGAAGGACAAGCACAAAGTTGTGTACAGAAGTGAATGCCGGTGAAAATCTCCCTTCGCCACTGTTGTCTAAATTGATTAAAATTTCTGCTCCTCTTTCTTTTTCGTCGGTTAAAAAAAAAAATAAGATATTTGATCATCTTAATTTTTGATTAGATTCATATCTATAAATAATAACCTTTATTGTTGCCTAGGTTTATAACATTTGAATCAGTTCTCTGCACTGAAATAAAGCGGTCTGGGTTGACGTTAGTTGGAAAATGCTTTTATAAAAAATATTGTCAGATTTTAAGAGGCAATTATGTAGCATATTATAGTAACAGTTAAATCAATATAAATCATAATATAATGATGAAGAAAAGGAAACATCGTATTAAACAGTCAGGTAAAGTAAACGAAATAAAAACTAATAATAATATTAGAGCTGAAAGGTATATTTTAAAGAATATATATTTAAAGAAAATAAGGTTAACTCAAAACAAAAAGTATAATTTTGATATTTCGGCTTGGGTCGATAAAGAAATGTAGATAACGCGGTTAGTCCAGATAGGTTTGGAATGAATGGCACCAAGAGGAGCGGTGGCAGTTAATTTTAGTGTAGTAAATGTAGAAAGTGAGGTCACTACCTCGAGTCTCAGGGATTGTGTGAAGAACCTCAACATTTCTGCTATTTTCTACATGGTCTTTTGCCGATCCCACATTATCATAAACATTATTTCGATTTTCGCAACGGACTAATATCTCTCTGACTTCTAATGGTGGGCGGACGTATTTGGTCGAATCCGGATTATCTTTGCTTTGGACACATTCCTGAATTGTTTTACTCACAAATAACAATTGTATCACAAAGGGAAGTCTTATTAACATCATTGCAGGTATTCAAACTGATAGTTAACAATAAAAGAACGCTTTAACTTTTTGAATGTTTACAACAATAGGAAATTAAATTGTTGCTACGAAATGTATTTTTCAGATTGCAGCGAATTGAAAATTATTTAAATATATAAATGATAATTATTGATAACAATGAAATAACTTTATCCATTAGCCTAGCTGCGCATAAAAACATATGGAAATTTGAATGAATAAATTCATTTAATAATAAAAAAGAGAATAAAACACCAAATAAATGTATGACAATTTTGGAACAAAGTAAATATAAATGTGAATATTTTTATTAACTTATTATATGTAAAATTGAAAGAGAAATGAACACTATCTCTCAATTTCACTTAGGAAAGTTGTAATGTAATTGTATGATCTGCCGTTGGTTGAAATGAATGAAACTATAACCATGTCACTCATTAGCGAACTAGAGATAATAAAGAGGTATATCAGCCCCACTTTTCTGGATATGTAGGGTGGAGGAGGTTAATACAAACTTTTAGTTGGTAAAGGCAATTCAGCGCTCTACTCACTGCTTGTGAATTCCCAGCATTTCAAATCCCTTTCAACGCCTAATGTCACTTCCTTGTGGTGCCCCCGAGGAGCCTGATGGGACCGGACGACAGAGGCGGCGTCCATAATTTCTATCAAGTTGTGAATTGTCTATTATATATCCACTCCAGCTGGAGAGTGCTAGAGCCGCGCCTGAGCGGCAGAGGGTGTATACAAATAAATTGGCACAACTCATTGTAAGTAATTGCCCAGGAAGAGGAGTTAATACCTTTAGTCGATTTTAAGAACTATCATACTCGTGGGAACCAAAATGAACCCCCAAAAAAAATGAAGACCTGAAGGAGCTAATGACCATACTAGTCGAAGAATACTCACCTTTGGAACGGCCAGGACCTCAAATGGACACTAGGCAGATCCTAGCAAGTAAAGCCCAAAATGGTTCATTAGCTATATATAGCAGCAATTAGACCCATTATTCTGTGCTGCCTTTGTTTGATGGCATAAGGCCACGGCGAGCAAACCTAGAGCATTGCTTGGCGAGTAGCAATGGCTGGTGTGCCTTATGCCTCCTGGTGCCATGAGTACAAACTCTACTGTTGCTATGGAAGTTCTCATATGAAATCGCCACCTCATCTTTTGCAATTAAATTCGCGGATTATGATCCCATTCCTACTTTTAACGGGAATCCACATAACTTATTAAACTTCGTCACCAATTCGTCAGACAAGTTCATAACAAACTTGGGAATTATATGACCAACGCTTTAGTAAAATTAAATAAGGGGTGTCTCAAAAGAAAGTTTATATTTGTTTAGGTTTTTGCGTGAACGCAACGAATCTGAAGGGGGTGGAGGGTATGTCAATCGGTAGCCTGGCTCTTCATCGCATTTTGCAGAAAGACTTAAAGCTGCACCCCTACAAAATTCAATTGGTGCAAGAACTAAAGCCCCAGGATGCCAGTCAGAGGCTTGATTTCGTTGACCAGGCAAGTGAGCGCTACTCGACGTTTAACAATATCTTATTTTCGGATGAAGCTCATTTTCATCTCAATGGGCACGTAAATAAGCCAAACTGCCTCTATTGGAGTGCAGAAAATCCAAAACAAAAGCATCAAAAACCTCCTCATTCAACCAAAGTGACGGTATGGGCTGCGATGTCCGCGCGAGGAATTTTCGGCGCTTACTTTTTTGAAGATGGCATGGGACGTGCAGTTACAGTGAATTCAGAGCGTTATGTGAACATGTTTCTTGCTTCTTTTTTCCTGAGCTGTTTCTTGGTGCCTGAGCAGCAGCACGAGTGACTTTTGGGTCCATGATTGTTAATGTTAATTACTACCATAACTGCTCTTTATATATCTACAATGAATAAATCAATTCCTTTTCTAAAACGTCCATTTTTCACGTCTTTACTCTTGTCAATTACAAGGTAACTAAACGGTTCTTTCCAACATAACGAACACATTTCTTTAAAAAGTGTAAAACATAAATCTGGTGTGCTTGCATGCACCTCGTAAATACGTTTTAAATTTAATTCATCTTGAGGAAATACTATTAAAAATTTAATGTTACATCTGATAAGGTGTCTTGGGATACAAACATAACTTTGTGTTAAATTAAAGCAATCGAGGTTCATATGACTTCCATAACTAAAGTATCGTATAATTATTCTCATCTTCCATAGTGACATCATCAAATATACGGACCGAATTGGATTTAACTTCTTGAGACAATTCTTTCGCATCTTCAAATTCGTATAATCCTATTTCAGGAAAAAGATTTATGACACATTTTAAATACTGGTATTTTGGCTCATGTAAAGTTTTTCCGAAAAGATACACATTAATAAATTTTACACATTAAATCATTTGGATTTAATAAAAGTCCAATCATAATATCAGTCATTTCATATCCGCTCGGTCCGCAAATTGATGCTCGGATGGTGCTTGGCAGCATGGAGCCAAGACCTCACGTAGTTGCAGAGGAAGAGACTGGCGACGATCCAGAGACTGGCTCTGTTTAGGGTCACTAAGACATACAGAACGGTGTCGCATGAGGCGTTGCAGGTGCTAGCCGGAGCGTTGCCCCTGGACCTCGTCCTCAAGGAGGACAGAATAAAGTATATTGCGAAGAGGCAGGGGCTCGCCGCGCTACCGGAGGGACTCCGTACCAGAATCGGCGAGAACCCCAACCAATGGAAGAAGATATTGAGGGAGGATACCATCGAGGAGTGGAATGGACGGTGGGAAGGGAGCCAGAAGGGAGCTGCCCTAAGGAAGTTCTTCCTCCCTGATTACTGGGTCTCGCAGATGCTGACAGGGCATGGAGGTTTCCGGGGGAAACTACAGGAACATGGAAAGGGACATAGACCCCCGGTGCCCCACCTGTGGAGTCCCTGAGACTGCAGAGCACGTGATCGTGTCCTGCACCGCAGTAGAAGGACACCGAGCCAGGTTGTCGAGAAGTACCGGGATCTTCGCCCTCGCCGAGTCGGACTTCCCCCGTCTGATGGAGGAAGAGGTGTACCCCTTCTTCAAGGACTTCGTGTACGGGTGGAAGGAGGTGGTGGGCCCTGAGCACTTTACCTGGGAAGGGCCACAGAGCCTAAACGGTTCTGGCCCTAAGCGGCTCTACGAACATGGTTTTATGAGATACCGGATACGATCTCTTCCGATGGAGGGAGTCTGCAAAATGAGATGAAGGCATTGGAGATAGCTTGGCATATTAACACCCCGGGACACCCCAAGAGTAGGGGAGGGATAGAGAGGTTGCACAGTAAGCTGGGAGATCACCTGCGAGTGTTCCACGTAGACAAGGGGTTGGAGGCAGATTGCGCGATGCCAAAGGCGGTAGCAGCATACAACCATTCTATTCATATGGCTACAGGGTTTTCCCCGTTTGAAGTACTCTTCGGACTTAGAGAACGGCGAAGAGACGGAGGGAGCATGGTAGTAAACGAAGGGTTGGCAGAGCGATTAGTGAGCAATAGGGTAGCGCTCGTAAAACTGTCGGAGAAAGCACACAGGAGGATCGCGGCGGAAAAGAGTACAAGGGTGGCACGGGAGAATATTCGGGTACGGGATAGGATGGAGGATGTTAAGATAGGGACTATTGTGTACCGAAAATTGGCATCAAACAGGACTAAAGAGGCGGTACGTTATGAGGGACCATTCAAGGTGATTGTGATACGTGAACTCAATGTAGTGACCATCCAGAGTATCAAAGAAACGAGGAAACGGAGAACCGTTCACATCGAACAATTAAAGATTCCGCTGGGCGAGCCCGGACAACCCTGATAATGCATGAGTGAGTATCCTCTCTTCTACGGGAGCAGATTAGATGTATCGAGGAATGATTTATGTTCGTTTTTGACAGATGTCGATTTCTTAAGTTGTTCATTATTTCTTTATGTATAATAGTTCATAAGTTTAGATATAAGAATTTTGTATTTAGTTGTATTACTGTATTATGTTTCATATTTTTGGGTGTATTACATGGCAGAATATCATTTTTTTTTTGTTTTTGTTACTGCTTTTTGTTTGTTGTTCAGAGTGTATTATAGGAGTGAAGTTTACGAAAAGTGTTCGTAAACTGGCAGGGGGGAGTTAAGGTACACAGTGTAACTGTATTCAACTTAATCCTAACTCTAAAATGTAAACACTCTCTAAGACTATATATAGAGGATTACTAAGGCAATAAAGTCAGTCTTTTCTCAACAAGTGTACGTGTCATTTCGTTCCCTTTTTTCCTTTTTTTTATTTTAAGTCCTCGGAACGAACATACACATATATAAAACAAAGGGAAAATAAGTTCAGGTTTAAAAAAGAAGTAGAAGAAGATTGATTTCATGGACTTAGTTAAATCGTTAAAGGTAGATACATGATGTATCATCTATTCTGAAAACATCGAAAGTGGCATATAAAAAGGTTAAAAAGCATGTAAGTGGCAAGACGAAACCTTTCACCAATTTCTCAGACGATCTTCCTCATACCTTAGGCTCCAACCTGTTCGCTTTCTCATCTTGAACTGGTAGAAAGAACGGGAAAGACTCATAAACGGTTACTGGTGGAGGATCTGTCGTCAATTGCGCCCCACATCTATACGCGAAAACCAGAATAAGCATCGGAGTGTCTTGTCGGACGTTTCATTTTAAACTGAATAATAAAGGAGGAGGGTATGAGTAGGAGGAGTTATAACTAGGAGGTGTAGGCTGGAATGGCGGGGTATGTAACCAAGGGGTAGGGGGACGGAGCACATTTCAGCTGGATCTTTTCAATGGGGAATGTTACACTAGTTAATTCTATTCTCTGTGAAAAGAACAGAAAAAAAATTGTGAATAAAGAGAAAACACTTGTATTGGTATAAATATTGGTTTTCTGTATAGAATATTTAATAAAACTGATTGGATGATAGAAGGAACAAGTGCTATATCCTTATCATAGCGGGCATCGGCTATCTGACCTTAAACATAAACCGACAGCTTTCCCCATTGTTGTATATACAAAATTCATAACTGTATAACATTCATTTCATTAATTGAATAAATCGAACTATCTATATTAACTATTATATTTATATTATATTAACTATATTATATATTAATATATATATATGTGCATATATATATATATATATATATATATATATATATATATATATATATATATATATATATATATATATTTATTATATTAACTATATATTAAAAAATACTAACTTTTATATTTCTTAGGTTCATTTATTTCGTCGCCTGAAGAGTTTGTCATTTTCGGCAATGCAAGAGTGGTAAAATTTGAAACTAATCGTTGACGCGTGAAGATTTTTCCTGAAATAATAAATATGCTATCAATATCGGGCTATAAAACGATAACATGTGGTCAATAGCATATTTTAAGACACCATGAACGCCTTACGAATCAATATATTTTATATGTACATATGAAGTATAGTAATGCGATTGAAGAGCATGTTGTAGAGAATATGCCTCGGGAATATGGGGGGATAATCGGGTGCGACCTGCTGGGAAAATGGGGGCGCGGATAAGAAATTAGGACGGACAATGGGGTATTAAGATAGGAAGAGAAAAGTACAGGTGTAAGAGGGTTTTGAAAAAGGACAAAATTAGAGACAGGGCAATCAACCGGGAGGATTGGTGACATACGCTAAGAAGCGAACACTCGAATCTTTTTTTTCAAGAGGGAGAGATACTGAGTATAACAGGGGAAACGGTATAAACGGTATAACGGGGAAATACCCAATACCACGGTTCGAAGATATTCTGGATAGGCTAGGAGGAGCGGCCGTGTACGCTGGACTTGAAGGCAGGATACCACCAGATAAAAATGCACCCGAGGGATCAGCATAAGACAGCGTTTACATTCGAGGAGTGCATTTTGAATTTACTAGAATGCTGTTTGGATTGAAGAACGCGCTCATAATCTTCCAACCTTCCAGAGACTCATGGACGAGATTTTGCGTGGACTAGACGAAACGGTTTGCCAAGTATACATGGATGACTTATTGATCTACAGCAAGAACGAAATCCGACATATAGAGTATTTACGATGCTTTTCCGACCGGCTGAGGCAATTTAGGTTGAAATTGTCAGTGGCAGAATCTATTCTGGGGCAAAACGAGATCAACTTCTTGAGGAATTCGCTACCGAAGGAAGGAGTACGCCCCGATGCGCGAAAAGTCGAAGCGATATGGGAAATGGCAATTCCTACGGACGTGAAAGGAATAAGAAGGTTGCTTGAAACGCTAAATTATTACTAAACCGCCAGTCCCGGAGATGGCGGAATATTTAGTACCCCTCAAAAATCTTCTGAAAGAAGGGCCCAAAATGGAGATAACTCCCGTGATTGAGGACAATATTCGCAAGTGTATGTCACGACTGCAAGACTAACCAGTACTTGTGTTTCCAGATTTTCGAAATCATTCACCATTACCACAGATGCGAGCGAATATGCGTTGGGAGCGGTGCTGTCACGAGAAGAAAAACAGGGGGAACAGCCAGTGGCGTATGCCAGCAGACGCCTCACGGAAACAAAAGCGCGCTATAGTGCGTTAAAACGGGAATTGTTGGGTATTGTGTGGGCGGTTCAGCATTTTACAGAGATGCGGAACATTCCGGAGAATTACAGAGATATTTAAGGGAATGGACGCCAGAGGGTGAAGGAGGACGAGAGTCACCGGAAGCTGGAGAAAGAGCTTCAACGGGGGAGGAAAGTTCTACGGAGGAAAGGCAAACGGAGATGGAGGAGAGGAAGGAGACCATCAACGACAAGAAACGTCAGATTATCTGGAAAACCCGGACGTCGGGACTAATGAAGGTGGATTTCACGAAATAGGGCAAGTATAGCATCAACATGATCTGGTCAAATTCGGGAGTAAGAGTATAGCAGATCTACAGGGTCCTGAAAGACGTGTCCAGACCAGGAACCACCCATTATTTGTATATAGGAAATAATGGGATAAGATAAAATACTTATAGCAGACCGAGAAAATCCCAATCGATAGAACGTTCTTACACGCGTTGAAAAGGAAATATTTCTGGGATAAAATACGAAAGACGATAGAGGAGATGTTAAGGGCATGTGTAGTGAGTCAAACTACGACACCCAGTGCACCGTTAAGTGATTTGCAGGTGGATGCATTCTCTTGGAAAGGGGAAATGGGTCACGGTGCTGGACATATTTAGCATGGCATATCCGGTACACGACCGGTCGTAAGAGGCGGTGATCGCGGCTCTACGGACATCGTTGCAATTCTATGGGATACCCGACACGATCTCTTCCGATGGAGGGAGAGAATTGGATAACGCAATTCTGTGAAACGAGATGAAAGCACTGGAGATAGTTTGGCATATAACACCCCGGGACACCCCAAGAGTAGGGGAGGGATGGAGAATAGTTCACATAGAAAATTACAAATTCCGGTAGGGGAGCCCAGGCAACCCTGATAATGCATTAGTATCCTCTTTTCTACGGCATCAGATTATGTGCATTGAGATAGTTTATTTTCGCTTTTCGACAGATTTTGATTTCATGATCTGTTTTCTTATTCCTTTTTGTACAGTGGTTTAGATATAAGAATTTTGTGTTTATTTTTGATTATTATTATTATTGTATTATTTTTTCATTTTTTTTTTTAGGTGTGTGTTTTTCATGCTAGAGTATGTATATTCAGTATATATATATATATATATATATATATATATATATAAGTTAAGAGCCAGCCAGAGCTGGGTAATAAGAGAGCTTAATCCCTCTCAGGAGTGTAAACTACTCCTAGACCTTATATAAAGAGGATTACTTTCTTAATAAAGTCAGTTGTAACGGATCTCTCTCTGTGTGCTTCTATTAAAACCTTTTATTTTTATTTTTAGTGTCTCAAACACGAGGCTCGAGGACATAATAGACAGGCTTAGCGGGGCTACCATATTCAGCACATTAGACTTAAAGGCGGGGTATCACCAGATCAAAATTCATCCTAGAGATCAGGCGAAAACGGCCTTCACGTTTGAACGGGGGCACTATGAGTTCACGAGAATGCCCTTTGGACTGAAGAACGCGCCCCTCACGTTCCAAAGATTAATGGATAAGTTCCTCAGGGGTATCGACGAAGGGATCTGCCAGGTCTACATGGATGACCTGTTGGTATTCAGTAAATCGGAGGAGGAACACGAGCAACACCTGAGACAGGCATTCGCGAGAGTAAGGGAATTCGGTTTGAAACTGTCTCCAGAGAAGTCGGTTTTGGGTTTGGCCGAAATAAATTTTTTAGGTCACACAATATCGCTAAAAGGGGTTAAGCCGGATAGGTCCAAAGTGGAGGCGATCACCAATATGGCAATACCCCGGGATGTAAAAGGCAAAAGGAGACTTCTGGGGGCCCTGAACTATTACCGGCGGTTTGTACCGTACATGGCGCGTTACTTGGTACCTATAAATAATGAAAAAGGGAGCGCGGTTGGTCGTCACACCTAGTATGGAGGACAACCTGAAGAAATGTATGGAACGCCTAAAGGAGGAACCTATTCTAGCATTCCCTGACTTCAATAAGCAGTTTACAGTGACCACAGATGCAAGCGAGTATGCCTAGGGTGCAGTGCTATCCCAGGAGAATGACCGTGGGGAACGGCCCATAGCGTACGCGAGCAGAAGACTGTCGGATGCCGAAGCAAGATATAGCGCGCTCGAGAGAGAATTGTTAGGTATCGTTTGGGCATTCGGCCATTTCCGGCCATACCCATTCGGAAGGAGATTTAGGGTCCAGACTGATCACAGACCGCTACAGTGGGTTGGACAGTTGAAAGAGTCGTCGGCTCGAGTCGCGCGATGGAAAGAGAGGTTAAGCCAGTATTCTATGGACGTCGTCTATAAACCCGGCAAAGAGAATGTGGTCGCCGACTGGTTGTCGCGTTCGCTGATGGTGAATGCCATAGAAGAGGACGTAGCGGGGTCATCAAGACACATCCGACAATTTCTACAGGATTGGTCACCAGAAGGCGAAGGAGAGCAGGCTACGACAGAGGCAGAGAGGGAAGAGATGTCATCACCCAGAGACAGTTCTACGGATGAGAGACCACAGGATGTAGAGGAAATTGACGAGATCATTAATGATAAACCGCGCCAGGTAATCTGGAAGACGAAGACGTCGGGTATGCTTGCTATTGAGTGCTCGTGTTACGGGAGGTCACGCGTAAATGTTATCTCGTCACAACCTGGGGTACGATTAGATCTTGTCTGTAAAGCACTGAAAGACGCGTCTAAACCGGGTAAGACACACCACATATATGTGGGTAATGCCACCATCTGGGATAAAATCAAACAGGTGTGGAAGACGGATCAAATCCCAGATCGAGTCTTCATTCGATGTAGGGTAATGGTCGAAACCATCAGAGACGTCGAATGACAGAAGGAGTTAACCGGGGCGTACCATCAGGGGAAGACCAACCACCGAGGGGTCAGTGAAACGCTACAAGCACTCAAGAGACGGTACTATTGGTCAGGGATGCGGCGGACCATTCAGGAAGTCATCGGAGCATGCGAGGTCTGCATGACTAAAAAGTAAGATCGCCACCCACCGCAAGCAGTACAAGAAAAGACGCCAACAGGTGCATTACCACTCCGGGATCTTCAAGTGGACACGTTCACTTGGAGGGGATTCACGTGGATGACGGCTATAGACGTGTTCAGTGTGGCGATGGCTCATCTCATCCAAAAAAAACCCGGCGGAATCGGTGAAATAGATAGGAATACTAGCCTTACAGACGTGGTTCATGTTTTACGGAGTACCCGACCGTATAACATCCGATAAAGGGAGGGAATTCGATAACGTGATCCTGAGCGAGGAAATGCGGAAATTAGAAGTCAGGTGGCACTTTAACACTCCGGGACACCCGAAGAGTAGGGAAGGGGTAGAACGGTTGCATAGCACCCTAAGTGACCACCTCAGAGTGTACCACGTGGAACACTGGTGGACCCAGTAAATAAATAAAGTCTTCTAAATAAAGTCAGTTGTAACCGATCTCTCTCTGTGTGCTTTTATTAAAACCTTTTATTTTTTTTTTATTTTTAGTGTCTCAAGCACGTTAATTTATATATATATATATATATATATATATATATATATATATATATATATATATATATAAGTTAATGTCCGGTGGACAACAATATAGACCTTAATACCATCTCGGAATGTAAATAAGATACAAATCCTATAAATATATATATATATATATATATATATATATATATATATATATATATATATAAGTTATACGACGGCGAACAGATTGAATTAAAAAAAAGGAAAAGGACTGAGAAATAACTATCACGACTTCTGAAACAAGCACTTTATTCATAGAAGTAATCCTCCTTATATACAATCGGAATGTTGTTTACATTCCAGGATGGTATTAAGGTTGATACTGCCACGCTCCGGTCTTTAACTCCCCCCCACCAGTTTACGGGGATCTCCGTAAACTTTATATTTAACCCTAACTTGTTAATCTTCTCACAGAGCGGAGCGGCCAGTCAATCTTAATACCTTACATCTGATCTTTTAATAAAACAAACAACAAAAAGAAAACAACTCAAACGTCCTTCTGCAGCATATACAATAAACAAAAAGAAAATCACTATCACTGTTATCAATTATCACTATCTTATACGTAAGGCTCACAATTCTTCCTATTTATTATTACAAAAAACAAAACAAAACAGAAAAGACAAACAACTTCTTCTATTTGCACACTACCATTCACAGAAATTAAAACAAAGGGTTCTTACAGCTACACTTGCACTAAAAAAAAAACTTTCTTATGCTCTGGTACAATTACAATTGTGTTATGGTTACAAAAAAAAATCCGTGTGCACAGACGGGGGTACTCCCGTTCACACTGGTTTTTCGGGTTCCACCAAAGGGAGTTTCAATTGTTCAATGTGAACCGTTCGTCTCTTTCTGGGTTCTTTGACGCTCTCAATGGTTACTATGTTGTGTTCCCTTATAACTATAACCCTAAACGGGCCCTCGTACCGCGTCAATTCTCTCCCATCCTGTCTCGTACCTTTAGGTTCTCTCTCTCTACCCTCTTCCGTTTCTCCCGTTCTATTTTCCCCCGTACTTTCTCCCAAACCTTCGCTATCTCTAACCTATTACTAACGATTGCCTCCGCCGTTTCTTCATCCGCGGCCGTATTCCCGCAATCTCGTCTCCACCCTCGCACTCCGAACAAAACTTCGATGGGTGAATACCCTGTGATCGAGTGTATTGAATGGTTATATGCAGCTACGGCTTTTCTCATAGCTATATCTGCTTCATCTCCCTGCTCTCCCTGATACACACGTAGATGGTCACTCAGGGTACTATGCAATCGCTCGATATTTCCCCTGCTCTTGGGATGGCCCGGAGTGGTGAGATGCCACGCTATATCCAATCTTTTCGTTTCCTCTCTAATAGCGACGCTATCAAATTCCCTACCTCCGTCGGATGAAATTCTGTCGGGCACCCCGTAAAACTGAACCCATGTTTGTAGGGCCTCCAACACTGCTTCCGAAGATCTGTCGCATACCTTATACGCCATTGCTACATTTCTGAAGAGATCTATCATGGTGACCCATTTGAATCCCCTCCACGTGAACGTGCCGACCTGCAGCTCTTTTAATGGCGTGTATCCTGTGGGTGTCTCTTCTTGTCTCCCTCTTGGCGGATGCCGGTCGT
The DNA here is from genome assembly GCA_948150685.1 of Rhaphigaster nebulosa. Classification (NCBI taxonomy): domain Eukaryota; kingdom Metazoa; phylum Arthropoda; class Insecta; order Hemiptera; family Pentatomidae; genus Rhaphigaster; species Rhaphigaster nebulosa. Next base: position 27,650,784 of record OX411307.1, on the reverse strand, counting down.
ACTTCGTGCGCATACAAACTTCAAACGCCCCTATAGTTTCCTTGATGGTCTTCTTCATTCCATGCCAAAAATATTTCCTCCGCAATGCTTGTAGCGTCTCGTGCACCCCCCGATGGTTTGTTTTTCCCTGATGATACGCTAACGTCACTTCCTTTTGTTGCTCTACGTCCATTATCATTTCTACCATGTATTTGCATCGGATAAACGTTCTATCCACGCCAATTCGTTCAGCTCTCCAAATTCTTTTAATTTTTTCCCATATAGTGGCATTTCCTACATAGAGATGATGGGTTTTTCCCGGTTCTGACGCGTCCCTTAGTGCCCTACAAATTTCGTCTTCTCGCGCCCCTGGTTGTGACCAGATCATGTTAATTTTATTCCTCCCATATTTGCTATATGCTATTTTCATCATACCCGAGGTCCTCGTCTTCCAGATCACCTGACGCCGTTTGTCGTTAACGATTTCCTCGACTTCTTCCATTTCTACCGGCCTCTCTTCCGCAGGGCTCTCTTCTTCTGGGGACTCCTCTCCTCCCTCCGTTTCTGCCGTGCCGTGGTCACCCTCTTCGCCTGGCGTCCATTCCCTCAGAAATTGCCGTACGTTTCTTGATGTTTCGCCGCTATCTTCTTCGATGGCGTTAACCATGATGGCTCTTGACAACCAGTCTGCCACTATATTTTCCTTCCCCGGCTTATAACTAATTTCCATGTTGTATTGTCCCAGGAACTCCTTCCATCTCGCGACTCTCGCCGAGGATTCCTTAAGCCTTCCTACTCATTGAAGCGGTCTGTGGTCGGTGTGGACGCGGAACTTTCTTCCGAAAACGTATGGCCTAAAATGGTCAATAGCCCATACTATCCCTAGTAGCTCTCTCTCCAAGGCGCTATACCTTGTTTCCGCGTCGGTTAGACGCCTGCTAGCGTATGCTATGGGACGCTCTCCTCCCACACCCTCCTGAGATAAAACGGCTCCTAGCGCATATTCGCTGGCGTCCGTGGTAACGGTGAATTGTTTGGTGAAATCCGGACACGCCAATACCGGCTCCTCTTGCAATTTCTCCATGCATTTTCGGATATTCGGATATCCTCCATCACCGGTGTCACGGTTAGTTTGGCCCCTTTCTTTAGTAAATTATTAAGCGGCACCAAATATTCCGCCATTTCGGGTACAAATCTCCTATAGTAATTTAGCGTTCCCAGGAGTCTGCGGATCCCTTTTACATCTCGCGGCACCGTCATCCTCCTAATCGCCTCTACCTTCGCCGCGTCGGGCTTTACCCCTTCCCCGGAAATGGTATGGCCTAAAAAATTAATCTGTCCCTGTCCCAACGTCGATTTTTCCCTGGACAGTTTTAACTCAAATTGTCGCACCCTCTCGAATACACTTCTCAAATGTTGTATGTGCTCGGCCTCGGTTTTGCTGAAAACCAGTAAATCGTCCATATAGACTTGACATACCCCCTCATCTATGCCTCTCAAGAATTCATCCATCAATCTCTGGAAGGTGATTGGGGCGTTTTTTAATCCGAACGGCATTCGGGTAAATTCGTAATGCCCCCTTTCAAAAGTAAACGCCGTTTTGTGTTGGTCCTGTGGGTGCATCCTTATTTGGTGGTATCCCGCTTTGAGATCTAGAGTGCTAAAAATCATCGCCCCACTAAGCCTGTCCAAAATGTCCTCAAACCTGGGGATAGGGTATTTTTCGTCCACTGTATTTTCGTTTAATCGTCTATAGTCTATGACTACCCTATATTTCTCTTTATTTTCTCCTGGCGCGCTCTTTTTCCTTACTGCCCATAGTGGACTATTGTACGGTGACGTGCTATTAACGATAATTCCCTGTTTCTTCAGGCTCTCTAGTTCTTCTCTAATATGCTGTCTCAGAGCCTGCGGATACCTCCTTTCTTTCACATAAGACACTCTGTCTTGCTTTAACGGGATCTCATGGACCGTCCTCCCTGTCACTCCTAACGTACTGCCCTCCTTAAAGAATATATCCCCAAACTCTTTCTGTACCGTTTCTCTCCAGTCTTCGACCCTATTAACCGCTCCTATTCGTGCTTTCTTATCCCTTGCAATCCCCCGGCATTTATATGTCGTTTCTCCTAACCTAATACTCCACTTCCCTTTAATATTCTTTACTCGTGCGCCTGCCTGCCCCAATAGATCGCACCCCGCTATTGCCTGGTACTCCCGAGTCATTTCCCCCACTATGTGCACTTTTATCTTTCCCTTTTTTGCCACCCACCGGTTTAGACCGATTATCGCCTCTCCTTCTACCTTGCACGGCCCTCCCAGTGTGATTAATTTACACCCGCATTTCTGAACACGGAGTGCCCCTTCTCTGCCACACAGTCTTTCCAGTGCATCTCGGGTCATAACAGTGTTTGAGCTCCCTGTGTCCACCAGGCATCTCACTCCCCCTTTCAACTTAATAATTGGCAACCAGCATGACTTACCTCTGATGTTGTTGCATGTCGCTGTGCGGTCGCCTCTCTGCGGACACTCCCCTCAGATTCCTGCTGGCTTCCTCCTCTCCGCTACCGCTCGTCGTCGCTCACCCCATTGACGGCTCCTGCCTCCGCTGCTCCCTGGTTCCTCGTCATCTGTCTCCGAAGTTCCCGAAGTCTCCGTCGCCTCTTCCGAAGTTCCACTCCTCGGGAATGGACCCGCCTTCCTCCGCACCTTCTGGGTGTTGACCTCTATCGGCTCTGCCCGTGGTGTTTCCCTCCTCCGGTAGATGTATGGACATTGCCTCGCAACGTGCCCTTCTGTGCCGCACTCGAAGAATCTAGTGCGCGGGCACTGGGCCACTAGATGTCCGGGCCTCCCACAGCCATGGCACTTCCTCTCTTCTTTTCGAGGACCATTCCTCGCTTTCGGTTGTCCCGACCTTCTCTCGCCTACCGAGGGTCTCTCTCTGCTCGTATACGCGGGTTCTTTCCTCCTCCAAACCATTGGTGTGGTTCTGGGGCGTCTATCGGTCACTCTGCTCCACCCCGTTTCTTCCACCTCCATCCTGGTTTCCTCTTCCCTTGCGCTAGAGTCGATCATCTCCTGGGCGCATTCGATGAATGAGCGATCTCTCGGCAAGCCTTCCCTCTTTCCCGTCTCTTTCGCCAATTGGACCTTGAGGATGGTCGCCAAGAATGCCATCCTGCCTTGTACCTCGCCTATGCTCAAGGTTTCACGCATTTTTTTCGTGATCTGATTGAATCGTGCTAGCAGCGCTCCTGCGTACTGTCCGCTCGTCTGTCTAGGAGAACACCTCTATCTAAACATTTGGTAGATGTCCTCTTCCGGGGTCCACCTGCCACCACCGAAAGCTTTCTTCAGCCTCTCCTTAATTACTGGCCACGGTGTCTCCTCATCTGCTTGGATTAGATTTAGCACGTTCCTTTATACTCTGCACACCAGAGCTGCCTTCAGTGCTTCGGCATCCCCAGCGTTAACCAGATTTTCCGATGTCTTGGCTTGTATCCTCTCCATAAGGCGATCACCACCCTTCAAAAAATGGTTTAACTCGCCAATTTCGCCGCCGAAGCGCTCCAGATCAGAAATCGCCCTCCGGAGGTCCTGCGATGTCGCTGTCCTTAGCTTCATCCATTCCAGAGCGTGGCATGAGCTTCCGCCATGGTTTCTCGTGGTAGTGAAGGTAAGTCCGGTACATTAAGCACTGCCGGTCTTACTATGCCTTCTGATGCCATCTCGATTTTTCTTCGTCTTCGCCTGGTTCGAAAAGTAGCAGAAGAAAAACGAGGACGGGATATAAAATTTTTTCCAAAAAAGCAAAAAAAAAGAAAAGAAAAAGGTCTCGCGTTACAGTTCCCGGGTTTCGGCACCAGTTATGCGACGGCGAACAGATTGAATTAAAAAAAAGGAAAAGGACTGAGAAATAACTATCACGACTTCTGAAACAAGACACTTTATTCATAGAAGTAATCCTCCTTATATACAATCGGAATGTTGTTTACATTCCAGGATGGTATTAAGGTTGATACTGCCACGCTCCGGTCTTTAACTTATATATATATATATATATATATATATATATATATATATATATATATATATATATATATATATATATATATATATATATATATATATAAGTTAATGTCCGGTGGACAACAATATAGACCTTAATACCATCTCGGAATGTAAATAAGATGCAAATCCTATAAATAGAGGATTATTGAGGAGAATAAATCAGTTTTAGTTCAGATCTCGTGTGTGTCATTTCAAGCTACCTTTTCCTTCTTTTATTCATTTCATTTGTTTTTTTTTGTTCTTTTCGAGCGGAGGGAGCTTAACTGGTGCCGAAACCGCGGGACTTCGAGTAACATAGTGGTGAACTCGTTTTTTTTTCTTACTGCAGCGATGCCAGAAGGAGTGTTGAGACCAGCGACAATAAACGTGGCAAAAGGAATTCCACCATTACCACAAGAAACCATGGCAGAAGCTCACGCGAACGCACTGGCCTGGATGAAAATACGGGCAGCGGCGAAACAAGACATGAGAAGAGCGATCTCGGACTTAAAAAGATTCACCGGGGAAACCGGCGAATTAAATCATTTCCTAAAGGGCAGTGATCGGCTGATGGCAGAGATCGAGAGGAAGGTAGCGGAGAACCTGATAAACCAGGGAGACGCAGAATCGTTAAAAGCGGCGTTAATATGTAGAGTCAGAAGAAATATTCTGAACCTAATTCAGGCGGATGAGGAAACCCCGTGGAACGTAATAAAAGAACGCCTGAAGAAAGCTTTCGGAGGTGGTCGCTGGACCCCGGAGGAGGACATTTTCTACATGTTTAGAGAGACAAAGCGGGTCCATCAGTCAAACGGACAGTACGCCGGGAAACTATTGGCCCAGTACAATAAAATTACTGAGAAAATGAGAGAGACGGTTAGCGCGGTAGAAGTGGAGGCCAGGATGGCGTTTCTTTCGACAATACTGAAGGTACAGTTAGCGAAGGAAACCGGGAAGAAAGACTGTCTACCAAGAGATCGCACTTTCGTAGAAAGCGCTCAAGAAATGATAGACACGAGCGCTAGAGAAGAGGATGTCAGGAGCGGAGAGGAAGAAGCGGGCTGGAGCCAAATAACATATAGGAGACCCAGAACCACACCAATCACGTGGGGAAAAGGGAAAACCGAATACGGCGCAAAGGAACGAGCAATGGCCGGAGAAAGGAGACAAGCAAGGCCGAGGAACTACGGCAGACTCGAAGACCGAAAATGCCATGGGTGCGGAAAGACGGGGTATTTGGTAGCACAATGTCCTCGTACTAGATGCTTTGAATGTGGAACGAAGGGGCACATCGCCAGACAATGTCCCTACATGAGTCGGAGGAACCAACCACCAGAGCCGATGGAGGTAAACGCTCAGAGAGTGTGGAGAAGACATAGACCGCAGTCCGAGTCAGCCGCATCATCAGAGACATCTGAAACAGAGGAAGAAGCTAGGGAACCAGAGAACAGAGAGAACGAGAGGAGCAGGAGCGTCCGAAGGAGCGGGAATCGTCGAGCAGCAGCGGGGAAGAGCGAAAGAGACGAAATCTGAGGAGAGTGGCAGCGGAGAGGCAACCGCGTGATAGTGAGCAACAGCGTGAAGGAGTGTAGCGGTCTGCCTATAATTAGAGCCCAAGGTGGAGAAAGATATCTAGTGGATACAGGTAGTTCAAATACAATTGTAGGTAAGAGTGCACTACAGAGGATGTACAACAGAGAGAGGATGCCCCAGATCAAGGTATGTTCATGTAAATTAATCACCCTAGGTGGTCCCTGTAGAGTCGAGGGAGATGCCATAATAGGGCTGGGTAGATTGGGAAGGAAGACGGATAAATTGAGGGTACACGTGGTAGAGGAGATGCCCAGAGAATATGAAGGGATTATCGGGTGCGATTTACTGGGGAAGGTAGGAGCGAAAGTTGAGAACATTGGAGGACGGTGGGACATTCGCATAGGGGGAATGATGTACCAATGTCAGAGATCACTAAGGAACGAGGAGGCGCTAGTGGGAGCAATTAGGCAGGTGGGGGACTGGAGAAATGAATTATAACGAGAATACGAGGACATATTTTTTAAAGAGGGCGGTATACAGGGGGTTACCGGGAAGTCCGTTCACGAGATTCCACAGAAAAACGATAGGGTGAGTTATGTCAAAGAGCGACGATACCCGCAGGCGCTCCGGCAGGAACTAGAGGACCTGAAGAAGCAGGGGATTATCATTGATAGCACCTCTCCGTATAATAGCTCCCTATGGGCGGTAAAGAAAAAGAGTACGGCTGGCGAGGGTCAAGAAAAATATAGGGTCGTGGTCGACTATCGCAAGCTAAATGAGAACACGGTAGACGAAAGATATCCCATCCCAAGGTTTGAAGATATTTTAGACAGATTAAGCGGGGCGACAATATTTAGTACCCTAGATCTGAAGGCGGGGTACCATCAGATAAGAATGCATCCCAGAGACCAACATAAGACAGCCTTTACATTCGAGAGGGGCCACTACGAATTTACAAGGATGCCGTTCGGTCTAAAAAAGGCCCCCATCAAGTTTCACCGCCTTATGGATGAGTTTCCGAGGGGAGTGGACGAATCAATATGTCAGGCATATATGGATGATTTGTTGGTATTCAGCAAAACCGAGGCGCAGCATGTGGATCATCTACGACGAGATTTCGACCAGGGGAGAAAGTTCGGACTGATGTTGTCTCAGGAAAAATCGCAAATGGGCCGAAACCAGATCAACTTCTTGGGACACACGATATCCAAGGAAGGGGTGAAACCGGACAGTTCCAAGGTGGAAGCGATTCGGCAGATGGCCGTCCCACGGGATGTAAAAGGGATCCGGAGATTATTAGGGACGCTGAACTACTATAGAAGATTTGTCCCCGAGATGGCAGAACACCTCGTGCCCCTCAACAACCTGCTCAAGAAAGGTCAGAAAGTAGTTGTGACGCCGGCGATGGACCTTAACATCAGGAAGTGCATGATCAGACTGCAAGAGGAACCTGTGTTGGCATTTCCTGACTTCCAGAAGAAATTCATTATCACGACAGACGCGAGCGACTACGCCTTGGGGGCGGTACTGTCACAGGAAGGTGACACGGGTGAACGACCGGTAGCGTACGCCAGTAGGCGCCTCACAGATGCGGAAACAAGATATAGTGCGTTAGAAAGGGAATTATTAGGCATCGTGTGGGCTGTAGACCATTTTAGGGCATACGTGTTTGACCGAAAGTTCACGGTACGTACCGACCACCGACCCCTACAATGGGTCGGAAAGTTAAAGGAATCCTCTTCAAAGATTACACGCTGGAAGGATCTCCTCGGACAATACAATAAGGAAGTAGAGTACAAGCCCGGAAAGGAGAACATCGTGGCAGACTGGCTTTCCCGAGCGCTGATGGTGAACGCCATAGAAGATAGAGGGGAGTCGTCCAGAGACGTCCGACAGTTTCTACGGGAATGGACGCCGGATAGCGAAGGAGAACAGAAAGAACCAGGGATGAGAGACGAAGAACAGGCATTGGAAGAGAGTTCTACGGAAGAAAGACCCTCAGATTTAGAAGAAAAGGACGAGATAATAAACGACAAGAGCCGGCAGATTTTCTGGAAGACGAGATCCGCGGGACTGATGAAAATGGATTTCAGCACGTACGAGAGGCGAAAAATTATCACCATTTGGTCACAGCCAGGGGCGAGAGCAGAACAGATTAGCAGGGCACTCAATGACGCGTCTAAGCCTGGAGAAACATATTACCTATACGTAGGGAATGAGACCATCTGGGAGAAAATCAAAAAGCTATGGCGTACTGAACAGATCGGAGTAGATAGAACGTTCATCCGATGCAAACTAGCGGTAGAAACGGTACGGGAGGAATCACAGCAGAAACGTAACATGCATTGAAACGTAAATACTTCTGGAGCGGCATGAAAAAGGCCATTAAAGAGGTGATCGGAGGGTGCGAAATATGCCACGCTACAAAATATGATCGGCATCCGCCCAGAGTCCAGCAGGAGGAAATCCCTACGGCGAGTGTACCATTGAGTGATCTGCAGGTCGATACCTTCACCTGGAGAGGACACAAGTGGGTCAACATGATCGACCTATTTAGTAAAGTGGCCGTGGCCTACCCGGTGCACGAACGGTCTTCAGAGGCAGTGCTAGGAGCCCTTCGGAGGTTCCAGTTCTATGGGGTACCGGATCGAATCTCGTCCGACTGTGGAAGAGAATTTGATAACATCATCATTAGACAGGAGATGAAGTCCTTGGACGTGAAATGGCATCTGAATACCCCAGGCCATCCCAAGAGCAGAGGGGGCATCGAGAGGCTACACGGAACGCTGGGTGAACACCTACGAGTGTACCATGTGGAAAGAGGTCTAGAACCAGAGGAGGCGATGCCGAAGGCAGTGGCAGCGTATAACCATTCGATCCATACGGTAACAGGATTCGCCCCATTTGAAATGCTCTTCGGGCTCCGCGGTCGACGAAGGGATCCTGGAGAAACGGTGACAGACGAGGAGATGTCGGAAGCATTGGTGAATAATCGCATTACGCTGGAGAAATTGTGGAAAAAAGGACACAATAAACTAGAGACGGAAAAAAGTAGAAGAGTGGCCCGTGCTATGTTTTATCTAACTTTAGTTGAGCTTGATTACTATTTAGCTCTAATACATTAGTCTATATATATAGCTAGGATGTCATTGGGCAATCATTGAAGATGATTATCCCAAAATTAAGTAAGCTTATGAATCCTTTTGAATTTCTTACCTTGTCCTCTAAATTGGGTACCTTTCCAAAGTTCTGGTTTGTGTTTACCATTATTTAATAATTAACCAAGATAATGTTCCTACTTTTAAGTTTAATACTAATGTTAATCAAAGTTACTGCTATCATAATGAAATATATTCAAATTAAATATGGACCTGGTTACTAAAGAACAACCTCCTTGCTAACATTTATCTTTATTTCTCAAAATTAAAAACAAAATATTACAATAAAAATTAACCATGAAATGATTCAGCCTAGACTTAGCCATTAATTGTTTTAACATAAATCTCTTATCTGTACTAGTTGGTGTTGATGGTTCCTCAGCATCTCTCCCTCGGGTTCCCCTACATATCTTCAGTCATGGAGCCAGAGCGCATTTCTCATCTTCAGAGTCGCATTGTTCCGCCCTTGAGTCCCCAAGTCCTGCCTCCACCTCGATCAGTTCCTCAGTCCCTCCTTTTCACCTCTTTCTTTCTTTTCCCCTTTCTCTCTTATTTTGCCTAAGAGGGGGTTGAAAACGATGTTCATTGGCCGACTAGTGTTAGAGAGGGAGGAAATTCTGGGATTTCATCGGATGGCTCCACCCTTTGTCCTGACAGCCGTATCTGCGAACCATTATCCAACTAGTCTAATTTAATCATATCTTTTCCACTTTTTCCTCGAGGCCAGCCAAGCCTAAGGGGACCAGTTCTTAAAATTGATTAGATGTTCCAGCTTTTGGCATTGTTACAGTGTTAACTTCTCAGTAGGGTTATATTATTATATATTAAATCCTAATAATCTCCTAATAATTAAATCCCTAATAATCTCCGAATCCCATTTACATCCCTTGGGATGGTCATCTGCTGAATCGCTTCCACCTTGGAACTGTCCGGTTTCATCCCTTCCTTGGATATGGTGTGTCCCAAGAAGTTGATCTGGTCTTGGCCCAGTTGCGATTTTTCCTGAGACAACTTCAGTCCGAACTTTCTCAGCTGGTCGAAAACTCGTTCTAGATGATCCACATGCTGCGCCTTGGTTTTGATGAATACCAACTAATCATCCATATATGCCTGGCATATCGATTTGTCCACTCCCCTCAGGAACTCGTCCATAAGGCGCTGAAACGTGATGGGAGCGTTTTTTAGACCGAACGGCATCCGTGTGAATTCGTAGTGACCCCTCTCGAAGGTAATGGCTGTCTTATGTTGGTCTCGGTTTTCCCGGTTACCCCGAGTATGCTACCCTCTTTAAAAAAATATGCCCTCGTATTCTCGCTTTAATTCATTTCTCCCGTCCCCCACCTGCCTAATCGCTCCCATTCGCGCCCGATAATCCCTTCGTATTCTCTGGGCATCTCCTCTACCACGTGTACCCTAAATTTATCCGCCCTCTTTACCCATCTACCCAGCCCTATTTTGGTCTCTCCCTCGACTTTACAGGGACCGCCCGCCTAGGGTGATTAATTTACATGAACATACCTTGATCTGGGGCATCCTCTCTCTGCTGTACATCCTCTGTAGTGCACTCTTACCTACTATTGTATTTGAGCTTCCTGTATACACTAAATATCTTCCTCCAACTTGGGTTCTAATTATTGGCAGACCGCTACAACCTTTCATTACGCTGTTGCTCACCATCACGCGGTTGCCTCTCCGCTGCCACTCGCTCTCCTTAGATTTCGCCTCTTTCGCTCTTCTCCGCTGCTGCTCGACGATTCCCGCTCCTTCGGATGCTCCTGCTCATCTCGTTTTCCCTGTCCTCTTGTTCCCGAGCTTCTTCATCTGTTTCGGATGTCTCTGATGATGCGGCTGACTCGGACTGCGGTCTATATCTTCTCCACACTCTCTGAGCGTTTACTTTCTTCGGCTCTGGCGGTTGGTTCCTTTGACTCATGTAGGGACATTGTCTGGCAATGTGCCCCTTCGTTCCGCATTCAAAGCATCTGGTACGAGGACATTGTGCTACCAAATGCCCCGTCTTTTTATGTGTATTCTTGTTTTTTTTTGTTTTTGTATCTTTTGTTATGTTATGTTATGTGTTATTTATGTGGTACTATATAATAGTTATATTTATATTAGTTTACGAAGGATAGTCATAAACTGGGAGGAGGGAGCTAATGACCGGTGGACAACAATAGAGACCTTAATACCATCTCTGAATGTAAATAAGATACAAATCCTATTTATAGAGGATTATTGAGAAGAATAAATCAGTTTTAGTTCAGATCTCGTTTGTGTCATTTCAAGCTCCCTTTTCCTTCTTTTCTTTATTTCATTTGTTTTTGTTTTTTTGTTCGTTTCGAGCTGAGCGAGCTTTATTTATATATATATATATATATATATATATATATATATATATATATATACATACATACACACACATGTATGTATGAGATTGGCGATGGGTTGTATTCTGAAAATAATATAATATAATATAAACACATCATCACACATTATAAAAATCACATAATATGAAAAAAATCAGAAGGAGTTTGATCAAGGAGAAACCTAACTTTCAGATTCAGTTTAGACATATTCCATGATACTCGAATATTATTCTGATTCATAATAACTTTTGGCATTCATAAAAACATTCAAACGGGTTGGCCGCATGGAATGCTGATGATGAAGGTCTGCTTATAAATGTTAAAGACAAGAATACTTTGGTTCTTTCCCCCTTGTGAGTACCCCACTATATGAAGGTAGCAGCGCCTCTCCTGTTATATGGTCGCCTTTGTACGCAATCATAAATAGTAGACTTTATAATATTAATAAAATGAAAACAACATGGATAAGTAGAAAAAACAAAAAAATCATGGAACTACACTAATCAAAGCATAAACGAAATCGCTTCTGGTAAAAGGGCAAAAATCGCCATGTATTGTATATTTAAATAATAATAACAAAAATTTAAAATACAAAAGTTGTTTTCATGAAATTAGTAATCTAAACCATTACGGTTGTAATGTGTAAGACATAGATGTCAAGCAAGATTAAGTAGAAAGATACATCATACTGTGTAGTTATATGTAATCAGAGGAGCTTTAATTCTTGTCTCACTCACACAGAAAACATTTTAATGATTATGCACATGACGTCGAAGAATTGAAGGACAAGCACAAAGTTGTGTACAGAAGTGAATGCCGGTGAAAATCTTCCTTCGCCACTGTTGTCTAAATTGATTAAAATTTCTGCTCCTCTTTCTTTTTCGTCGGTTAAAAAAAAAAATAAGATATTTGATCATCTTAATTTTTGATTAGATTCATATCTATAAATAATAACCTTTATTGTTGCCTAGGTTTATAACATTTGAATCAGTTCTCTGCACTGAAATAAAGCGGTCTGGGTTGACGTTAGTTGGAAAATGCTTTTATAAAAAATATTGTCAGATTTTAAGAGGCAATTATGTAGCATATTATAGTAACAGTTAAATCAATATAAATCATAATATAATGATGAAGAAAAGGAAACATCGTATTAAACAGTCAGGTAAAGTAAACGAAATAAAAACTAATAATAATATTAGAGCTGAAAGGTATATTTTAAAGAATATATATTTAAAGAAAATAAGGTTAACTCAAAACAAAAAGTATAATTTTGATATTTCGGCTTGGGTCGATAAAGAAATGTAGATAACGCGGTTAGTCCAGATAGGTTTGGAATGAATGGCACCAAGAGGAGCGGTGGCAGTTAATTTTAGTGTAGTAAATGTAGAAAGTGAGGTCACTACCTCGAGTCTCAGGGATTGTGTGAAGAACCTCAACATTTCTGCTATTTTCTACATGGTCTTTTGCCGATCCCACATTATCATAAACATTATTTCGATTTTCGCAACGGACTAATATCTCTCTGACTTCTAATGGTGGGCGGACGTATTTGGTCGAATCCGGATTATCTTTGCTTTGGACACATTCCTGAATTGTTTTACTCACAAATAACAATTGTATCACAAAGGGAAGTCTTATTAACATCATTGCAGGTATTCAAACTGATAGTTAACAATAAAAGAACGCTTTAACTTTTTGAATGTTTACAACAATAGGAAATTAAATTGTTGCTAGGAAATGTATTTTTCAGATTGCAGGGAATTGAAAATTATTTAAATATATAAATGATAATTATTGATAACAATGAAATAACTTTATCCATTAGCCTAGCTGCGCATAAAAACATATGGAAATTTGAATGAATAAATTCATTTAATAATAAAAAAGAGAATAAAACACCAAATAAATGTATGACAATTTTGGAACAAAGTAAATATGAATGTGAATATTTTTATTAACTTATTATATGTAAAATTGAAAGAGAAATGAACACTATCTCTCAATTTCACTTAGGAAAGTTGTAATGTAATTGTATGATCTGCCGTTGGTTGAAATGAATGAAACTATAACCATGTCACTCATTAGCGAACTAGAGATAATAAAGAGGTATATCAGCCCCACTTTTCTGGATATGTAGGGTGGAGGAGGTTAATACAAACTTTTAGTTGGTAAAGGCAATTCAGCGCTCTACTCACTGCTTGTGAATTCCCAGCATTTCAAATCCCTTTCAACGCCTAATGTCACTTCCTTGTGGTGCCCCCGAGGAGCCTGATGGGACCGGACGACAGAGGCGGCGTCCATAATTTCTATCAAGTTGTGAATTGATTATTATATATCCACTCCAGCTGGAGAGTGCTAGAGCCGCGCCTGAGCGGCAGAGGGTGTATACAAATAAATTGGCACAACCCATTGTAAGTAATTGCCCGTTCCAGGAAGAGGAGTTAGTACCTTTAGTCGATATTAAGAACTCTCATACTCGTGGGAAAAAAAATGAACCCCAAAAAAAAATGAAGACCTGAAGGAGCTAATGACCATACTAGTCGAAGAATACTCATCTTTGGAACGGCCGGGGCCTCAAATGGACCTAAGGCAGATCCTAGCATGTAAAGCCCAAAATGGTTCTTTGGCTATATATAGCAGCAATTAGACCTATTATTCTGTGCTGCCTTTGTTTGATGGCATAAGGCCACGGCGAGCAAACCTAGAGCATTGCTTGGCGAGTAGCAATGGCTGGTGTGCCTTATGCCTCCTGGTGCCATGAGTACAACCTCTACTGTTGCTATGGAAGTTCTCATATGAAATGGCAACCTCATCTTTTGCAATTAAATTCGCGGATTATGACCCCATTCCTACTTTTAACGGGGATCCACATAACTTATTAAACTTCGTCACCAATTCGTCAGACAAGTTCATAACATAGTTCGCAAACCCGAAAATGATCTTCGGGAATTAAATGACCAACGCTTTAGTAAAATTAAATAGTTATTTAAATAGTTATCGCTTAGCAAAATTCTCGCCAGACTAACGGGAGATGCAGATTACATTAATACCACCTCAAAATTTACTGGTGTTAACGATTGATTAAGGTTCATACAGAGTACGTTTAGAGATTTGAGATCGATCGAACAATTACTATTCGAGCTTTTTAATATGAAGATACAATATAAGGAACATCCGTTAGATTTCCTTCAAAAATAAGACAGGAGCCGTAAATTAATAATTTCAAAATACAAGATAGAGAAAATTCCTGAAAGGACAACGATTTTGTCCGTCTTAGAAAAAAATATTTTATATCATTTCTTCACAAATATGCCGTTACACATTAGGACATATTTGACCATATAATATTAAATTTAAATTCTTTGACTGCCTTTATTTTATCTGGGTTAGGCTCAATCACATATTTACTTATTATATGGCCGAGAAACAATAACTCTCCCTTGCAGAACTCGTTTTAATCTAACTGTATCTTTAAATTATGTTTCTTTAATTTTTCCAGAACTACCTTTATATGTTTTAAATGATCATTGGACGTTTCCGAAAAGATTATAATGTCATCCATGTACACAAGAACATGTGGCATATCTGCAAATATAATATTTATAGTTCTTTGAAAGTTAGCCGGAGAGTTTGACAATCCCATCGGCATTCTAAGGAACTCGAAATGTCCTTGATCGATACTAAATGCTGTGTTATGAATCGAGTCGATATGTACCTTTATCTGCTGGAAACCTGAACAAAGGTCTATGGATGTGTATATAGTGGTTTTCTCCAACTTCCCCAACAGATCTTCTATATTTGGCAGAGTATCTATAGTTTCTAGAATAAACCAGTTCATCAGTTTTGGTTTTTATCTGATGTGCCAAGAGATCCGTTGCAGATAATTTACCCTTTTACGTTTTAAAGACAGATTTTTTAGAAGATGAAGTAATTCTTTCCATTGTAGAGAGACATCCCCTCTGTAATTCTGGTATGTACTTTTCAACATTATCTACCGGTGGGTCTACTACTTCAAACTCTTGAAAATTCATTTTTACTTTATCCCTATAATTTCCGAGAGGTATTTCTATATGGTCAATTTTACAATCTATTAAGAAAATTTTCCCTTTTGCCAAGTCGGCAATATTATCTCCTTCCTTTATTTCAGTTGGTATGGTATCTCTATTTATTGTAAATGTAAAGTCACCATGTGCTGACCTAATTTTTCTTTCCTCGAAATCAATTTTGAATTTTAAATCGTCCATTAGTTCGGCACCGACCATAACGTCATGATTTGGATTAAAATCTAGTGTATAAAATTTAACTTTCGTTGGGCATTTTAAACAGGGAATACTAACGTCAGTGATTATGGTTTCGGTCCCTCTCTCTTCTCCAGCAGCGGTCCGAACAATACAATTTTCTTTTTGCCTGTTGACTCCTGGTGGTACTATTTTTGAACTTATATAATTTTTCTGTGCCCCGTGTCTAATAGGCATTTGTGATTATTTTTTTCTATAACGAACGGGAAGTCACTGTCTTGTCTGCAAATCATGTACTTCTAGATTTTGTAGTTGAGATCTGGGTCATCCCCTAAAAGATTATCTTCTGGTTCTTGTTGTTTTGTTGTAAGAATTTCTAACCGTTCTCAGAGTCCTTATATTGTATCTTCATATTAAAAAGGTCGAATAGTAATTGTTCAATCGATCTCAAATCTCTAAACGTACCCTGTATGTACCTTAACAAATCGTTAACACCGATAAATTCATAGGTGGTATTAATGTAATCTGCATCTCCCGCTAGTCTGGCGAGAATTTGGCTTAATAAGCGTTGGTCATTTAATTACTGAAGATCATATTCGGTTTTGCACACTATGTTAAGAACTTGTCTGTGAATAATTTTAATAAATTATGTGGATCCCAATTAAAAGTAGGAATGTGGTATAGGAATAATCCGCGGATTTAATTGCAAAAGATGAGGTTGCCATTTCATCTGTTTCAATATATTCGTCAATATCAATAAATCTATTCTGAATTAATCTCTGTAATTGTTTTGACATACAATTTTAAGTAATTATATTATAAATAATGTTTTTGATAAATGTTAATAAACAACAATATATATAAATATCTCCCAGATTTTCGATATCTGTCGGGGTGATCAGAAGATTTTCAGCTCAGCTGCAAGTTCTTCTCCAAGATCTAAGAGTCTAAGCGGGGTGCTAGTCTCTTACAGGTGCGATATCCTCGAAAGGTAGATCACATCTTGATTTCAGTTACAGCAGAGTTTGAGTCTAGAACCGCGATGATATATGCATGCGGTCTCTGTTTAGGCGCCAATTACGAAACTTAACGGCGGAGAAATTAAAAAAAACTTTATTGAAAAATAAAAGTTACAACATGCATTACAACTAGCTACACTTTTCTGGTACATATCTGACAAGCTTACCATAACTGTGGATCATCAGTCACATACTCGCCCTCCTATACTTCTGGTGATATGACCTCATGAATGGGAATCGTTAAGTGAGACGTGTTTGCACAGTACTAGTTCTAGTATCATCGGATGCAATTTTTATTGCTCTTTTGTAGTGAGGTGTTGTTTTTGGCAACAATGTTGATTTGCTGTAAATATTAGTAGACTCTACCTCGCTTTTATCTGGCGATTCACCCCAATCATCTATATCTTTCCTTTTTACTTTTTGGGGCGTCAATGTTGATTAGGTTTCTTTATCACGCAACTGTACTTCTTGTTTAATGCCTTCTAGAGGTTGAAGCACGGGTGTAGAAAATTCTAGTCGGCCTGTTTCAATATCCTGGAGACTTCAATTCAATGACCGAATTTTTTTTTTTCAAAATCTCACTAGTTTTTATAATTTTACGAGTGACTTTTGGGTCCATGATTTAATGTTAATTACTACCATAACTGCTCTTTATATATCTACAATGAATAAAACAATTCCTTTTCTACATTGTTCACGTCTTTATTCTTGTCAATTACAAGGTAACTAAACGGTTCTTTCCAACATAACGAACACATTTCTTTAAAACGTGTAAAACTTAAATCTCGTATGCTTGCATGCACCTCGTAAATACGTTTTAAATTTAATTCATCTTGAGGAAATACTATTAAAAAGTTAATGTTACAACTGATAAGGTGTCTTGGGATACAAACATAACTTTGTGTTAAATTAAAGCAATCGAGGTTCAATTGACTTCCATAACTAAAGTATCGTTTAATTATATCTTGATCTTCCATAGTGGCATCATCAAATATACGGACCGAATCGGATTTAACTTCTTGAGGCAATTCTTTCGCATCTTCAAATTCGTATAATCCAATTTCAGGAACAAGATTTCCGAAAAGATACACATTAATAAATTTTAAATTTAATTAGGGATTGATAAATTATTTGCCACTTCTATAAATTTGTTTTATTGAAAACTAGTCTCGAATGTTATACATTCATCCTCCGTTCTAAGAACACACGAAAAATTAAAAAATAAGCAATTCAAAATATAGTTGGTATTATTATGCATATTAAATTAGATTAATATAAATCAGTATTATAAAACATTTATGAATTATGAATCTAATTAAGACAAGAAATTAAATACATGTTGGTGCTAACCAAGGTTTAAATGGATTATATCAAACAGAATAGTTTGTACTGGTTTCTTCTCGCATTGTACTAAGAATGAACGAGAAGTAGGCAGGATGTTTTTAGGTAAACGGTTTAAGGGTCAGGGTTTTCCCAGTAATGCCGGTGAGTAATTGTTTTTTTCTATTATTGATGGGAATAAATTTAAGATTGGACTATTGGAGATATTTATTTGGTCATTTAAGCAAAAATCTGGATTGGATTTGAAAGATTTTATTATTTCAAGGGCTTCATATATATTTAATTTTAGATGTTTTCAACGTGATGTATTAATTTATCTCCTGAGTCTTTAATGAATCTATGATTATTTTCATTTAAATGAATTGCAAAGTTGGAATTATCTGTCTTATTATTATATGCACGTATATTTTCTAAGTACAGTATGATTGGGAGGGCTCACAAACGAAGAGGCTTGGTATACAGTCTTATAACTAAGTTGCCGATTGAATTACACCTTCCTGGATATCTATATTGCGGACCGGGTACGAAACTAGAAAAGCGCTGAATTGCCGGTGATAGAGTGAGAAACCAGTTTGATAGAGCTTGTAAAGAACGCGATATAGCTTACAGCAAAATAAAGATATGGGTAGTCGTAAACAAGCGGACAAGATCCTAGCAGATAATGCTTGGAAACGAGTCAAAGCTTCAGAATCGTCATGGGGAGAAAAGTCCGCGGCTTGGTTTGTTACAAATGCCATGAAAGCCAAAGGGAAAATAGGTTCAGGTTTAAAAAAGAAGTAGAAGAAGATTGGTTTCATGGACTTAGTTAAATCGTCAAAGGTAGATAGATGATGTATCATCTATTCTGAAAACATCGAAAGTGGCATATAAAAAGGTTAAAAAGCATGTACCTGGCAAGACGAAACCTTTTTCCAGTTTCTGGTACCTTTGATGACAGGACTATCCGCCATGGGATCTTTGGCAGGAGGTGCTGCAAGTGTAGAGAAAGCGATCAATGAGGCTAAAGAGGCCAAGCTAAAGTTAGATGAGCAAAAGAGGCATAATTTGATACAGGAGGTCAAACAGTTGTAACGGACTTTATTTGAAACCACATCGGGATGGTTACTGTCTGTTTATAAGCCGATAAAAAGGACCCAAAAAAATATGAATACCAAATAAACCATTGGCCGATCATGAATTAAATTATATAGCTAAAGTTTTTTTATTATTTTTTTTTTTTTTTATTCGAAAAATACAAGCTGCCACACTCAAGGGCAATAGGTATTAGGGCTATGAGAATCCATTCATACCATAGTACAAGATAAACGAAAGAAAAAAAAACAAGCAAATAAAATAAAAATAATAAATATCATATAAAAAGAAAACAAAAATGTACATTACTAGTAAAAATGAATAGATAAACAATTTAAATAATAACAAAATAAGTAAACAACCAAGAAAAGAAAAATTAAGTTAAGTAAAAATAAAATAAGTCATCTTAAACACATTCATACCTATATACAATCTGCCCAGAGAACTCCGAACTCTGCCTCCGAGCTCTGCCCCCACATGTGAATTGCAAATCCAGGAGATCCCAGCGCTTCTCACACAGTCGCGTCACTGGTATTAAAGACCAGTGGAGACTAAGTGAGGCCACTAGAGCCACAGACGCTCAGGGTTTGAGTGGAGAAGCTGGCCATTGCCAGAACTCCAATAGCACATTTACAAAAGGTCTCGAGGCCACTGCCGTTTCAACCTTCGAGGAGGGTTATAGGGATGGTTGGTGCTGGATAGGGATTGTGCTAAGGGATTAGGATGATGAGTAAGGTTCTGATGAAATGTGGAGAATTTGTATGGAATTATGTCAAGAATATACAGGATTTTAAGGTCATGGTGTAAGGTCTTGTTTGAAACATAATATGGGGCATTGACTATTGTACGGAGGACTTTATACTGGAAGGATTGAATGATGTTCGGAAGTTTAGCTGTCCCCCACAGTTCTAGTCCGTAGGTCCAAATAGGTTTCAAGCAAATAGTTTCAAGCATCATGCCAAATAGTTTCAAGCACCTGGTGCGTGGGCACTGCGCTACCAAGTGTCCGCTCTTCCCACATCTGTGACATTTCCTGTTATCTCCTCCTCTCGTCCTTGTCTGGAGCCTGTCTAGACCTGTCCTTTTTCCCGACACCGCAACCCTCTCCTGGTTCCCGTAGATCTGACCCTTTTTTCTCCAGGTCGACGGCGTGTTCCCAGGGCGCCCGTAAGATACCTTGCTCCATCCAGCCTCTTCTATTTCCATCCGGATCTCCTCCTTACTTGCGCTGCTATCCACCTTTCTTCCGCATTCCATGAATGAGCGCTCTCCTGGAAGGCCACCTTTAGTCCCAGTTTCCTTGGCTAATTGAACCTTTAAGATGGTGGACACAAATGCCATCCTTCCTGCTGCCTCGGCCGCACTCACCGTCTCTCTCATCTTTTCTGTGATTTAATTAAATTTAGCCAACAGGGCTCCGGTGTACTGTCCCTTCGTCTGCTGGGGCGTTTTTGCCTTCCTGAATAGCTGGAAGATATCTTCTTCTGGAGTCCATCTGCCGCCGCCATAGCCCTTCTTCAACCTCTCCTTCACCACCGGCCGCTGTGTCTCCTCATCCGCTTGTATCTGGTTCAGGATACTGCGTTTGACCTTACACACCAGTGCTGCTTTCAATGCTTCCGCGTCTCCGGGGTTCATCAGATCTTCAGTTAATTTGGCCTCTATTCGTGCTATTAGGCGGTCACCTCCTTTTATAAAACGATTTAACTCACCTGTGTCCCCCGAGAAGCGTTCCAGATCTGATACGGCATTTCTCAGGTCCCGTGACGTAGCCACTCTAATTTTCATCCATTCCAGCGCATTTGCATGCGCTGCTGCTAGCGTGTCTTGGGCCAATGGTGGAATGACCTGCACGTTCAGGACCGCCGGGTTCAGTACTCCTTCGATGGTCATTACTTAATTCTTTTTCCGTGACGTCTTTTAAAAGAAATAAAAAAAAAATCTTATACGGACGCTTCGTCCTGGGTTTCGGCACCAGTTAAGCGTCAGCAACTCCAAACATCAAAAAAAAAAAGGAAAAGGTTTAAGTAATGACACGCACAATATCCGAAATAAGACTAACTTTATTTATTCAGGTTTTAATTCCCCTTATATACATTCTGGCTGTTGTTTACAGCCGTATATGGTATTAAGGCTAATACTGCTGCACTCCGGGCCTTAACTTATATATATATATATATATATATATATATATATATATATATATATATATATATATATATATATATATATATATATGTATATATAAAACTTAACGAGTCCGGTTTAGAGAACTTTAAAAACAAGAAAGGTTATTAAATGATAACGCAACAAGAGCTGGTAACTGACTTTATTCACCAAGTAATCCTACTTATATACTCTTAGGGAGTTGTTTATATTCCTAGTAGGATTAAGTACTATTATTAACTAGGTCTGGCTCTTAACTCCACCCTCCCAGTTTCGGATACATCCGGAAACTCAGAAAATCGCCAAACTAGGTAAGTCATAGAACTCGATCCTTTACAATACGGACACTCCCTAAGTACAAGTTAAGAAATACATAGTACAAAAAATAATAATAATTATATATATATAAAAAAAATACAAAATACAACTTCGAAATATGTACAGTCCTAATGCAAAGACACAATACACTCTGTGACTACAAAGAAAAACAAAAAAAAAAAGGAAAAAATATACAAAATACAAACTTCGATATATGTACCGCCAAAATACAAAAACACAATATGCTCATTGAATACAATACTAAAAAAAAACTGATTACACGCAGTTGTCTCCCGCCCGTATAGACGAAGACGCTCCAGATCCCAATGCATCACCTATATATATATATATATATATATATATATATATATATATATATATATATATATAATATATAATATAATATAATATAATATAATATATAATTATAATATATATAATATAATATTTAAGTTGTTCTATATGAACGGTTCGCCTCTTTTTGGGCTCTCCCACGGTTTCGATGGTCACGACATTATGCTCCCGAATAACGACTACGCGGAATGGATCCTCGTAACGCCATGTCTCCTTTCCCCTATTAGACCCAATGCGGCGATAAACGATCGACCCGATTTTGATGTCCCCCAGACGGTCCCTATCCTTCACATTTTCTCGTGCTACCCTGGTTCGTTTCTCTTTAACAATTCGCTCACGCACTTTTCTCCACAACCCTCGGACTTTTATCTGGTTCGTAATGATTCCGCGTTCCTCTGGCGAGTCTCTTGCCGTCCCCGCATAGTCCCTTCCGGGTCCGCGCAACCCAAACAAAACCTCTAATGGTGAAAAACCAGTTGCCGAATGGATAGAGTGGTTATACGCCGCTATCACCTTACGCATCGCTATGTCCGGTGCCAGCCCCTTATCGACCTGGTAGAGCCTGGAGGTGATCGCTGAGAGTGCTGTGTAAGCGCTCAATCCCTCCCCGACGCTTCGGATGACCCGGCGTGTTAAAATGCCACGTGACCTCGACGGTTTTCATTTCGTCGATCACCGCCGTATTATCAAATTCCCTCCCTTTATCGGATGTGATACGGTCCGGTACCCCGTAAAACATAAACCATGTGTGCAGAGCCTCCAAAATCGCTTTCGCCTGAATAGGATGCACCATGGCGATTTTACTAAACACATCAATGATCGTCATCCACTGAAACCCTCTCCATGTAAATGTATCAATCTGCAATTCGCGCAACGGCTTATCCCCTGTAGGTGTCTCCTCCTGTACTGCCTGGGGTGGATGACGGTCATACTTAGTAGACATGCAGACCTCTCAAGACCCAATAACATTCTGTATCGTCTGTTTCATGCATACCCAAAAATATTTCCTTTTTAAGGCCTGTAGGGTCTCACTGACTCGGCGGTCCGCTTCCCTAACAGTTTCCCACCAGTCTCCTACAGCGAACAAAAACGCGATCCAGGATTTGCTCCGTTTTCCACACCTGCTTCACCTTTTCCCAAATCGTCGCATTTCCCACATATAAATGATGCGTGCGCCCTGGGGCAGAAGCATCCTTCAACGCCTGACAAACTCTATCGACGCGAACTCCCGGTGGCGATGAAATGACATTGATACGCGACCGACCATGTCGGAGATATTCAATAGATAGTAAGCCCGCGGTTTTGGTTTTCCAAATGATCTGTCTTGGTTTATCATTGACGATCTTGTCGATCTCCTTCATCTCCTCCGGTCTCTCCCCCGACCAACTCCCTGTACCCGACGATGTCCCTTCCTGTTATACTCCCTTCACCATTCGGCGACCAGTCCTGCAGAAATTGCCGAATGTCGCGGGATGGCCCTGCGGTAGCATCCTCGAAGGCATTAACCGTGATTGCTCTCGACAGCTAGTCCGCGACTACGTTCTCTTTGGCGGGTTTGTAAACAATATCCATGGAATATTGACTTAGGAGCTCTTTCCATCGTGACACACGTGCGGACGATTCCTTTAGTTTGCCCACCCACTGCAACGGACGGTGGTCCGAAAACGATTCCCAAATAAGTACGGGCGAAAATGATCGATTGCCCACACAGCCCCGAGGAGTTCCCGTTTCAACGCACTGTATCGCGCTTCGGCGTCGGTCAATCTTCTACTGGCGTATGCGACAGAACGATCCTCACCCTCACTCTCCTGAGACAACATCTCACCTAATGCATATTCGCTGGTATCGGTAGTCACCGTGAACTGCTTGGTGAAATCTGGAAACACGAGGACCGGTTCCTCCTTTAACCGCGCCATACATCTCGGAATGTTGTCTTCCATATTGGGCCTAACGATCAGACGCGCCCCCCTTTTTAACAAACTATTAATGGGCACTAAGTATTGCGCCATATCCGGGACAAACCGCCAATAGTAATTAAGGGCCCAGAAGCCGGCGGATTCCTTTGATATCGCGGGGAATGGCCATCTTAGTAATTGCCTCGACTTTGGCAGCGTCCGAACGAACCCCTTCCTTCGATATGGAATGGTCTAAAAAATTTATTTTACCCTTTCCCAAAACCGACTTGTCTGGGGATAACCGTAATCCAAATTCGCGAACACCTGTCGCAAATGGTGAACATGCTCGTCCTCGGACTTACTGAAAACAAGCAGATCGTCCATATAAATTTGGCAGATCCCCTCGTCGATGCCCCTGAGGAATTCATCCATTAAGCGCTGAAATGTGAGGGGAGCATTCTTCAGCCCGAAGGGCACCGGTGTAAATTCAAAATGTCCCCGCTCGTACGTAAACGCGGTCTTAGCTTGATCTCGCGGATGAAGTTTGATGATATCCAGCTTTTAAATCTAATGTGCTGAACACCGTCGCCCCACTCAATCTGTCTATGATATCATCGAATCGCGGGATAGGGTAGGCCTCATCAACGGTATTACTATTTAATTGTCGAAAATCTACCAATACGCGATATTTTTCCATAGTTTCTCCCGGGGCTGGTTTCATCTTAACTCTCCATAAGGGGCTATTATATGGGGAGGAGCTGTTCACAATGATCCCCTGTCGCTGTAATTCCTCTAACTTCTCCGCGCCGCAGTGCTTGGGGGTACCGCTTTTCCTTCACGTATGTCACCCGGTCATGTTTGAGGAGAATTTCGTTTACCGTTCTCCCCGTAGTTCCTAGCACATACCCTTCCTTATAGAAAATGTCATGAAACTCCCGCATAAGCGACCGTCTCCAATTCTCGACCTTGCTAACTGCCCCGACCCTGGTACCCTTGACAGCTCGGTGACACACGTATGTCTTACACCCGAGTTTATTATTATGCCACCTCCCTTTTCTCACCTTGGCGCCTACCCGTTCTAAAAGATCGCAACCGACTATCACCTGGTATTCCCTCGGCATGCTCTAATCTGCCCTGTCCTTCTCCCCATTGACGCAGCCCTATCTTTATCTCGCCTATCACACTACATGGCCCACCCAACGTGAGCAACTCCGCATTTCCAAACCTGAAGCGCCTTCCCTATGCCGCATAAGTTCTCTACAGCAGTTCTTCACAACAGGGTGCTCGAGCTCCCCGTGTCCAATAGACACTTCATCCCACTCTGAATCTGAATTATAGGCAACCAACATTTGAGCTTACCTTCAATGGTGTTACACGTGAAAGCTCGGTCGCCTCCCTGCAGATACCCTCCTCATGCCGTAGCCTGAGTCTTCCTCCCTGTCATCGCCTGCCGCTGTCCTCGTGCCTGTGTTTCCCGACGTCGTTGCCACTCCCGGCCGCTCCGACTATCCTCGCCGCTGCTGCTACCTGGCTCCTCCTCAGTCCTTGATGAAAGTCCTGTCGATTCTAAGGACGCTCCCGCTCGTCTGGTAATTCTTTCTCTTCCACGCACCTCCTGCGCGTTGACTTCCATGGTCTCGCCTTGAGACATCTCTTTCCGACGATAAATGTACGGACACTCCCGGGCTATGTGCCCTTCCGTACCACATTCGAAACATTTGGTCCGGGGAGATTGTGCCACCAGATGTCCTGGTTTACCGCATTCATGGCACCTCCTCTCGTCCTCCCTACCATGTTTCCTCTTCATTATCGGTCTCCTGTCCCGGTTCGTAGGTCTTTGCCTCTCTCTTTCTACTTGCTTCAAACCACGGCCGATTTCTACTCATCTCCGGCCTACGGAATGGGACTCTGGTCCAGCCTACCTCTACCTACCACGATACTTCGCCTCCTCGTCCCTGGCGCTGGCATCCACCATGTCTTGTGCACATTCTAGAAAGCTCTTTTCTTGTCTTTCCTTCCTGTACCGCGAGCCGCTCCTGCCTCATGGTCTCCCTCAGCTTCTCAGTGATTTTATTAAATCGTGCCAATAGTATGCCCGCATATTGGCCACTGCTCTGGTGAGGCTTCCGCATTTCTCTAAAAATTTGCAGCATGTCCTCTTCCGTGGCCCACCAACCCCCTCCAAACGCCTTCTTCAGCCGCGCCTTTACAGTGTCCCACGGCGTGTCCTCATCTGCCTGAATCAGGTTCAGCACTCTCCTTTTCACACGACACACCAAAGCCGCTCTCAATGCCGCAACTCCTCTAGCCTCAATCAAATCTTCCGCGGCCATTGAGTCTATTAGGGACATGATCTGGTCACCTCCCTTCAGAAAGTGGTTCAATTCCTCCACTTCCCCACTTAACTTGTCTAGCTCGCCTATCGTGTACCTAATGTCCTGGGTATTTGCTCTCTTCGATTTTAGCCGCTCTATGGTATTAGCTTCTGCCGCGGCAAGATTTGCGTGCGCCAGTGCCAGCGTGGGTGTCGGGTGAGGCGGAACGTCATTAGGTAACGTCAGCGTAGGCGCTCGATGAATTCCTTGTTGTCCGGTCTGAAGTCCGACCTCCTGCATTTCTCCATTCATGATTGACCGGTAACAAAAAAAAAATCTTCCGCTACGAATACTCCGCTCCGCTCCCGGGTGTTGGCACCACTTAACGAGTCCGGGTTAAAGAACTTTAAAAAAAAAGAAAGGTTTTTAAATGATAACGCAACAAGAGCTGGTTAATATCTGGCATTATTCACCAAGTAATCGTACTTATATACTCTTAGGGAGTTGTTTATATTCCTAGTAGGATTAAGTTCTATTATTAGCTAGGTCTGGCTCTTAACATATATATATATATATATATATATATATATATATATATATATATATATATATATATATCAATGGGTTGATTTAAGTATCTTGTATTTAGAGAGTGAATAAAGGAACAAAGAGTGAGAAGATCAAGGATGTAGGGAGGTTTTTTTGTTCTTAGGACTTAGAAAAGGAAGACACCAAGGAGATATTACCTCCGGAAAGTAGGAAAAAGTCACTTAAACTCGTTATAACAACAGGAGACATGAGAGTGCCTGGAAAACCGAAAATAAATCTTATGAAACAATGCATAACTCTCTTCAATCTCTTCTGTTGCCCAGGAGATATCGCTCCTTCACCACAGTCGAAGTTGGAGAGGAGCGCTCCGATCGTCTTAGAGAAAGGACCTACGTCTGGCCGCTCTGTGGGATTATCCCCAGCTACTGCCTACTATCTTAGACCTTCAAAACCCCAAAGGGTGGGGAAAACGGCCGCAGATATGGAGCAGCAATTCAAAATGGCGGCGAAAAAACTATGCCTACCCAGGCGCGGCGAGAATTTGCACTACGACGGACGTAGAATCCTACAAGGAAACGGACGAGGAGACAGGGGCCGAGGAAAAGCTGGGTCCAAAGGTCACCCCTCTGAACCCAAGGAGGCCCAAATGGGCTATGAATGAGACCCCTCCGTCACTAGAGGAAGAGGAGGACAAACCTTCGTCGAAGGCATATAAAACAGCGGATGGCATCAGAGAGTACCTTCGCAAAAGCACAAAGTGCAGTCTTCAGCAGCAGGCCTACGTGAATGGGAGGGTCTCGGAGATGAGAGATTTAATCGTGGCACTCGAAGAAACGGAGAAAGGTGTGGCACAATTGGTAAACCACGTAATTAAAGAGACCCTAGCCTCGGATTACCTCCATGAGGTGATAGCCCTAATGGTTTCCGCGGCCGTAGCCCCGATGGTGGCCAACTCGCTAATCGAGTTGGCCGTAAGCCGTCGGAGCTACGTACGACGAGGAGATGAAGAAGTGGGTCTCCCCAACTGTTCATAGGGTCGACAGGATAATCGACACCCTAAAGCTGTCAAAGGAGGAGAACCAAACATTGAAGCACACAGCCCCGACCCGGGCAAAACAGAGGAAGGGGAAAAGGAAGGACCCTGGACGATTGGTGGAGCCATCTAGGAAGGAGGCGATATAGGCTCCTAGGGCCCAGACAGAAGGAAATGAAACGGTCAAACGCGTGACCTTGGTCACGGAAACGACCGAAGACGAAGAGGAGGAGCCGTGGATAGAGACGAAGAAGAAGAGAAGGCCGAGACCCAGGGGTAGGGCCGAAGAGGACAAGGAATAAGGAGAAAGTTTCCCGAAGGAAGACGTTCGCGGACGTGCTGGGGAAAGTGGCCCTAAAGTCGGTCCCCAAATCCCAGGAGGAGATAGTCACCTAAATCACGGTGAAGGGGTAAGATCTATGAGCATCAAGGCCTTAGGGGCCAGGGCCAAAAATCGAGAAAGTTATCGGGTCTGGTGCGGTAGGGGCCGACCAGGGTAGAAAAATCTTAAACTGCGACAAAATGGCGGAAAGGGGGCAGAAACTGCAAAGCGAAGGGCAGAGAAGGGAAGGACCTCCAGCATTGTGCGGGCAGCAGGGAGTGCCCGATACACCTGGTGATAATGGAGGGGCTGGCGAAGAGGACCCGGTATGCGTAGGCTGCAGATCCTGCAGGTCAACATGGGCCGAAGACGAATGATCGCGGATGAGTTACGTACTCTCACCCGGAACGTTGACATTATGGCGATACAGGAGCCATGGTGTCAGAACAATGTGGTCGTTGGATTTGGTGTAGCGTCGAGGGTGGACGCTCTAAGTATTGGAGAGAAGAGGCCCAGACCGGCAATAGTGATTGTCAATCCTGCCCTTGACGTGATGGAACTGAGGAACTCCACCACAGCAGATCAGGCGGCATGTTATATAAGACGGGGCGGCATCACGTTTGCCCTCGTGTCCACGTACATGCCGCCGAGACCGGCTAACGTCGAGGATACTATAGCTGCCGTAAAGGCTGTCGCGCAAAAGTATAGAAACGCGATAGTCTGTTCCGACACCAACTCGTGGAGCACGGCGTGGGGTTCAGTGCCCACAGACGCCAGAAGAGAGCCGTAGAAGAGAGCCTGGCGAGATGTCAGATCGTGGTCATCAACGAGCCTTCTGGCCCCACATTTGTTGGAGCGAGGGGCCAGAGTTGGATTGACGTGACACTCGCCAAGGCTACCATAGCGCGGCGCATTGTGGACTGGACGCTGCTGTGCGACACGAGCTTCGACCACCGCGTCATCGCCTTCAATGTGGTGCAGAAGGAAGGCGGGAACGCCCTAGAAGTGGACAAGGGCTTCGTTACCCTATCGGCGGACAAGAGGGTATAGAGAGTGGGAGGAGATGGCACCGATAGAGGAGTCAGAGATTGACCACATGATGGCAATGCTGACGGGCGCCATCACAGAAGCGGCGAATATCCCTCCGACGCCTAAGAGCGAGAGTACGTGCGGTTCCATGGTGGACGCCGGCCATAACCCAACTGAAGAGGGAGTATTATAGGGCCAGGCATAGGTACTAGGAGTGCAGAGACGAAGAAAGGAGACCTGCACTCCGCGAAGAAACCAAGCGTAGGTATAGGGTATACCGAAACGGCGTGCGTCACCAGAAGAAATTTCCTGTGACGAATTTATTGTCAAAGAAACGGAGAAGAACCTCTGAGAAATACCGTACAGGGTGGTGCTGGGCAAGGTGAAGCCCCTCACGATGGTACCGTCCCTTAGAGTAGGAGGAACCCAGGCAACCACTATGGAGGATTTGGCTATGATGTACATACATTTTACGTACCCCAGGGACGACCCGTCCCAGGACAGCGAAGCGGACGCCATGGCGAGACCCACCACGCAATACACGCCTGGTACCGACCCATGCCCACTATGAAATATATCAGATATTTTTCTGACAAGCCAAAGTAAAAACAAAAGTGAAAAGCACTTTCCAAGCAAGTGGAGGACCGCAGACTTGAGACTGCTCTACAAAGGAGGAGGGATGGACAAGAAATCACCTAAGCCGTAAGGCCGATATGCCGCCTCCCACTCGTCAGCAAAGTCCTGGAGCACTTTATCGTTACCCGACTTCGCCCGATCCTCAGTGCAGCTAGAGATCCACGGCAATTCGGCTCGACCTGTGGCAAGGGAACCACAGATGCGCTGCTGAGAGTGCGTAGGGACGTGGAAGAGATGGCGGAGAAATATGTCATGTTGGTGCTCTTCGACATATCGGTCGTCTTCGACAGTGTGTGATGGTCCTACGTCCTCCAATGGCTGCAGGAGTTCGACACCCCCAGCAACCTGTACTTCCTCGTAAGTAGATACCTCAGTAACACGAGCGTGAGGATCAGAGGTAGATACTACGAGGTGGAGAGAAAAATAGAAAGAGGTGGCCCGCAGGGCTCGGTCCTGGGCCCGGCTCTGTTGAAACTGGTCTTCGATTAGAGGAGAGAGGGTTCCGACGACCTGGCGGTC
The DNA here is from genome assembly GCA_948150685.1 of Rhaphigaster nebulosa. Classification (NCBI taxonomy): domain Eukaryota; kingdom Metazoa; phylum Arthropoda; class Insecta; order Hemiptera; family Pentatomidae; genus Rhaphigaster; species Rhaphigaster nebulosa. The sequence continues at coordinate 27,620,893 of OX411307.1, read as the reverse complement.
ATTATGGCCGCAGTGGACAGATTGAAGACACAGGCAGAAAGGTGCTCCAGTCTAGTTTCAGAATGGTGCGTGAGGAGGAAGCTGGGCATGGCAACAGCCAAGACCCAGGCCATGCTCGGAAGAGGATCCATAGACAGGACTCACCCTATCATATTGAATATAAATGGACAGAGGGTGAGGAGGTGACATACCTAGGAGTGAAGATGAGGAGAGGATTCGACGTCATCCCTCACCTAGACTACCTGAAGGATAGAGTGACCCTGTCTATAAATGGCTTATACAGGATTGGGGGTGCGTTCTGGGGCATCAGGTATCCCGCTACGATGACCAATTACAAAGATGTGGTCATGGGTATTATTAAATATTCCCAACAATTAAACAGCCCTCACAGTCGCTGTATAATAAGATAATTTTGAAAATAAAGAGTAATTTATGGGAGAAGTGGCATGCGTTATCACAGCGCACTACCCCACTGCTACCGAATCCCGTGTGACCGAAAGATCGGGAAGGGGAGGAAAAAAAAGTAAAAGTTGGTGAAAACAAGATAGGATACCAGGAGCTGCCGTGTATTTTGTGGAATAAAATGACGGAATCTTAGTATTTTTTTAAAGACGGCTTTGAATTTTCGTGTGATCTGGGAAATATGATTATTCTAGGTGAGGAGTGGATTGATGGTGACTCCAAGGTTTTTTACAGTCGAGTCAAAATAGATGGGTCGATTATTAAGGTAAAAATGTAAGTGATAGTAAGGAAGGCAATTAAATAAGTGCTTGGAACCGATGGAGGATGGCCTTGGTTTTTTCTGCATTAATCCTAATTTTACTGCCCATGAGTTGATTCAGTCAACGTCTTCTTGTAACTTCTGAATTACCTCAAGCATCTCGGTAGGACGGAAGGATTGGTAAATTTAAAGTCATTAGGGGGCATATAAGTGGTTTTATGAGTACTGAATGGAATCTAAAATCTCTGTACTGAAAGGAAAGATAAATGATTTCCTTCAGTCTGAGCTTGAATCCCATATAAAGCCCTTCGTTTAAAACACAACCTTGTTTCAAGTGAGGGAAAGGAGGATACCTGGATTTTTGTGTAGGAAAGGGAAAGGAGATGGTGTGAGAGAAGGAATAGCTTTAAGGCACATATAGACCATCGGAGGTATGGCGCATATGGACTATCGGAGGTTTCCAGAAGAATATTTGGCCAATGGTAGTGCTTACGTTACAGAATAGCTATTATGTTATAGGTTAATTATCTATTATCAATAACGAGAGCAAAAACCCATGAAAATAAGACCAAAATAAAAATAATAACTTAATAACCCAATCGTAGCCTAATGATCAATTAGATCTAAGGCAGGACTGTAGGCAGTGGATCTGAACTTGGATCTGAAGTAGGATTGATGGTAGTGCGTCTGATGGATCTGAAGTAGGATTGTTGGCAGTGCTTCTGATGGATCTGAAGTAAGATTGTTGGTAGTGCGTCTGATGTTGGAACTTAGGTAGGATTGTCGGCAGTGGATCTGAGGTAAACAATCTGACAAGAAAACATCCTGAATTTTGTGGTATGCTATTAATCGCTCACGAAGAAAAGATTAATTGGTTTGATAGTCGTCAACATAAAGGTGGTGGCAACAATAATGAATAATCTGTAATATTGAATGTAGACTTTGTAATTTAACATCGGGTGCCTAAATATCATCACTCTATAAAACAAAACGGTGTTTTATGAATAATAACAAGAAGTGAGAGAAAGATATTGAGGTGTATCCATGGGCCAAGGAAAGTGGGAGAAGAGTACGGGCCAAGGAAAGCGAGAGAAGAGTACTGGCCAAAAAAGAACAAAGACCTGTCCGAAGGCTTTGAAGACCTAGAGACCTGAATGAATGAATATTTTATTTGCTTTCGGGGTTTGCCCCATACAAATAGAGTTGGCTACAATGATGGCTACAATAACTATAATTTTGTAAAAATATTTAAGTGCTAAAGTCAAAAAATATTATTTGACTACGTTGCTATGTCAACGTCACATCCAAATACAATATAACATATAACAATATAAAAATAAAATATTACTATAGCATAAACAATGCATAAATAAATACCTTTAAGCAGCTTAAAAACACAAATAAATAATATACGATACATGAATAGACCCGCTGCTGTGATCAACAAATCAAGAAAATCATTCATTGACAATAAACGATTTCAATCTACAACATTGCCTAACTTAGTAAAGCAGGTTCTTAAGAAGATCGCTATTTCCAATTCTAAATAACTCTACATAATTTGATCTGTTCAAATTTACGAAATGAGGCAGGTAGTGATGACGGAAAGGTGTATAAATCGGGCACGGACGAAAATATGAAAAAGATCCTCAAGCTCATTTAAATTGCAGATAGAACAGTTTTCTTTCAGCTTGAAATAATAATAAATGTTAGTTTAATATAATAGCCGGATAATCTGATTTCCACTAATGTTCTAGTCATAGGTAACGGGGAATTTAGTGCGAGATAGGGCTATGGCCTATCACTTTCTGAAAATTTGAGAGGATATAATAGACTGTACTTAGGGGAGATCAGTTGTTTTTTTTTTTATCTCGTAGTAGTAGTAGTAGGCAGTAGGCCCAAAGTAATATCGATTCCCCCTGAAAACATACCATCACTTCTAAATCTAGCCGAAGCGTTCTGATAAATATTTTTTAGAATTCTAATAATTTTGTTACTTATGCCCTGGTTGTGAAGAGACTGCCATAGCAAATTATGATTGAGCGAGTCAAAGGCTCACTTAAAATCAACAAACAAAGCAAAGAAGGTTTTTCTGCACGATCCCATCTGTATCTAAATAAGAGCGTTTCAAGTAAACAAATTATCCAGACAGTTTCTACCTTTAAGGAACCCGGATTGTGCTTCAGGGACAACATTCGTCTCATCACACCAAATCAAAAGCCTATTCAGAATTATCTGGGTAAATATTTTCATGATGCAATTCACCAAGATGATAATTTTCTGCGAGATTTCGGTCACCCTTTTTAAAAAAAATTAAATAACGTTGTGAATTCTGTTTTTACCCAGGAGTTTGGTATATTTACGGCCTCAAAGACTTTTTTATACAAATACAGCAGATATAATTGCCAGTTGATGGGTAAATTTTTGTAAAATTCATAACTAAAACTGTCTGCACCAGGTCTTTTGCCATTCTTGCATTTCATAAATGAGGTTTAGAGCTCCTCAAGGATAATTTCCGAATCGAGAAGAGGATGAAGTACTCCATAGTACACTACGTCGCATTAGACCCGCGGAGGATACAAACTTGATAAGTAATCAGACCATTGATCACAGTTAATGGGAACTGGTTGAGGCTCCCTATTTCTGTATTTATTTATTGCTCCCCTGAATGTTTTTGAATCACGAATATTTCCTAAGTCATCCATGATATTGCGCTCAAATTCATACCGTTTCCACTTAATGAAGTTTTTATATTTCTTTTTGGCGGATATAGTAATAAACCGCATTATCATTATAACGATTTTTTACCATTGACTTTAATTCGTATCTAACATGCATTTTAGCCAATACGCACTCATGGTCAAACCAAGATTTATTTATTTTGTCACAGTTTTTATAAAGTTTTATTTTTTATTGGCAGAAGATTACAGCCTGTGGAACTGTTACACCAATAGAATGGCGTTTCAACCCACCTTCTGCTCCATGGTGGGGTGGTTTCTTCGAGCGATTGATAGGAATGATGAAGGTGCTTTTAAAGAAGAATTTAGGCAGAGCCTGCTTGAAGAAAGAAGAATTATATACCATTACCTGCGAGTGTGAGACTATGGTGAACGCTCGCCCTATTACCTACGTAGCAGAAGGAGATACTGATTTGGTGGCTATAACTCCAAGAATGTTTCTTGGTGAGATAACTGAAGCCGGAGTTCCTGATCTGGAAGAGCTGGATGCTGCGGCTATTGATCGGCGCGTGAAGTACCAAAGCAGGATCAAGGAAGAGCTTCGTAAGAGATTTAGAGCGGAATACCTTAGCCAGCTTGCGTGTTTCGCTAGGGATCCTAGAAACACTAGAGATCCTGTTGTTGGAGAAGTTGTGCTGATCGGTAGTGATATCAGTGAACTGACCGAGATTATCACTAACAGTTCTACCATTCAGAAGAACGAAAGAGGTATTTTTTATACAATATCTAAGCTACATCGAATATGGGATAAATTAGAACCATTGAAGGCCTCAAAATCAGTCTGATTCAAATTAGCTACTCTAGCATTAAAATCACAAATAAAATATTTACTTCGTATCCCGACTAGGGTTGGCTCAAATAATTCTAATACTTGGCTTATATCCAAAGAAGGCTTCAAATAAACTAAAATTGCAATAAACGCATTAAGTCCCTGTGTTTCCTTAACATAGGCAATAATCCAATATTCACTAATAACTAGCACATCCACATTATAAACATAAGGACTATAAAAATAATTAAACATCCACTGCCACCACCTCGGATCATCTCTTTGATGGCATTGGACTACCAACCCCAATCAATGGATACTCCGAGCAGATAAAGGAAGAAATTGAGAAACTGGGGATCAGAGAAGAGGAATACCACGACAGAGGGAAATTTAGATGGATGATAGATGGAAAGAAGGTCCTTGTGGTGGAGAGGAGGAGAGGAGGGGAAGCAAGATGGACAGAGGAGCGTAGAAGGGAGATGGGGGAAAAGATGAAGAAGGTGTTGGCTGAAAGAAAGGTGAAAGATGATGTATATATACATACACACACATGTATGTATCAGTGTGGCGATGGGTTATATTAGAAAAATAATATAATATAATATAACCCATCACATAACATGAAAAGAACAGAAGAAGATCCAGGAGAAACCTGACTTTCAGATTCAGTTTATACATATTTCATGACACTCGAATATTATTCTGTTTCATAAAGTGTTTAGGCTTTTAAAATATACATGGCAACTACATAATAACTTTTGGCATTCATAAAAACATTCAAACGGATTGGCCGCATGGAATGCTGGTGTTGAAGATCTGCATATAAATGTTAAAGACAAGAATACTTTGGTTCTCTCTCCCTTGTGAGTACCTCACTATATGAAGGTAGCAGCAAGTGCCTCTCCTGTTATATGTTCGCTTTTGTACGCAATCATAAATAGTAGACTTTATAATATTAAAAAAATGAAAACAACATGGATAAGTAGAAAAAAACAAAAAAAAAATCATGGAACTACTCTAATGAAAGCATTAACTAAATCGCCCATGACAGATGGAGTTCATTGCTGTTAAAATGGGCAAAAATCGCCATGTATTATATATATTAAAATAATAATAATAAAAAATTTAAATACAAAAGTTGTTTTTTTTTTAATTAGTAATCTAAACCATTACGGTTGTAATGTGTAAGGCATAGATGGCATGCAAGATTAAGTAAAAGAAACATCAAACTGTGTAGTTATATTTTATCATAGGAGCTCAAAGGTTAAAACTAAAACATTGTAATCAAGATCAAGATTAACTCATACTAAAGTATTATGTTGAGGATGATGTGCAAGTTTCGTGTATCACTCTCACAGAAAATATTTTGATGAGCATACACATGACGTCGAAGAATTTAAGGACAAATACAAAGTCGTGGACGGAAGTGAATGCCGGTGAAAATCTCGCTTCGCCACTGTTATCTAAATTGATTAATATTTCTGTTCCTCTTCCGTTTTCGTTGGATAAAAAAAAAATTGTTTGATCATCTTAATTTCAGATTAGATTAGTATATACATATATATATATATATATATATATATATATATATATATATATATATATATATATATATATATATATATATATATATAAGCCGGCACTAATAGCATTTGAATCAGTCCTTTGCATTAAAATAAAGCGATCTGGGTTGTTGAAGTTGGAAAATGCTTTTGTAATTTTTTTTGGGGACTTCCAAATGAAACATAAAAAAATATTGTCAGATTTTAAGAGACAAATGTGTAGCTATTACAGCAATATAAAGTTAAATCATGATATTATGATGAGGAAAGAGAAACATCTTATTAAAAACAGTCATGCAAAGTAAACAGAATATAAACTAGTAAAAACATAAGAGCTGAAAGATATATTTTAAAGAAAATAAAGTTAATTCAAAACAAGAAGTATAATTTTGATATTTCGGCTTGGGTCGATAAAGAAATTTAGTTAACGCGGTTAGTCCAGATAGGTTTGAGAATGAATGGCACCAAGAGGAGCGGTGGCAGTTAATTTTAGTGTAGTAAATGTAGAAAGTGAGGTCACTACCTCGAGTCTCAGGGATTGTGTGAAGAACCTCAACATGTCTGCTATTTGCTACATGGTCTTTTGCCCATCTAAAAGTATGAAAATTTTGGAACAAAGTAAATATGAATGTGAATATTTTTATTAACTTATTATATGTAACATTGAAAGATAAATGAACACTATCTCGCAATTTCACTCATGAAAGTTTAATGTAATTATATGATCTGCCATTGGTTGAAATGAATGAAACTATAACCATGTCACTCATTAGCGAACTAGAGATAATAAAGAGGTATATCAGCCCCACTTTTCTGGATATGTAGGGTGGAGGAGGTTAATACAAACTTTTAGTTGGTAAAGGCAATTTAGTGCTCTACTCACTGCTTGTGAATTCCCAGCATTTCAAATCCCTTTCAACGCCTAATGTTACTTCCTTGTGGTGCCCCCGAGGAGCCTGATGGGACCGGACTACAGAGGCGGCGTCCATAATTTCTACCAAGTTGTGAATTGTCTGTTATACATCCACTCCAGCTGGAGAGTGCTAGAGCAGCGCCTGAGCGGCAGAGGGTGTATACAAATAAATTGGCACAACCCATTGTAAGTAATTGCCCGTTCCAGGAAGTGAAGTTAGCACCTTTAGTCGATTTTAAGAACTCTCATACTCGTGGGAACAAAAATGAACCAAAAAAAAAATGAAGACCTGAAGGAGCTAATGACCATACCACATTTGCTGAAAGTAAACAATGGACTTTGAACTGTTAATCTAGAGCTTCTTAATCCAATAACAACAGTTGGACTCAAGCGGACAGAAATAAACCTTGAGAAGGTTATAGAACATTTTAAAAAATAAATAGGTAGGTAAAGATAAAAATTGGGAAAATTGCATAAAATATAAAAATTGAGAACTGGTATAAGATTAAAAAGTAGTTTTGTTTATGTTTCAGTGAGATGAGTAAAGATAGAGGATTAACAGTTCCAGTTGCGTAAAATTGTAATATTGCGTAAGCTATTTTTCGTTTATATTTCAGCGAAAAAAAAATTTGTGGTGGGGGAATTGACAAGGTCGAAAATGATAACTTGAAATTGTGGGAGTGGTGGTAAGGAAGAGTATGGTTGATGGAGGGGGTAACGCATGCGCAACTAGCGTAGATTTACTCTCCATCAATACTCCGTAGCGAGCGACTACCTAAGGATTCATTTTTGTTCTAGCATCCGATCATAGCAGATCCTTCATTTTCAATCATCATGAATTCGTAAGTATATTTATTGCTTTAGCCATTTCTTATTTTTTATCTAAACCTGCTTTCTTCTTATGTAAATCTGTTTTATTTTTATTTCTATCAGAGATTTTAAAGCTCTCTTCAACCGATTAAACGATGGCGCTCGCTATGTGCATAAATTGAATTATATTCAAATCGGACGGCCATACATCATCGGAGAACTGGAACATGTTGCAACGAAAATGGGATTAGCGTTGGTCGCTACGTTAAAGGATCATGATAATTCTATCAGAGTGTATCTTCCTAAACGTTTTAAGATGTCGGTTGAAGACATCGAGGCTTTAAACAATAGCGATGAAATCATTTCTTTAGTGTATAATGGAAGAACTGGTTATAAAGATGATGTTTCATTTATTTAAAAATTCTATTTTTTGTATCTAATATTTTGATGGAATAAATCTTTTTATTTTATAAAGTTGTATTTTCTTTTATTAATTATATTTTAATACTGTTACACACATGATATATCTAGGATATCATAAATAGATTAGGAAGCCCTATATCTTTGTTTATGTATAAAAGTTAAACTTTTTAATGATTAGCAGTTCAAAGTCCATTATTTACTTTCAAAGGAAGGATTATGGGATAGCGCATTATTTCGAAATCCAAATTTGTTTAATTTTTAGCGGAAGGATTGACAAGTCCTATTTCATTCTTTATATTTTCGGTATTAACAGCTCAAAGTCCCAAAGCTGTTATAGGATTAAGGAGCTCTGCAATTTATTTATGTTTTAGGGATTAACAGTTCAAAGTCCAACTGTTGTTATTGGATTAAGAAGCTCTAGATTAACAGTTCAAAGTTCATTGTTTACTTTCAGCAAATGAATTAAGAGATTTAGAATTATTCAAGTGTGACATTATCTATCCTTATATCAATAAAGTTAAATATTGTAAAGGTTATGTAACCATTGTGAAGGTTACACACTATAAGGTGGGTACCTGACCCTTCGATAAAATCTTAGGTTTCTCAAGTGACAGAAAAACTAAATGGCGGCGGATACACCATGGTCACGTGTCCAAATGAAGTGATGGAACGATGAAGTGATGGAGTGTGGAGTGATGGGGCGTGGAGCGATGGAGCGATGGAACGATGGAGTGATGGAGAGTGGAGCGATGGAGTGATGGAACGATGGAGGTGCCATGATCACGTGACTAATGTGTACATTAATACCGACTCGTGTAATTTGAAAATATTTCAAAGCTATGAAAAGATATATCCTCTTTGGCCAGCGTGATACCGTCGTTTCGATTTATCGAGATATTTGTAAATTTGTAAGTCCATTGTTTATACAATCAGAGATTAAAAATACATAGAAGATTAAAAAGTTGTTTTGTTTACGTATAAAAGTTAATCTTTTTCAGGATTGACAGTTCAAAGTCCATAAGCTATTCAAAGATTATGAAGCCCTACTATTGGTGATATTTAAAAATTAGTTATAGGAACTTACAGTTCGAGTATGAATTAATGATTAATTTATAATCATCAATTGAAATTTACTGCGACACGTTCGTAGTTATTAATACCGACTCGTGTACTTTGAAAATATTTCAAAGCTATGAAAAGGTATAACCTCTTTGGCCAGCGTGATACAGTCGTTTCGATTCGTCGATATATTTTAGGAATTGTGTTAGTGTTATAAACAAGTGATAAATAGAGTTAGGGAGATCGAAGTGGGGTCCGAGTACACACGAAGACGAACGAGTGTCACCCACTACCTCGATGAGGCCGAACAGTCTCGTACGTCTCCGAGGACATCCGAGATTAGCCGAAAGGACTCGAAGACATCGCGAAGACTGATACGAGTGCAATTACGAGCCAGGTTTGTTGATTATAATTAAATCAATTGTCCAGCGTGATACAGTCGTTTCGATTTGTCGATATATTTTAGGGATTAAAAGTTCGATAGGAACATAAAGGGTTAAAAAGTAATCCTTTTAAGACCATTACTTATACTATCAGAGATTAAAAATATGTAGAAGATTAAAAAGTTATTTTGTTTATGTATAAAATTTCAACTTTTTAACAATTAACAGTTCAAACTCGTTAAGCTATTCAAATATTGAGAAGCCCTATCAACGGTGATAATTAAAAATTAGTTACAGGAACTTAAAGTTCGAGTATGAATTAATGATTGATTAATATTCATCAATTAAAATTTACTATATCGTGTTCGTAGTTATTAATACCGCCTCGTGTACTTTGAAAATATTTCAAAGCTATGAAAAGGCATAACCTCTTTGGCCAGCGTGATACAGTCGTTTCGATTTGTCGATGTATTTTAGAGATTAAAAGTTCGATAGGAACTTAAAGGATTAAAAGTAAATCCGTTTAAGACCATTATTTATACTATCAGATATTAAAAATAGGTAGTACATTGAAAAGTTGTTTTGTTTATGTTTCAGCGAGATAAGTAAGGATAGAGTATTATCAGTTCAAAGTCCAAAAGCTATTTAAATATTAGGAAGCCCTACCATTTATTTATGTTTTAGAGATAAACAAAAGCAAAAGAAAAAATTCAAAGTTTAAAAGCTGTTATAGGATTAAGGGACCATGCTATTTATTTATATGTTAGAGATAAACAGTTCAAGGTCCAGCAGTTGTTATAGGATTAAGGGACTCTACTATTTATTTATGGTTTAGATATAAACAGTTCAAAGTCCAGCAGTTATTATTGGATTAAGGGACTCTACTATTTATTTATATGTTAGAGATAAACAGTTCAAAGTCCATAAGATGTCATAGGATTAAGGGGCCCAACCCTTTGTTTATGTTTTCAAAGTTCATGTCTACATTTCACCCAGAAAAAACAAAATGGCGGTCGGGTATACTCAAGCCCTATAAGGAGGGTACCTGACCCTTCATCGTATAGGTTGATGACCGTTGGGAAGGTTATATACTATAAAGTTGTAACGTATTACTTTTTGGTTAGATATCTGATTTGTTGAGCTAGCCCATTGGAGGGGGGAGCGGGTTCAACCAGACTTGTCTAAATAAATGTAAAATATTCTTAACATTTTATTTAGTAATAATTCATCAATTAAAAAAAAACATTTAATCTAACTTTGTACAATTTAATAAATACAGAATTTCAATGCTGTAATATTTACACAATCTGCAAATAAGTCAATAGATGAGAAAATTCCTTTAAAATAAGCTATAACAAATAACCATAACTAAACTCACTCGTATCATTTACTCTTGAAATAGTCCTCTTTCACTGTTCAGCTGGAATTAATTCTCATAGTCTTAACCAGTTTTCAGTTCGTTAATATCACATCCCAATGGGTTCAATGTACAGAATAAGGATGCACAAAACTAGGCCAACAGTTAAGCCAACGTATTCACACAATTTGTTAACCCTTTTTTTCCAAAACTTTTCACTGTAACCTCCCCATTTCTCTCACATATGTTTTATATATTGTCTACCGTGACATTCTCCTCTCTTCCTGGGGTTGTGGGAGGGTATTCTGCTACCATGTTTAGGCTATCCGAACAATCTACTTTCAACTCCTGTATATGCCTATTTCCTAATGGTCTTCCTTCCTCATCGACCACCTCATACACTAGAGCCGACAAAACCTTTTTGATAACACCCTTTTCGTACTTTGGAGCAAGTTTGGCAGTATAGTACTTACTTACGTCCGATATAGGATGCGTCATCACCAATACTTTATGGCCTTCAATCAACCGGGCTGGTCTCCGTCGAAGATTATAATGTCGGGCATTGTTTTCTTGGGCCTGACGCAATCAACTTTGAGCATCTTCCATGATCAATTTGAGCTTCTCATCGATCCTAGTTATGGTCTCTGGTCCATCACAAACAAAATATTGGGAGGCGTGGCTGACTAGCTCGCGGCCAAAGTTTAGAAGGGCTGGAGTGTACCCAGTTGTCTCATGGCTGGCTGTTCTCAAAGCAAAGCCGAACTCCGCGATATGTTTATCCCAGGATCGATGCTTATCTCTAACATAAGACGAAATCATTGTCTTGATCACCCTATTTACTCTCTCAGTAGGGTTAGCCTGGGGGTGATATGTTGGGTTATACCGACAAGTAGTGCCATATTTGCTCACCATATTCTTGAATTTTTCGCCACTGTACTGAGTGCCATTGTCACAGTATACTACTTCAGGTACACCAAACATTAAGAACACGTCGTCCTCTACGTGTTTTGTTACCGCCTGTGCAGTCGCCTGTCTTAAAGGGAAAAGCAGGGTAAATTTGGTTAGGTAATCAGTTACCACTAGTAAATACCGATTCTGCTTCGAAGAAAGTGGAAATGGTCCCATGAGGTCTGTGGAAATTACCTGCCAGGGTTTTGAAGGCACAGGAGTCATTCCCATCAAGCCTGCAGGAGCTTTTTGTTCCGGCTTCATAATTTGGCACGTATGACAATTTTTCACAAACCTGGCGAGGTCTCGGATCAGGCTCGGCCAGAAATAATAAAGAGCAATCCTCTTCTTTGTCTTGTTCATCCCCATATGTCCTGCAGTCGGGTCCTCGTGGAATCTTTTGAGAACTGTTTCTCTTCGGTACCACAAGTTTCCATTGATTGTCGCCAACTTTCAAGGGGTTCCTCTCAAACACATGCTTGATAAGACGACCTTCAGCAATCCGCCAAGTCGGGAACTCTTCCGGCTTATCCATGATTCTGCGCTTCATATTCTGGTACCAGGGATCCGCTTCCTCACCATCAATGACCACTGCTGCTAGGGCCGGGTTGGGGTCTAGAGAAACCTGATCTATTGCACGTGATAAAGCATCAGCTGCCATGTGTTCTTTCCCTGGTCAGTGCTGTATCCGGTAATCATAATTCTGAAGCCGCAGCGCCCATCGAGCTAATCGGCCAGAAGGATCCTGTAGACGATGAAGCCACATCAGAGAGTGATGATCCGTGATCACCGTAAATTTAGTGCCTTCGATATAGGGTCTAAACTTTTCGATGGCCCAAATCACTGCTAAACATTCCAACTCTGTTGCGGAGAGTTTCTGTTCGGCCTGCGTTAGGGCTCTGCTAGCATACGCGATAACCTTCTCTCCTTCATCAAGCTCTTGAGACAAAATTGCTCCTAATCCAACGGAGGAGGCATCTGTCTGAACAATTAACGTCCTCGTAAAATCTGGACATGCCAATACAGGTGCTTTCACCAATTTCGTTTTAATATCTAAGAAGGCGTCTTCTTGTTCCTGACCCCAGCTCAACTTCTGACCCTTACGCAGAAGACGCGTTAGTGGCGCCATCCTAGAGGCAAAATCTGGAATAAATCTTCTGTACCAAGAAGCTAATCCTGTGAACGCCCGAATTTGACGTATTGTCTTCGGGCGAGGGTAGTTAAGGATACTGGCTACTTTTTCCGGGTCAACTCTTAATCCATTTCTATCTACTAGGTACCCAAGATACCTTAGCTCCTCTCGAGCGAACTTACATTTTTCTCGATTCAAAGTTAGACCAGCGTTGTTGATACGTTCCAAGACCTTTTTAAGGGTCTCGATATGCAAAGAAAAGTCTGGTGTCACCACGACAACATCGTCCAAATAAACAAAAACATAGGGTTCCAGCTCAGGCCCAAGCACCTGATCTATCAGTCTTTGCCAAGTTGCGGGTGCGTTGTGTAGGCCAAAGGGCATCCTGTTGAATTGGAACAGTCCCCGACCAGGTATAGTGAACGCTGTCTTTTCTTTGCTCTCTTCTGACAGACCAATCTGCCAATACGCTGATTTCAAATCTAGAATACTTTGATACTTCGCATTTCTCAGGCGATCTAATATAGTGGACAAATAGGGTAAGGGATACGCGTCTTTCTTTGATACCGCATTGAGTCGCCTGAAGTCAACACAGAACCTGTATGATTTGTCCAGTTTCCTAACCATCACAACAGGTGATGACCATGGACTGTTACTTTTCTCGACGACACCCATCTCAATCATCTCATCCAATTGTTGATGCATTTCCCTGAGAACTGCAGGTGAAACTGGATAATATCGTTGTTTTATTGGTGGGTAGTCTCCTGTATCGATTTTATGGGTGTAGGTCTTGACAAATCCAATCTTCGGTTCTTCCTGATCGAGGTACTGATGGAGAAGTTGTTGAAGCTTTTCCCTTTCGACGACCGTCAGGGACTCCTCTGAAAGCAGAGAACTTGCAACAAGACACTTTCCGTAATCAGCAGGATCCTTGAACATCCAAACATTGTAGGTTAAATTGGGAACGACACCCATCGACTTCCAAAAATCTACTCCCAGGATCAAGGCGATAGTGAGATCAGGGACCGCCAACGTCGTAATTACCCTAATTCTATTTTCTAACTTAAAGGGTATGGTTACCTCACCCAAGACAGAGTATCCTTGACCATTCGGGACCACAATCTCACTAACATTAGATTTCCTCATCTCTAGTCGGCCTTTGATAAGTTCCCATCCAGGTCCACCCACAATCGTTCGGGAAGCCCCTGAATCTAATACTCCCATCATAGAACGATCAAAGATGTTCACAAGCAGGTACGGTCGCTGATCCTGAGAACCAGGTCTGCAAAGTTTGTAGTTCCTAGCACCTGGCTTAAATGTAGCCAGCATCTCTTCTTCGACGTCATCAGAATACCCCAGATGTGGTGGCAGAGAGGTGTGGGGCAAGACTAATTCCCCTCTGCCTCGCAGTTTCCCTTCCTCATGGGCTTATTAGCCCTAAGAATCCTGCATTGTCCACATTCATAAATTTTGACTCCTTTTTCGCCGCAGCCATTACAAAATATACGCCGAGACTCCTTACAATCACGGAAACGGTGATCTTGTTCATTGCAATTCCAACAGATAGCATTGCAAACTTTTACTGGATTATTTGAACGTGTCTGTTGTTTGATTGCATTTACTTCTGCAGCCGAGGGCTCCTCCAAAGAAGTATCTGCATCGAGAGCAGCTATATGTTTGTGCCGATTCCTATAGTATCCTAAATCAGGTTCTAATAGTCCGCGGGATGGCGGTTCTCTGAATCTAGTGGCGAGCACTCTTCCCAAAAACAACTTTCCAAGTGTTTCTTCGAGTTCATCTAAATTTTCGTACCGCGTTAGGCCAAGAAGTGCCAGGTACTCAGGTCTTAAATTTCTTTCGATTATGACCATCTGTTCCCTCTCGGTCATTGGTGTTGACAGCCGTCCCATTAGCGATCTTATCTTCGCAATAAATACAGCTGGTGGCTCACTAGCTCCCTGTGTACGCCGGAGGATCTCGTTCATCAATATACGGTCGTAATCAGGGTCCCTGAATGCCAGTTTAAGCCGACTGACTACTTCACTCCAATCAGAAAACCTATGTCGGTTCGTACGGAACCAAACCAGAGCCGAGCCGGTTAAAAGATCTCCTGCCACTCGAAATAACTCTTCTTGGCTGATCCCTCTTGCCAATCTTTGCTCCTCTATGTCCTCCAAAAAAGCACCTAAAGATGGGCCCGACGAATCGCCTGAAAATCGCAAACCCCATTTATAAGCCTTTATATCTCTTACTGAAGACTTGGGATCTTTGGTCCGAGGCATAACAGTAGAATCGACTGTGGTAACGATTGGTAGTGTGATCGTCGGTTTTTTTCTCCCACAGTTCCGCAAACAAAAACGCAACCCGATCCCTCTGCCGTTTCCAACGCTCTTCTAATTCTGATGGGACACTCAACCGTTCTAAAGGACCATGAAAATGCCAAAGCCGTGCATCCAAACGCCTAAATTCCATCAAGTCATTTACTGAGAGCTCACCTATCCGTTCGGCCAATGCTGCATAATTCGCTATGCAATTAGCTAGTTCTTCTTCTATACTTAACGAATTTAATATTTCTGGGAGCGGTTGAACATTCTCAGTGAAAGCTTTTGAGAGCTTCTTTCGTAAATCAGCGGCATCGCCTAAATCGGACACTCCTCGAATATGAAGCTCATAAGCCAACTCATCCTTCAATAACTTTGTAGCATCCATTTTAAAGCCTCAGTTTTCCCCCTTAAATACTCTCGGACCCCACGTTGGGCGCCAATGTAACGTACTACTTTTTGGTTAGATATCTGATTTGTTGAGCTAGTCCAGTGGAGGGGGGAGTGGGTTCAACCAGACTTGTCTAAATAAATGTAAAATATTCTTAATCTAACATTTAATCTAACTTTGTACAATTTAATAAATACAGAATTTCAATGCTGTAATATTTACACAATCTGCAAATAAGTCAATAGATGAGAAAATTCCTTTAAAATAAGCTACAATAAATAACCATAACCAAACTCACTCGTTTCATTTACTCTTGAAATAGTCCTCTTTCGCTGTTCAGCTAGAATTAATTCTCATAGTCTTAATCAGTTTTCAGTTCCTTAATATCCCACCCCAATGGGTTCAATGTACAGAATAAGGATGCACAAAACTAGGCCAACAGTTAGCCAACGTATTCAAACAATTTGTTAACCCTTTTTTCCAAAACTTTTCACTGTAACCTCCTCATTTCTCTCACATATGTTTTATATATTGTCTACCATGACAAAGTGGGTACCTACCCTTCATCGTATAGGTTAAGATTATATAACCGTTGGGAAGTTTACAGACTATAAAGTGGGTACCTGACCCTACAACAAAACCTTCAGTCTCTCACGGTAGAAAAATAAAATGGAGGTCGGGCAGACTCATGCTGTATAAGATGGGTGCCTGGGCCTTCAACGAAACCTTAAGTATCTCAAACGGTAGAAAAACAAAATGGCGGCGTAAGATAACCAAAATGGTGGCCGGGTACACTCATGCTCTATATGGTGGATACCTGACCCTTCAATGGGTGGACGGAGTAAATATTGTGGGTGGAGCATAGGTCTGAATGTTCCATGGGTCACATGACTGGGTCACGTGACTAAATCTTGTGGGTGGAGCATAGGCCCAGGAGACTCCATGGGTCACGTGACTAGATCACGTGACTAAAACATGTGGGCGGAGCATAGACCAGAGGGTGCAATGGGTCACGTGACTGGATCGCGTGACTAAAATATATATGGGCGGAGCAAAGGCCAGGAGGCGCCGAGGGTCACGTGACTAAAAGGGGGCGGGTCATAGGGTCTCGTGACAAAATAGTTAAGGTTAGGTCGAGGTGAGACCACGTCGTGGTTAAGGTAGGGTCGAGGCAAGACCACGTGGCAGTTAAGGTTAGGTCGAGGTGAAATTCAAATTTCCCGCCATAGGTCACGTGACCAAATGGCTTCTGATTGGCTGCTCCTAGAAGTGTTCCAGCTTCCCCATTTTCCCTCTATTCTTCAATTATGGAGTTTAGATACAATTGGTATAGGTGATCCAGCGCAAACAAAAACTAAAAAAGAGTTATCATTAGCCGCTAGAAAACGTTTTTTTTAAACTGCCCATATTCTACCTGATGGTCGTTATGAAGTTAGCTTGCCATGGATAGAGGGGCATCCACCGTTGCCAACAAATTATGAATTAGCCCATAAAAGATAAGTTAAAACCGTCAATAAACTTGAAACCATGGGCAAATTTAGTGCTTATTCAGAAGTATTTGCTGAGTGGTTACAAGATAATATTATAGAAGAAGTACCCACCGAAAACTGGGATGTTGAGCATTATTTGCCGCATCGTCCAGTGTTTAAAGAAAATAGCACAACCAAAATCCGTCCAGTATTTGTAGCTTCGGCTCATGAAAAAGGTTACCCTTCATTAAACTAATATGTAGAAAAGGGTCAAAAGTTAATTGAATTAATACCATCAATTCTACTTCGTTTTAGACTACAAAGAATAAGAGTAGTAGCAGACGTCAAGTACGCGATCTTGCAGATATCCGTTCGCAAAGAAGATAGGGATTTTTTGCGGTTTCTAAATATTGCTTCTGATGGAAAAACACAAAAATATCGGCACACACGAGTCGTATTTGGTGTTGTAAGTAGCCCATTTCTCTTGTGGTGGGCAGTGATGGATTTTCATCTGGAGCAGTGTGAGGAAAGAGTAAGAAATGGAAATGCCTGTTATCATGAGAACATCGTCAGTCAATTAAGACGTCATTCTACGTTGACAATTGCGTAACATCTGTTGTTGAACAGAAGTTATAATAGTTCGTAGAACCATCCACATCCATTCTCAAAAAAGCTATATTTGAGCTAAGAGGGTGGGAGTGGACAGACCCATTATCCGCTGAAATTGATCACCACACAGGAGTACTTGGATTAACTTGGGATCGAAAGAGCGACACATTGAGATTAAATTCTAATCCGATACAAGTTCCAGAACGTGTGACTCGGAGGAGTTTACTCTCTGCAGCTCAAAAATTGTTTGATTCGATAGGTTTCTGCACACCTGCAACGTTGATACCTAAATTATTTATACAAGAAACCTGGGTGAAAGGTGGAGATTGGGATGAAGAAGCCGACGAAGTAATCAAGAACAAGTTTTTGAGATGGATGGAAGAAGTACAGTTTCTGAAGGAAGTTGAAATTGATAGATGGTTCTATGGAGTAGGAAGCAATAATGCCAACCTTACACTTCACGTTTTCTCTGATGCATCTCAACTGGCTTATGCGGCCTTTGTATTTTAACTACCTAATTTGTAACTTAACTTTGTTAACCTAATTGTATTTTAACTTTGTAATTTGTAACCTAGTAGAGGCGAAGTTGAGAGTGTCGCCAATTCACAGAGTGACTATTCCACGATTGGAGTTACTAGCTGCAACAATAGGCGCCAGAATGGGGCATCGAATTTTCGAAGATATGCATGATACACCTGAGTTTTATTGGAGGTTATGGAGGAATCGATCTAGCCGGCCCATTGTACTTGCGTGATGGAGAGAAGGTATGTGTCACATTATTTTCTTGCGCCATATACAGAGCCGTACATTAAGATATCGTTTCATCATTATCAACAGAAGATTTTCTATTAGTCCTTCGTCGATTTATAGCGAGAAGGGGACGACCTGCGATCATCTATACGGACAATGGAACCAACTTTATGGGTAGCAGTAATGCCTTAAAGGGTGATGATTGGCAGAAGATTACAGCCTGTGGAACTGTTACACCAATAGAATGGCGTTTCAACCCACCTTCTGCTCCATGGTGGGGTGGTTTCTTCGAGCGATTGATAGGAATGATGAAGGTGCTTTTAAAGAAGAATTTATGCAGAGCCTGCTTGAAGAAAGAAGAATTATATACCATTACCTGCGAGTGTGAGACTATGGTGAACGCTCGCCCTATTACCTACGTAGCAGAAGGAGATACTGATTTGGTGGCTATAACTCCAAGAATGTTTCTTGGTGAGATAACTGAAGCCGGAGTTCCTGATCTGGAAGAGCTGGATGCTGCGGCTATTGATCGGCGCGTGAAGTACCAAAGCAGGATCAAGGAAGAGCTTCGTAAGAGATTTAGAGCGGAATACCTTAGCCAGCTTGCTTGTTTCGCTAGGGATCCTAGAAACACTAGAGATCCTGTTGTTGGAGAAGTTGTGCTGATCGGTAGTGATATCAGTGAACTGACCGAGATTATCACTAACAGTTCTACCATTCAGAAGAACGAAAGAGGTATTTTTCATACAATATCTAAGCTACATCGAATATGTGATAAATTAGAACCATTGAAGGCCTCAAAATCAGTCTGATTCAAATTAGCTACTCTAGCATTAAAATCACAAATAAAATATTTACTTCGTATCCCGACTAGGGTTGGCTCAAATAATTCTAATACTTGGCTTATATCCAAAGAAGGCTTCAAATAAACTAAAATTGTAATAAACGCATTAAGTCCCTGTGTTTCCTTAACATACAATCAATAATCCAATATTCACTAATATCTAGCACATCTACATTATAAACATGAGGGCTATAAAAATAATTAAACATCCACTGCCTCTACCTCGGCTCATCTCTTTGATGGCATTGGACTACCTACCCAAATCAATGGATACTCCGAGCAGATAAAGGAAGAAATTGAGAAACTGGGGATCAGAGAAGAGGAATACCACGACAGAGGGAAATTTAGATGGATGATAGATGGAAAGAAGGTCCTTCTGGTGGAGAGGAGGAGAGGAGGGAAAGCAAGATGGACAGAGGAGCGTAGAAGGGAGATGGGGGAAAAGATGAAGAAGGTGTTGGCTGAAAGAAAGATGAAAGATGATGTATATAAGTTAGCGATATATAAGACGCAAACAACAATAAGAACTGTGTAACTCTTAAGGATTAGTTAAAGTATTATATAACAACAACTCTGTACCTATATATACCAGGTGGAAAAGATAATAAAGTTAGTTCGTTTCTAGAAGTTGTGTCGTTAACTTGCCCCAAAACCCCTTTTTTTTAAAGTATACGATCAGTCTAATTGTAACTGGTGCCGAAAGCCGGGAGATTTCTGAGATACAGTCACGTGACTTAAGCAGTTAGCGGTCTCAGAACTCTAAGATTGCGAAGTACAAATTCACGTTAATTATCAGTGATCATAAATTCGGTGAATAATTATGGGGGAATCTGAACAGCTGGCAAAGCTAGAATATCAGTTGGCCCAAGCAGCGGTAGAACCGCCAAAGTTAGAATCAAAGCTGACTAAGGCGGCAGAAACGACGCAGCTAGAATTGCTGAAGATAAGAACACAGAACTCAGCGTTCATTCACGAGGTAATTAGCCAATTAGAACCTTTTATCGGAGTAATAGGGGACCTCGAGCATTTCATCAAAGGAGGTGATCAGATCAAGAGTTTAATAGTATCACGGAAAGAAACTGGTACACTACTAGATTCCGACGTTAGACTCCTCGAAGCCTTTTTAATCGGTCGTATCTCGAGAAGAGTTTTAAATGCCATCCAATGCGACCTGACGCATACCTGGGACACGTTAAAGGTTCGGTTGAAGAAATTATATGGTGGAGGAAGATGGACCCCAGAAGAAGATGTATTTTATTTATTTAAGGGGCGGCGAACTCAAGGTCAATCAGAAGGCGAATTCGCTGAAAAACTCCTGGTCCAATATAATAGATTGATGGAGAAAATGGTCGAAACATTTGGCCAAGCGGAGGGGGCCCAGAAAATGGAATTTATATAGGGAGTGATGAAGGTTCAATTAAATCACTATGTGGACCGCCCAGGCTCACTTCCAAGGGACCGAGACTTCATAGAGTGCGCGCACGAGCTAATAGACGCCAGGGTACGAAACGAAACCCGCTTCGAGAAACCGGAAACGGAGTGGATGGAGGTGCGGTCATCACGGAGAAAACAAACTAATAACAACCGCAGTTTCGAAAAACGACCGAGTAAGACCCCGGACGAGAGGAGGCGGAAGTCAGAGCGACGCTGCTACGAATGTAACCGAACCGGTCACATCGCAGCCCAGTGCAATCTCACGAGGTGCTATGAATGCGGCAGGCGAGGTCATGTGGCACGGGAATGTCCCAGGCGCAATCCCCGAGCAAATAGAAGAGACCAATAGCAACCGGAGTCGATGGAGGTGAACAACCAGGGCTGGACCAGCAGGCGGACCGGAAGGAGGGGCGGCAGGTGCTACAGCAGCAAGGAGTCTTCGGGAGAAGAGAGTATCCATTCTGAGCGCAGTAGCCCGGCTACGAGGAGACATGAGGTAAGTAGCGGGAGTCCCTGGAGGGGGGGACCTTCCGGAGCGGAAGTAGTGGCGGGACGTCCCCGTGCGGATTGAGGACACGGTAATTGGCGGGGCAACCAACTGAGCGATGTAAGGGTAAACAATAGCGTAAAGACGGGACGGTGGAATAGGTTGCCCGTGGCGAGGTTAAGGGAATCAGGGATAAAATTTTTAATCGACACGGGAAGTACGAACTCTTTAATCAGTAAGAGCGGAGCAGAGAAACTGGGTATATGGGTCGGTCGGTATCTGTGTAAATGCGTGATATCCACAGTAAGCGGTAGATGCCAAACTTTGGGGGAGACGCTTTTAAATTTAAACGAAGTAACCGAGCGAGATTCACGTATCAGAATTCATATCATCGAAAAATTAATGCCGGAATACGACTTAATTATAGGATGCGATATCTTACAACGAGCCGGTCTAAAGATGAAGGTTAATTATAAAACTTGGTGTTTCAAGATCGGGAAACGGAGATACCAAATCACAAAGGAGGGTAATGACGAAAACATTGAAATTGGGGCCGTGGAGTGCACAAAATAGACAATAGGCCAGTTAGTGGAACGCAACGAAGAGCTATTTTACAGAGACGGGGAAGTTTTGCCGACCACAGGGAAGACCGTACATCGAATCAACCTCAAAACGGAGACCCCAGTCTATGTCAAAGATAGGCGGTACCCCCAAGCTATGAGGGATATCATTAGCAAACAGTTAGAGGACCTTCTTAAACAAGGTATCATAAGACGAAGTAATTCTCCATTTAACAGTCCCTTATGGGTGGTCAAGAAAAAACAAGGAGAATTGGGCGAAAAAGGGAAACAATACCGAGTGGTTGTGGATTACCGGAAACTAAACGAGGCAACGAAGGACGAACGGTATCACCTTCCGCGGGTCGAAGACATACTTGATCGCCTGTCGGGAGCAACGGTCTTCAGTACATTAGATCTCAAAAGCGGATACCATCAAGTTAGAATGGCCGAAGAGGATATAAGGAAGACGGCGTTTTCATGGGAACGTGGGCACTTTGAATTCGTTAGGATGCCCTTCGGGTTAAAGGGAGCCCTGTTAACTTTTCAACGTCTCATGGACGAACTACAGAGAGAATTAGGCGAAGACTTTTCTCAAGTGTACATGGATGATCTAACTGTTTTTAGTAAGACCGAGGATGAACATGTTAAACACTTGAGACAGGTATTTGACAGATTACACGAGTTCGGACTTAAATTGTCCCGCGAGAAATCTAAATTCAGCTTACATGAGATTAGGTTTCTGGGATACGTGGTTTCGCAGAACGGGGTGAAACCGGATAAGGAGCGAGTGAAAAGCATTCAAGAAGCTCCTTTGCCTTTGAAATACCCACGGAGTCAGACGGTTTTTGGGCATGATAAATTATTATAGAAAATTCATCCCCCGTATAGCGGAGTTGACCCTCCCGTTAAGCGAAATATTGAAAAAAGGGAAACGGTTTTAACTCGGGCCCGACCAGTTAGCAAGTATTAAGAAATGCCGGGAGATTTTAACCACTCGACCATTATTAGCTTTCCCCGACATTCACAGAACGTTTAAAGTCACCACGGACGCAAGCGAGGTCGCCGTTCGGGCCGTCCTATCCCAGAACTTTGAGGAAGGTGAAAGACCCATAGCATACGCGGGCCGGAAATTGAACGACGCCGAAAGGCGATACAGCGCAATCGAACGCGAGCTTCTAGCTGTAGTGTGGGCCGTGGAACACTTTCGCCATTACGTATACGGAAGAAGATTCGAGTTGCTAACCGATCACAAGCCTTTAGTATACCTAGGCACGCTTAAAGAATCGTCTGCGCGGGTGTCGCGTTGGAAAGAACGACTCGCTGCGTATAACTTCCAAACGATCCACAAAAAAGGCGTCGAAAACGCGGTCGCGGACTGGTTATCGCGGGACTTAGTTACGAACGCAATTGAAGAAGAAAGCACCTCGGCGGAACCATTCGCATTACGATATCTACGAGAATGGGCGGAAGGCGGAGCCGAAATTCCGTTAGTCCAGAGCGAACAGGAGGAAAACGAGACTCTTACGGACAGACCCCAGGAGCTACCTGAAATCGACGAAATTATAAACGATAAGAAGCTTCAGATCATTATAAAATCGAAGCAGGACCCGGGGACGGAGACTCGGGCGAGCGTGTACGAGGGATTGTCAACCATATTAATTCGGACTCCCGCATCGATAGATGACAATGATCTGGAACGTATATTTGTGGAACTCAGCAATCCTGGACGAAGCTGTTACGTGTATGTGGGAAATCGATTAATAACGAGATTATGGAGACAGGAAAGGATAGGAGTGGGTTATTCTTTAATTCGGTTATTCTTTTCTTCTGCGTCAAGTGGAAACAATTACCGATCCAGCGGTCCAACAAAAACTCGTTACCGACCACCACACTGGCAAAACGAACCATCGCGGAATTGAGGAGACACTACGCGCGCTGAAATTATTATATTTTTGGAAAAATATGGCCCGGACTGTACGCGAATGTATCGCGCGGTGCGAAATATGTCAGCAAGCGAAGTATGATCGCCAACCTCCGGTGGCAGAGCAAGTAGCCACGGCCACCGCGAAGGAACCCTTACGGTCTGTACAAATAGACATCTACTCGAACGAAGGGCAATCGTGGGTTACACCGATAGATACATTCAGCAAAATTGCGATGGGCTACCCAATCGAAGCAAAAACACCCAAGGCAGTATGGGAAGGAATATTACAATGGTGAGCGACCTACGGAGTACCGGATGAAATTATATCAGATTGTGGTAGAGAATTTGATAACTCTATAATTCGCGACGAGAGTAAAACGTTGGGCATCGCATGGCGGTTAAACACCCCCCATCACATCAAAGATAGAGGCGCCGTGGAACGGCTACACAACACCCTAGGGGAACACCTTCGATTACTCAAGCTTGGACGTAACCTCGACCCATGCGATGCTATGCCACGCGCGGTGATCGCATATAATAACACGATCCACGCAGCGACGGGGTTATCTCCGGTGGAAATCGTTTTTGGACAAAGGCGACGCGACAGAGGAGACCTCATTACAACTAATGACGCTGAGCTAAGGACGAAACTATACAAGGCGAGAGTCGAGCGCAGAGAAACATGGGCGAGAATCAGAGAAAAATTAATCCGCTAGAAACAGATGCGGGTGGATAAGGCGAACAATCGGCCGGTAGTTTATAAAATGGGTCCATTACCGTTAGGGACAATTGTGTATAGGCCATTGAGGACCGCCAGAAACAAAACTGCCGCGCGTTATGAGGGTCCCTATAAAGTCACAACGATAAGGGAAAATAATTTGTGCACTATCAGGGATGTGAACTACCCATTTCGATCGCGTACGGTTCACCTTGAAGAACTACGCGTACCAAGGATAGCGTCAGAACTCGAGCCTGGCGGCTGCGCTCAGTAGGACGCATAGTAACAAAACGAATTTTTTCCTTTATGTTTTTACCTTTATGTTTCTAATATAGTGTATAATAAAGAAAAGGTGAATTATCAATTAAACAATGTAAGAATTGGTACAGAATATTTTTTTTTTCTTTCTTTCTTTGTTTTTGGTTATTGTTATAGTTATGTAGTATTTAAAATAGAGTAAGTATTTTGTTATATAGTTATAGTTATAGTTATGTAACTATTTTGTTATTTAGCTTAAGATAAGCAGATGTTTAAATTTAGTTTCTGAGTTCCTCCATGAGAAGGAACTGGAGGGAGGGAGCTAGCGATATATAAGACGCAAACAACAATAAGAACTGTGTAACTCTTAAGGATTAGTTAAGTATTATATATCAACAACTCTGTCTCTATATATACCAGGTGGAAAAGATAATAAAGTTAGTTCGTTTCTAGAACTTGTGTCGTTAACTTGCTCCAAAACCCCTTTTTTTTAAAGTATACGATCAGTCTAATTGTAACTTATTGTAAAACTAATTGGACTAATTGTAACACACATGTATGTATGAGAGTGGCGATGGGTTATATTAGGAAAATAATATAATATAATATAACCCATCACATAATATGAAAAAAACAGAAGAAGATCCAGGAGAAACCTGACTTTCAGATTCAGTTTATACATGTTTCATGACACTCGAATATTATTCTGTTTCATAAAGTGTTTAGGCTTTTAAAATATACATGGCAACTACATAATAACTTTTGGCATTCATAAAAACATTCAAACGGATTGGCAGCATGGAATGCTGGTGTTGAAGATCTGCATATAAATGTTAAAGACAAGAATACTTTGGTTCTCTCTCCCTTGTGAGTACCTCACTATATGAAGGTAGCAGCAAGTGCCTCTCCTGTTATATGTTCGCTTTTGTACGCAATCATAAATAGTAGACTTTATAATATTAAAAAAATGAAAACAACATGGATAAGTAGAAAAAAAACAAAAAAAAATCATGGAACTACTCTAATGAAAGCATTAACTAAATCGCCCATGACAGATGGAGTTCATTGCTGTTAAAATGGGCAAAAATCGCCATGTATTATATATCTATTTATGTATGTATACGACATGTATTATATATATACCATTATATATTAAAATAATAATAATAAAAATTTTAAATACAAAAGTTTTTTTTTTAATTAGTAATCTAAACCATTACGGTTGTAATGTGTAAGGCATAGATGGCATGCAAGATTAAGTAAAAGAAACATCAAACTGTGTAGTTATATTTTATCATAGGAGCTCAAAGGTTAAAACTAAAACATTGTAATCAAGATCAAGATTAACTCATACTAAAGTATTATGTTGAGGATGATGTGCAAGTTTCGTGTATCACTCTCACAGAAAATATTTTGATGAGCATGCACATGAGCGTACGGCGGAGGCGGTTATCGGGGCTCTTCGCCTCTGGTTCCAGTTCTATGGAATACCAGAGAGAATAGCATCGGACGGAGGGCGGGAATTCGATAATGCCCAGATACGCGCGGAAACCAAAGCTTTAGGAATTGAATGGCATTGGAACACCCCCGGCTATCCTAAAAGTAGGGGTAGTATAGAGAGACTCCACAGCACATTGGGGGATCACCTACGGGTATTTCACGTAGATAAGGGCCTAGACGCAGACGATGCAATGCCCAGAGCAATGAGCAGAGGGCGACGGGGTTTGCCCCATTCGAGGTCCTATTTGGGCTAAGAGCCCGCCGGAGAGATGACGTTGGTTTGGTTGTAGATGAGAGCATCGCAGAGCAGCTACGGGTAAACAGAATGGGCCTCGCAAAAATATGGGAAAAGGCGCACGGGCGTATAATCAACGAGAAGCGTAGGAGGGTCGCCCGAGAGAACGTCGGTCTCAGGGATAGCGGTGGGAGAGGCCCACCAACCTCAATGATGAAGTCCTCTTTTCTAAGAATAGGTTTAGAGCTTAGTTCAAATGCAGAAGGTGTATATTTTTTTATTATTAGTATTGTATTTCTTTTATTGATGCGTTTTTGTATATATTATTTTTAGAGATCGTTAAATTAGTTAGCATAGTAGATAATTTTATTCTGTATAGATGTAAGGCATTTTTATTTATACTGTTTTTTTTTGTTTTGTTTTGTTGTTTTGTTGTAAAGAATATGATTCATGTGAGTTTATGAAAAAGAAATGTTCAAAAACTGGCGGTGGGGAGTTATGGTAGGACCAGGTATAATATAACAGTTTGTTGACTATTGAAAGATGAGATGCTCTGTTCAGTAGTCTGTATAACTGGCCAAATGGTTGATTAAGCTCTTGTCTTCTAAGGCTAGTGTGAGGGTTCCATGTTAGTCTTTTGTCAAGTAGGAAGCCAAGATACCGGACTGTGCCTAATCAAAAGGACTGGGAAGTGGTGTGGAATTAAAATGGACTGGCGAACAGGATCTGCGTCGGAGGGTGGATGTGGCAAGCTTACATTTTGATTCATTGACCTTGATGCGCCAATTGTTGCATTGGCGCCAATTGCTGTTCAATTAGGGAGAGATGCCGTTGCAGGTTTAAGGATGGCATTTCAGGATCGGAATGGGATGATAGAATAGCGGTATCATCGGAAAATGCTGCCAGAAAAGTATCGGGATTTATAGGAAGGTCAGCGGTAAATAAAATGTAGAGGACTGGACCTAAGACACTGCCTTGTGAAACACCAGCTTCGATTAGGTAATCTCGAATTCTAAAGGAACGGTTAGAGAGGTGGGATCGAAGGATTAGGTATAACGATTGGGGTTATTGGATTTTGAGCTTGAAAAGCAAACCATCGTGCCACACCCGGTCGAAAGCTTGTGCTTTGTCCAGAAAGGACTCCAGTGCAATATTCCTTGCTTTCAAGTTCAAAGGATATATGGTCAACAACACGAAGACCTTAAGATATTTGAACATTGTAATGTCCTGAGGGAAATCCAAACTGGTGAGAAGAGATTATTTGGGATTCGAGCATTGGAAGGATGGATTTTTGCATTAATGATACAAAATTAATGCCTGATGCCCCAGAAACATACAAAAGCATTGTTAAATATATGTCAGACACAAAGGCAGATTTCCATACCTACCAACTGCGCCAAGAGAGAGCGCTTAGGGTGGTCATCAGACGCCTGCAACCCTCAACTCCACCAGAAGCTATAAAGGAAGAATTAATGACCATGGGATTCCACGTTCGTCAGGTAGTCAACATTTTTAAAGAAAATGAAGAACAGCCGGGTGATAAGAACAAAATAGCCTTACCACTATTATATGTTGGCCTTGGGCGATCGCCCGGGGTTGAAGAAATTTATAAAGTCACACGCCTGTACAATACCAGTATAATTGTAGAAAAACTCTATAACAAGCGGGAATTAGCTCAATGTCACAGGCTTAATTAGTTCAACTGGCAGGCTTACGGCCACACTAAAAACTATTGTCACCACATGCCTAGATGTGTCAAATGTGGTGACCTATACAAATCTGAGGACTGCAAAAAATCTAGGCAAACACACGCAACAGGAGCACTATGCCACCAAGGGCACCCGGCTAATTAAAAGGGGTGTCAGACATATATAATTTTAAAATCAAAGATGCACGTAGCACCTAGACAGGAAGAGACATCTAGACCACGAAGACAACCATCCAGAACTGTGATCACAAAAGTATCCTATGCTCAAGTGTTAGGAGAGCCAGAAGAAACAACACAAACTCAGGTCCTGCCACAAGAACAATCTCAACCTCAAAGATCCCAATCCCAATCCCAGCACCCACATCCCTCCATCCCACAACAAATGACTAATACCCAAAAGTCTAGTCATCACCCTATTTCCCACATTCCTCCTCCATCATTCTTTTCCACAAGCAATGCCACTAACCTCACAAGTTTACTTATATCTTTCCTCTCTGAGTTTAGATCCCTCATCAATTCCTTTATATCATTACTGACAAACGTCGTAATCCATAAATGTCCTCAATCAAATCAAAATACCTTTCCATTCTCCTTTGGAATGCGAACAGTGTTCGAAATCACATTACCGAACTAACAGTGTTATTACGTGACAAAAATATTGATCTAGTCCTAACAACTGAAACTCGGTTTACTAACAAACGATTGTTCAACATACCTGACTACCAAACTTATCGAACAATCCCGAAGGAAAAGCACATGCGGGCACTGCTGTCATCATCCATCGGTCCCTCTCCCATTGCTTATTTCTCCTGCCAGTCCATAATTTCCTTCAAACCACTGCTGTAAAAATTCCAACATCATTTTTTCCAATAACAATTGTTGCAGCATATTCCCCGACTGAAAAAACCTATTCCCGAATCCCAATTAAATTCCTTCCTTAATTTCTTAGGACACCATTTCCTTATAAGTGCAGACTTAAATGCAAACACCAGCAATAGGGCGCCAGAACCACAAATTCTCGTAGGCGAACATTGCTGTCTGCACTTAATTCCCATCGTAGCAACATCCTCTCCCCTGATTCTCCAATATACTGGCCAACCGATCCCAAACGTAATCCCGATTTCCTAGAATTTTTCATCCACAAAGGTGTAGGGCCACTAAATTATTCAGTTTCCCGACTCGATGACCTTTCTTCAGACCACAGCCCTCTAATCCTAACTCTTTCCATTTCGCCGATACCCAAATCACCACCACCTTCATTCATCAGAGGTCCTGTAAACTGGAACCTCATCCACCAAATAATAACAGATTGAATAGACCTCAGATTATCCCTAAAAACTCCTCAATACCTTGATGAAGCTGTAAATTCCTACACAACCTTGATCCAGCATGCAGTTTGTAAAGCATCTTCACCTTCTCCTTCCCAAAATGAATCCTTTACCTCAATATCTTAAAAACTTTATTCATTACAAACAATGTTCTAGGAACCTCTGGCAATGAATTAGAAATCCTGACGATCGGAAACAATTCAACCATTATTCCAAATTAGTTAAAAAGAGCTTGTCCATCTATAGATCACAATCCTATAGCTCCTACCTTTCTTCACTATCTGCTACCGATAGCTCCCTCTGGAAAGTAACAAGAATCCTAAAA